>JAEIGI010000293.1:0-21043 GCA_018903615.1 Drosophila neocordata
ATCCATATCGATATCTATATGGATATCCATATCGTTATCCATATTGAAATCCATATCGTTATCCATATCGAAATCCATATCGATATCCGTATCGAATATCTATATAGATATACATATGGATATCATATCGAATATCCATATTATTATCATATCTTTATCCATATCGATATCCGTATCGATATCTATATAGATATCCATATCGCTATCCATATCGAAATCCACATCGATATCCCGATATCCAATATCCATATCGATATCCATATCGATATACATACAGATATACATAT
Organism: Drosophila neocordata; assembly: GCA_018903615.1. Taxonomy (NCBI): domain Eukaryota; kingdom Metazoa; phylum Arthropoda; class Insecta; order Diptera; family Drosophilidae; genus Drosophila; species Drosophila neocordata. Next base: position 288 of record JAEIGI010000293.1, read on the forward strand.
ATATATACATATAGCTATCCATATCAAAATCACAACGAAATCATATCGATATCCATATCGATATCCATATCGATATCCTTATCGTTATCCATATCGATATCCATATCGATATCCATATCAATATCCATATCGATATCCATATCGACATCCATATCGATATCCATATCGATATACTTATCGTTATCCGTATCGATATTCATATCGATATCCATATTTTTATCCATATCGATATCCATACCGATATCCTTATCGATATCCATATCCATTTCCATATCGATATCCGTATCGATATCCATATAGAAATATATCTATGCATATCGCTATCCAGATCAAAATCCACATCGAATTCCATATCGATATCCATTTCAATATCCATATCGATATCCTTATCGTTAGCCATATCGATATCCATATCGATATCCATATTGTTATCCATATCGATATCCATGTCGTTATTTATATCGATATCCATATCGATATCCATACCGATATCCATATCGATATCCATATCGATATGCATATCGATATGGATATCGTTATGGATATCGATATGGATACCGATATGGATATCGATATCCCATATCGTTATCCACAACGATATCCATACCGATATCGATATGGATATCCATATGGTTATCCATATGGATATCCATATGGATATCGATATGGACATCGATATGGATATCGACATGGATATCGATATGGATAACGATATGGATATCGATATGGATATCGATATGGCTATCGATATGGAAATCCATATCGATATCGATATCGATGAATCCATATCGTTATCGATATTGATATGATATTGATATTCATATCGATATCTATATCTATATCGATATCCATATCGATATCCATATCGATATCGATATCGACATCGATATCGATATGGATATCGATATCCATTATCGATATGCATATTGATATACATATAGATATGCATATCGCTATCCATATCGAAAATCACATCGATATCCATATCGATATCGATATCGATATCGATATCGATATCGATATCGATATGGATATCGATATGCATATCGATATGCATATCGATATGCATATCGATATCCATATCGATATAGTTATCGTTATCGATATCGATATCGATATCGATATGCATATCGATATGCATATCGTTATGCATATCGATATCGATATCGATATGGTTATCGATATGCATATCGATATGGATATCGATATGGATATCGATATGGATATCGATATAAATATCGATATGGATATCGATATGCATATCGATATCCATATCAATATCCATATCGATATCGATATCGACATCGATATCGATATCGATATGGATATACATTAGATATGCATATCGCTATGCATATCAAAATCCACATGGATATCGATATCGATATCCATATCGACATCCAAATCGATATGCATATCGATATGCATATCGATATCGATATCGATATCCATATCGATATCCATATCGATATCCATATCGATATCCATATCGATATCCATATCGATATCCATATCGATATCCATATCGATATCCCATATCGATATCCATATCGATATCCGCATGGATATCCATATCGATATCCATATCGATATCCATATCGATATCCATATCGATATCCATATCGATATCCATATCGATATCCATATCGATATCCATATCAATATCCATATCGATATCATATCGATATCCATATCGTTATCCATATCGATATCCATATCGATATCCATATCGATATCCATATCGATATCCATATTGATATCCATATCGTTATCCATATCGATATCCATATCGATATCCATATCGATATCTATATTGATATCCATATCGATATCCATATCGATATCCATATCGATATCCATATCGATATCCATATCGATATCCATATCGATATCCATATAGATATACATATCGCTATCCATATCAGAAAAATCCATATCGATATCCATATCGATATCCATATCGATATCCATATCGATATCCATATCGATATCCATATCGATATCCATATCGATATCCATATCGATATCCATATCGATATCAATATCCATATCGATATCCATATCGCTATCCATATCGATATCCATATAGATAACCATATGGATATCCATATCCACATCCATATCCATATCGTTATCCATATCGATATACGATATCGATATCCATATCGATATAAATATCGATATCCATATCGATATCCATATCGATATCCATATCGATATCCATATCGATATCCATATCGATATCCATATCGATATCGACATCGATATCCATATCGATATCCATATCGATATGCACATCGATATCCATATCGATATCCATATCGATATTCATATCGATATCCATATCGATATCCATATCGATATCCATATCGATATCCATTTCGATATCCATATCGATATCCATATCGATATCCATATCCATATCGATATCCATATCGGTATCCATATCGATATCGATATCGTTATCCATATCGATATCCATATCGATATCCATATCGATATGCATATCGATATCCATATCGATATCCATATCGATATCCATATCGATATCCATATCGATATCCATATCGATATCCATATCGATATCCATATCGATATCCATATTGATATCCATATCGATATCCATATCGATATCCCTATCGATATCCATATCGATATCCATATCGATATCCATATCGATATCCATATCGATATCCATATCGATATCCATATCGATATCCATATCGATATCTATATCGATATCCATATCGATATGCATATCGATATCCATATCGAAATCCATATCGATATCCATATCGATATCCGTATCGATGTCTATCAATATCGATATCCATATCGCTATCCATATCGATATCCACATCGATATCTATATCGATATCCATATCGATATGCATATCGATATCCATATCGATATCCATATCGATATCCATATCGATATCCATATCGATATCCATATCGATATCCATATCGATATCCATATCGATATCCATATCGATATCCATATCGATATCCATATCGATATCCATATCGATATCCATATCGATATCCATATCGATATCCATATCGATATACATATCGATATCCATATCGATATCCATATCAATATCCATATCGATATCCATATCGATATCCATATCGATATCCATATCGATATCCATATCGATATCCATATCGATATCCATATCGATATCCATATCGATATCCATATCGATATCCATATCGATATCCATATCGATATCCATATCGATATCCATATCGATATCCATATCGATATCCATATCGATATCCATATCGATATCCATATCGATATCCATATCGATATACATATCGATATCCATATCGATATCCATATCGATATCCATATCGATATCCATATCGATATCCATATCAATATCCATATCGATATACATATCGATATCCATATCGATATCCATATCGATATCCATATCGATATCCATATCGATATCCATATCGATATCCATATCGAAATCCATATCGATATCCATATCGATATCCATATCGACATCCATATCCATATCAATATCCATATCAATATACATATCAATATCCATATCGATATCCATATCGATATCCATATCGATATCCATATCGATATCCATATCGATATCCATATCGATATCCATATCGATATCCATATCGATATCCATATCGATATCCATATCGAAATCCATATCGATATCCATATCGATATCCATATCGATATCCATATCGATATCCATATCGATATCCATATCAAAATCCATATCGATATCCATATCGATATCCATATCGATATCCATATCGATATCCATATCGATATCCATATCGATATCCATATCGATATCCATATCGAAATCCATATCGACATCCGTATCGATATCCATATAGATATATATATAGATATGCATATCGCTATCCATATCAAAATCCATATCGATATCCATATCGACATCCATATCGATATCCATATCAATATCCCTATCGATATCCATATCGATATCCATATCAATATCCATATCGATACCCATATCGTTATCCATATCGAAATCCATATGGATATACATATAGATATGGATATCGCTATCCTTATCGATATTTATATCGATATCCATATCGATATCCATATCGATATCCATATCAATATACATATCGATATCCATATCGATATCCATATCGATATCCATATCGATATCCATATCGATATCCATATCGATATCCATATCGATATAAATATCGATATCCACATCGATATCCATATCGTTATCCATATCGAAATCCATACCGTTATCCATATCGAAATCCATATCGACATCCGTATCGATATCCATATAGATATACATATAGATATGCATATCGCTATCCTTATCAAAATCCACATCGAAATCCATATCGATATCCATATCGATATCCATATCGATATCCATATCGTTATCCATTTCGATATCCATATCGATATCCATATCGTTATCCATATCAAAATCCATATGGATATACATATAGATATGCATATCGCTATCCATATCAAAATCCACATCGAAATCCATATCGATATCCATATCGATATCCATATCGATATCCATATGGATATCGATATGGATAACGATATGGATATCGATATGGATATCGATATGGATATCGATATGGATATCGATATGGATATCGATATGGATATCTATATGCATATCTATATGGATATCGATATGGATATCGATATGGATTTCGATATGGATAACGGTATGGATTTCGATATGGATATTGATATGGATATCGATATGGATTTCGATATGGATATTGATATGGATATCGATATGGATATCGATATGGATTTTGATATGGATAGCGGTATGCAAATCTATATGTATGTCCATATGGATATCGATATGGATATCGATATGGATATCGATATGGATATCGATATGGATATCGATATGGATATCGATATGGATATCGATATGGATATCGATATGGATATCGATATGGATATCGATATGGATATCGATATGGATATCGATATGGATATCGACATGAATATCGATATGGATAACGATATGGATATCGATATGGATAACGATATGGATATCGATATGGATATCGACATGGATATCGATATGCATATCGATGTGGATATCGATATGGATATCGATATCCATAACGATATCCATATGGATATACATATAGATATGCATATCGCCATCCATATCACAATCCATATCGATATCCATATCGATATCCATATCAATATCCATATTGAAATAAATATCGATATGCACATCGATATCCATATCGAAATCCATACCGTTATCCATATCGAAATTCATATCGACATCCGTATCGATATCCATATAGACATACAAATAGATATGCATATCGCTATCCTTATCAAAATCCACATCGAAATCCATATCGATATCCATATCGATATCCATATCGATTTCCATATCCTTATACATATCGATATGGATAACGATATGGATTTCGATGTGGATTTTGATATGGATAGCGATATACATATCTTTATGTATATCCATATGGATTTCGATATGGATAACGATATGGATATCGATATGGATATCGAAATGGATAACGATATGGATATCGATGTGCATATCGATATGTATATCCATATGGATATCGATATGGATATCGATATGGATATCGATATGGATATCGATATGGATATCGATATGGATATCGATATGGATATCGATATGGATATCGATATGGATATCGATATGGACATCGATATGGATATCGATATGGATATCGATATGGATATCGATATGGATATCGATATGGATATCGATATGGATATCGATATGCATATTGATATGAATATCGATATGGATATCGATATGGATAACGATATGGATTTCGATGTGGATTTTGATATGGATAGCGATATGCATATCTATATGTATATCTATATGGATATCGATATGCATATTGATATGAATATCGATATGGATATCGATATGGATAACGATATGGATTTCGATGTGGATTTTGATATGGATAGCGATATGCATATCTATATGAATATCGATACGGATGTCGATATGGATTTCGATTTGGATAACGATATGGATATCAATATGGATATCGACATGGATATCGAAATGGATTTTGATATGGATAGCGATATGCATATATTAATGTATATCCATATGGATATCGATATGGAAACCGATATGGATATCGACATGGATATCGATATGGATAACGATATATATCGATATGGATATCGATGTGGATATCGGTATTTATATCGATATGGATATCGATATGGATTTTGATATGGATATCGATATGGATTTTGATATGGATAGCGATATGCATATCTATATGTATATCCAAATGGATATCGATATGGACATCGATATGGATATCGATATGGAAATCGATATGGATATCGATATGGATTTTGATATGGATAGCGATATTCATATCTATATGTATATCCATATGGATAGCGATATGGATATCGATATGGATATCGATATGGATATCGATATCGATATCGATATGGATATCGATATGGATATCGATATGGATATCGATATGGATATCGACATGGATATCGATATGGATAACGATATATATCGATATGGATATCGATATGGATATCGATATGGATATCGATATGGATATCGATATGCATATTGATATGGATATCGATATCGATATGGATATCAATATGGATAACGATATGGATTTCGATGTGGATTTTGATATGGATAGCGATATGAATATCTATATGTATATCCATATGGATATCTATATGGATATCGATATGGATATCGATATGGATATCGATATGGATATCGATATGGATATCGATTTGGATATCGATATGGATAGCGATATGCATATATTAATGTATATCCATATGGATATCGATATGGAAACCGATATGGATATCGACATGGATATCGATATGGATAACGATATATATCGATATGGATATCGATGTGGATATCGGTATTTATATCGATATGGATATCGATATGGATATTGATATGGATATCGATATGGATATCGATATGGATTTTGATATGGATAGCGATATGCATATATGGATATCCATATGGATATCGATATGGATATCGATATGGATATCGATATGGATATCGATATGGATATCGATATGGATATCGATATGGATATCGATATGGATATCGATATGGATATCGACATGGATATCGATATGGATAACGATATGGATATCGATATGGATAACGATATGGATATCGATATGGATATCGATATCGATATGGATATTGATATGGATATCGATATGGATATCGATATGGATTTTGATATGGATAGCGATATTCATATCTATATGTATATCTATATGGATATCGATATGGATATCGATATGGATATCGATATGGATTTTGATATGGATAGCGATATGCATATCTATATGTATATCCATATGGATATCGATATGGATATCGATATGGATATCGATATGGATATCGATATGGATATCGATATGGATATCGATATGGATATCGATATGTATATCGATATGGATATCGATATGGATATCGATATGGATATCGATATGGATATCGATATGGATATCGATATGGATATCGATATGGATATCGATATGGATATCGATATGGATATCGACATGGATATCGATATGGATAACGATATGGATATCGATATGGATAACGATATGGGTATCGATATGGATATTGATATGGATATCGATATGGATATCGATATGCATACTGATATGGATATCGATATGGATATCGATATGGATTTTGATATGCATAGCGATATGCTTATCTATATGTATATCCATATGGATATCGATATGGATATCGATATGGATATCGATATGGATATCGATATGGATATCGATATGGATATCGATATGGATATCGATATGGATATCGATATGGATATCGATATGGATATCGATATGGATATCGATATGGATATCGATATGGATATCGATATGGATATCGATATGGATATCGATATGGATATCGATATGTATATCGATATGGATATCGATATGGATAACGATATGGATATCGATATGGATATCGATATGGATATCGATATGGATATCGATATGGATATCGATATGGATATCGATATGGATATCGATATGGATATCGATATGCATATTGATATCATATCGATATCCATATCGATATCCATATCGATATCGATATCGATATCGATATGGATATCGATATGGATATCGATATGGATATCGATATGGATAACGATATGGATTTCGATGTGGATTTTGATATGGATAGCGAATATGGAAATCCATATCGACATCCGTATCGATATCCATATAGATATGCATATCGTTATCCATATCAAAATCCACATCGAAATCCATATCGTTATCCATATCGATAACAATATCGATATCCATATCAATATGCATATCGATATCCATATCGATATAAATATTGAGATCCATATTGATATCCATATCGTTATCCAAATCGAAATCCATATTGACATCCGTATCGATATCCATATAGATATACATATCGTTATCCATATCAAAATCCACATCGAAATCCATATCGATATCCATATCGATATCCATATCGTTATCCATATCGATATCCATGTCGATATCCATATCGATATCCATATCGATATCCATATCGATATCCATATCGATATCCATATCGATATCCATATCGATATCCATATCGATATCCATATCGATATCCATATCGATATCGATATCGATATCATATATCCATATCGATATCCATATCGATATCCATATCGATATCCATATCGATATCCATATCGATATCCATATCGATATCCATATCGATATCCATATCGATATCCATATCGATATCCATATCGATATCCATATCGATATCCATATGGATATACATATCGATATGCATATCGCTATCCATATCAAAATCCATATCGATATCCATATCGATATCCATATCGATATCCATATCGATATCCATATCGATATCCATATCGATATCCATATCGATATCCATATCAATATCCATATCGATATCCATATCAATATTCATATTGATATCCATATCGATATCCATATCGATATCCATATCGATATCCATATCGATATCCATATCGATATCCATATCGATATCCATATAGATATCCATATCGATATCCATATCGATATCCATATCGATATCCATATCGATATCCATATCGATATCCATATCGATATCCATATGGATATACATATCGATATCCATATCGCTATCCATATCAAAATCCATATCGATATCCATATCGATATCCATATCAATATCCATATCGATATCCATATCGATATCCATATCGATATCCATATCGATATCCATATCGATATCCATATCGATATCCATATCGATATCCATATCGATATCCATATCGATATCCATATCGATATGCATATCGATATCCATATCAATATCCATATCGATATCCATATCGATATCCATATCGATATCCATATCGATATCCATATCGATATCCATATCGATATCCATATCGATATCCATATCGATATCCATATCGATATCCATATCGATATGCATATCAATATCCATATCGATATCCATATCGATATCCATATCGATATCCATATCGATATCCATATCGATATCCATATCGATATCCATATCGATATCCATATCGATATCCATATCGATATCCATATCGATATCCATATCGATATCCATATCGATATCCATATCGATATCCATATCGAAATCCATATCGATATTTATGTCGATATCCATATCGATATCTATATCGATATGCATATCGATATCCATATCGATATCCATATCGATATCTATATCGATATCCATATCGAAATCCATATCGATATCCATATCGATATCTATATCGATATCCATATCGATATGCATATCGATATCCATATCGAAATCCATATCGATATTTATGTCGATATCCATATCGATATCTATATCGATATGCATATCGATATCCATATCGATATCCATATCGATATCTATATCGATATCCATATCGATATCCATATCGATATCCATATAGATATCCATATCGATATCCATATCGATATCCATATCGAAATCCATATCGATATCCATATCGATATCCATATCGATATCCATATCGATATCCATATCGATATCCATATCGATATCCATATCGATATCCATATCGATATCGATATCCATATCGATATCCATATCGATATCCATATCGATATCCATATCGATATCCATATCGATATCCATATCGATATCCATATCGATATCCATATCGAAATCCATATCGATATCCATATCGATATCCATATCGATATCCATATCGATATCCATATCGATATCCATATCGATATCCATATCGATATCCATATCGATATCCATATCGATATCCATATCGATATCCATATGGATATCCATACATATATAGATATGCATATCGCTATCCATATCAAAATCCATATCGATATCCATATCGATATCCATATCGATATCCATATCGATATCCATATCGATATCCATATCGATATCCATATCGATATCCATATCGATATCCATATCGATATCCATATCGATATCCATATCGATATCCATATCGATATCCATATCGATATCCATATCGATATCCATATCGATATCCATATCGATATCCATATCGATATCCATATCGATATCCATATCGATATCCATATCGATATCCATATCGAAATCCATATCGATATCCATATCGATATCCATATCGATATCCATATCGATATCCATATCGATATCCATATCGATATCCATATCGATATCCATATCGATATCCATATCGATATCCATATCGATATCCATATCGATATCCATATCGATATCCATATCGATATCCATATCGATATCCATATCGATATCCATATCGATATCCATATGGATATACATATAGATATGCATATCGCTATCCATATCAAAATCCATATCGATATCCATATCGATATCCATATCGATATCCATATCGATATCCATATCGATATCCATATCGATATCCATATCGATATCCATATCGATATCCATATCGATATCCATATCGATATCCATATCGATATCCATATCGATATCCATATCGATATCCATATCGATATCCATATCGATATCCATATCGGTATCCATATCGATATCCATATCTATATCCATATCGCTATCCATATCAAAATCCATATCGATATCCATATCGATATCCATATCGATATCCATATCGATATCCATATCGATATCCATATCGATATCCATATCGATATCCATATCGATATCCATATCAATATCCATATCGATATACATATCGATATCCATATCGATATCCATATCGATATCCATATCGATATCCATATCGATATCCATATCGATATCCATATCGATATCCATATCGATATCCATATCGATATCCATATCGATATCCATATCGAAATCCATATCGATATCCATATCGATATCCATATCGATATCCATATCGATATCCATATCGATATCCATATCGATATCCATATCGATATCCATATCGATATCCATATCGATATCCATATCGATATCCATATCGATATCCATATCGATATCCATATCGATATCCATATCGATATCCATATCGATATCCATATCGATATCCATATCGATATCCATATCGATATCCATATCGATATCCATATCGATATCCATATCAATATCCATATCGATATCCATATCGATATCCATATCGATATCCATATCGATATCCATATCGATATCCATATCGTTATCCATATCGATATCCATATCGATATCCATATCGATATCCATATCGATATCCATATCGATATCCATATCGATATCCATATCGATATCCATATCGATATCCATATCGATATCCATATCGATATCCATATCGATATCCATATCGATATCCATATCGATATCCATATCGATATCCATATCGATATCCATATCGATATCCATATCGATATCCATATGGATATACATATAGATATGCATATCGCTATCCATATCAAAATCCACATCGAAATCCATATCGATATCCATATCGATATCCATATCGATATCCATATCGATATCCATATCGATATCCATATCGATATCCATATCGATATCCATATCGATATCCATATCGATATCCATATCGATATCCATATCGATATCCATATCGATATCCATATCGATATCCATATCAATATCCATATCGATATACATATCGATATCCATATCGATATCCATATCGATATCCATATCGTTATCCAAATCGATATCCATATCGATATCCATATCGATATCCATATCGATATCCATATCGATATCCATATCGATATCCATATCGATATCCATATCGATATACATATCGATATCCATATCGATATCCATATCGAAATCCATACCGTTATCCATATCGAAATCCATATCGATATCCATATCGATATCCATATCGATATACATATAGATATGCATATCGCTATCCATATCAAAATCCATATCGATATCCATATCGATATCCATATCGATATCCATATCGATATCCATATCGATATCCATATCGATATCCATATCGATATCCATATCGATATCCATATCGATATCCATATCGATATCCATATCGATATCCATATGGATATACATATAGATATGCATATCGCTATCCATATCAAAATCCATATTGATATCCATATCGATATCCATATCAATATCCATATCGATATCCATATCGATATAAATATCGATATCCACATCGATATCCATATCGTTATCCATATCGAAATCCATACCGTTATCCATATCGAAATCCATATCGACATCCGTATCGATATCCTTATAGATATACATACATATAGATATGCATATCGCTATCCTTATCAAAATCCACATCGAAATCCATATCGATATCCATATCGATATCCATATCGATATCCATATCGATATCCATATGGATATACATATAGATATGAATATCGCTATCCATATCCGAAATCCATATCGATATCCATATCGATATCCATATCAATATCCATATCGATATCCATATCGATATCCATATCGATATCCATATCGATATCCATATCGATATCCATATCGATATCCATATCGATATCCATATTGATACCCATATCGATATACATATCGATATCCATATCGATATCCATATCGATATCCATATCGATATCCATATCGATATCCATATCGATATCCATATCGATATCGATATCCATATCGATATCCATATCGATATCCATATCGATATCCATATGGATATACATATAGATATGAATATCGCTATCCATATCAAAATCCATATCGATATCCATATCGATATCCATATCAATATCCATATCGATATCCATATCGATATCCATATCAATATCCATATCGATATCCATATCAATATCCATATCGATATCCATATCGATATCCATATCGATATCCATATCGATATACATATCGATATCCATATCGATATCCATATCGATATCCATATCGATATGCATATCGATATGGATATCGATATGGATATCGATATGGATATCGATATGGATATCGATATGGATATCGATATGGATATCGATATGGATATCGATATGGATATCGATATGGATATCGATATGGATATCGATATGGATATCGATATGGATATCGATATGGATATCGATATGGATATCGATATGGATATCGATATGGATATCGATATGGATATCGATATGGATATCGATATGGATATCGATATGGATATCGATATGGATATCGATATGGATATCGATATGGATATCGATATGGATATCGATATGGATATCGATATGGATATCGATATGGATATCGATATGGATATCGATATGGATATCGATATGCATATCGATATGGATATCGATATGGATATCGATATGGATATCGATATGGATATCGATATGGATATCGATATGGATATCGATATGGATATCGATATGGATATCGATATGGATATCGATATGGATATCGATATGGATATCGATATGGATATCGATATGGATATCGATATGGATATCGATATGCATATCGATATGGATATCGATATGGATATCGATATGGATATCGATATGGATATCGATATGGATATCGATATGGATATCGATATGGATATCGATATGGATATCGATATGGATATCGATATGGATATCGATATGGATATCGATATGGATATCGATATGGATATCGATATGGATATCGATATGGATATCGATATGGATATCGATATGGATATCGATATGGATATCGATATGGATATCGATATGGATATCGATATGGATATCGATATGGATATCGATATGGATATCGATATGGATATCGATATGCATATCGATATGGATATCGATATGGATATCGATATGGATATCGATATGGATATCGATATGGATATCGATATGGATATCGATATGGATATCGATATGGATATCGATATGGATATCGATATGGATATCGATATGCATATCGATATGGATATCGATATGGATATCGATATGCATATCGATATGGATATCGATATGGATATCGATATGGATATCGATATGGATATCGATATGGATATCGATATGGATAGATATCGATATGCATATCGATATGGATATCGATATGGATATCGATATGGATATCGATATGGATATCGATATGGATATCGATATGGATATCGATATGGATATCGATATGGATATCGATATGGATATCGATATGGATATCGATATGGATATCGATATGCATATCGATATGGATATCGATATGGATATCGATATGGATATCGATATGGATATCGATATGGATATCGATATGGATATCGATATGGATATCGATATGGATATCGATATGGATATCGATATGGATATCGATATGGATATCGATATGGATATCGATATGCATATCGATATGCATATCGATATGGATATCGATATGCATATCGATATGGATATCGATATGGATATCGATATGGATATCGATATGGATATCGATATGGATATCGATATGGATATCGATATGGATATCGATATGGATATCGATATGGATATCGATATGGATATCGATATGGATATCGATATGGATATCGATATGGATATCGATATGGATATCGATATGGATATCGATATGGATATCGATATGGATATCGATATGGATATCGATATGGATATCGATATGGATATCGATATGGATATCGATATGGATATCGATATCCATATCGATATCGATATCGATATGGATATCGATATGGATATCGATATGGATATCGATATCGATATCGATATGGATATCGATATGGATATCGATATCGATATCGATATCGATATCGATATCGATATCGATATCGATATGGATATCGATATGGATATCGATATGGATATCGATATGGATATCGATATGCATATCGATATGCATATCGATATGGATATCGATATGGATATCGATATGGATATCGATATGGATATCGATATGGATATCGATATGGATATCGATATGGATATCGATATGCATATCGATATGGATATCGATATGGATATCGATATGGATATCGATATGGATATCGATATGCATATCGATATGGATATCGATATGGATATCGATATGGATATCGATATGGATATCGATATGGATATCGATATGGATATCGATATGGATATCGATATGGATATCGATATGGATATCGATATGGATATCGATATGGATATCGATATGGATATCGATATGGATATCGATATGGATATCGATATGGATATCGATATGGATATCGATATGGATATCGATATGGATATCGATATGGATATCGATATGGATATCGATATGGATATCGATATGGATATCGATATGGATATCGATATGGATATCGATATGGATATCGATATGGATATCGATATGGATATCGATATGGATATCGATATGGATATCGATATGGATATCGATATGGATATCGATATGGATATCGATATCGATATCGATATCGATATGGATATCGATATGGATATCGATATGGATATCGATATGGATATCGATATGGATATCGATATGGATATCGATATGGATATCGATATGGATATCGATATCATATGGATATCGATATGGATATCGATATGGATATCGATATGGATATCGATATGGATATCGATATGGATATCGATATGGATATCGATATGGATATCGATATGGATATCGATATGGATATCGATATGGATATCGATATGCGATATCGATATGGATATCGATATGGATATCGATATGGATATCGATATGGATATCGATATGGATATCGATATGGATATCGATATGGATATCGATATGGATATCGATATGGATATCGATATGGATATCGATATGGATATCGATATGGATATCGATATGGATATCGATATGGATTTCGATGTGGATTTTGATAAGGATAGCGATATGCATATCTATATGTATATCTATATGGATATCGATACGGATGTCGATATGGATTTCGATATGGATAACGGTATGGATTTCGATATCGATGTGGATATCGATATTTATATCGATATGGATTACGATATGGATATTGATATGGATATCGATATGGATATCAATATGGATTTTGATATGGATAGCTTTATGCATATCTATATGTATATCCATATGGATATCGATATGGATATCGATATGGATATCGATATGGATATCGATATGGATATCGATATGGATATCGATATGGATATCGATATGGATATCGATATGGATATCGATATGGATTTCGATGTGGATTTTGATATGGATAGCGGTATGCATATCTATATGTATATCTATATGGATATCGATACGGATGTCGATATGGATTTCGATATGGATAACGGTATGGATTTCGATAAGGATATCGATGTGGATATCGATACTTATATCGATATGGATATCGATATGGATTTCGATGTGGATTTGATATGGATAGCGATATGCATATCTATATGTATATCTATATGGATTTCGATTTGGATAACGATATGGATATCGATATGGATATCGATATTTATACCGATATTTATATCGATATGGATATTAATATGGATAACGATATGGATATCGATATGGATATCGATATGCATATGGATATGGACATCGATATCGATATGGATATCATATATATGTATAGCGTTATGGATATCGATATGGATAGACATCGATATGATCGATATGGATATCGATATGGATATCGATATGCATATCGATATGGATATCGATATGGATATCGATATGGATATCGATATGGATATCGATATGGATATCGATATGGATATCGATATGGATATCGATATGCATATCGATATGGATATCGATATGGATATCGATATGCATATGGATATCGATATCGATATGGATATCGATATGGATATCGATATGGATATCGATATGGATATCGATATGGATATCGATATCGATATCGATATGGATATCGATATGGATATCGATATGCATATCGATATGGATATCGATATAATGGATATCGATATGGATATCGATATGGATATCGATATGGATATCGATATGGATATCGATATCGATATGGATATCGATATGGATATCGATATGGATATCGATATGGATATCGATATGGATATCGATATGGATATCGATATGGATATCGATATGGATATCGATATGGATATCGATATGGATATCGATATGGATATCGATATGGATATCAATATGGATATCGATATGGATATCGACATGGGATATCGATATGCATATCGATATCGATATCGATATCCATATGGATATCCGATATGGATATCGATATGGATATCGATATGGATATCGATATGGATATCGATATGGATATCGATAGCGATATGGATATCGATATGGATATCGATATCGATGTGGACATCGATATGGATATCGATATGGATAGATATGTTATCGACATGGATATCATATGGGATATCGATATCCTTATCGATATATCGATATCGATATCGATATCGATATCGATATCGATGTCGATATCCATATTGATATCGATATCGATATCGATATCGATGTCGTATGGATATCGAATATCGATATCCATATCGATATGCGTTATCGATATCGGAATCCATATCGATATGGATATCGATATGGATATCGATATTGATATCGATATGGATATCGATATCGATATCGATATCCATATATCGATATGTGATATCGATATGGATATAGATATGGATATCGATATCGATATCGATATCGATATCCATATCGATATCCATATCGATATCGATATCGATATCGATATCGATATCGATATCGATATCGATATCGATATCCATATCGATATGGATATCGATATGGATATCGATATCCATATCGATATCGATATGGATACTCGATATGGATATCGATATGGATATCGATATGGATATCGATATGGATATCCATATCGATATCGATATCGATATCGATATCGATATCGATATGGATATGATATGGATATCGATATGGATATCGATATGGATATCGATATGGATATCGATATGGATATCGATATGGATATCGATATGGATATCGATATGGATATCGATATGGATATCGATATGGATATCGATATTGTGATATCGATATGGATATCGATATGGATATCGATATGGATATCGATATGGATATCGATATGGATATCGATATGGATATCGATATGGATATCGATATGGATATCGATATGGATATCGGGATGGATATCGATATGGATATCGATATGGATATCGATATGGATATCGATATGGATATCGATATGGATATCGATATGGATATCGATATGGATATCGATAATATGGATATCGATATGGATATCGATATGGATATCGATATGGATATCGATATGGGATATGCATATCGATATGGATATCGATATGGATATCGATTAAGGATATCGATATGGATATCGATATGGATATCGATATGGATATCGATATGGATATCGATATGGATATCGGTATGGATATCGATATGGATATCGATATGGATATCGATATGGATATCGATATGGATATCGATATGGATATCGATATGGATATCGATATGGATATCGATATGGATATCGATATGGATATCGATATGGATATCGATATGGATATCGATATGGATATCGATATGGATATCGATATGGATATCGATATGGATATCGATATGGATATCGATATGGATATCGATATGGATATCGATATGGATATCGATATGGATATCGATATGGATATCGATATGGATATCGATATGGATATCGATATGGATATCGATGTTCGATATGGATATCGATATGGATATCGATATGGATATCGATATGGTATGATATCGATATGGATATCGATATGGATATCGATATGGATATCGATATGGATATCGATATGGATATCGATATGGATATCGATATCGATATGGATATCGATATGGATATCGATATGGATATCGATATGGATATCGATATGGATATCGATATGGATATCGATATGGATATCGATATGGATATCGATATGGATATCGATATGGATATCGATATGGATATCGATATGGATATCGGATATGGATATCGATATGGATATCGATATGGGTATGGATATCGATATGGATATCGATATGGATATCGATATGGATATCGATATGGATATCGATATGGATATCGATATGGATATCGATATGGATATCGATGGATATGGATATCGATATGGATATCGATATGATATATGGATATCGATATGGATATCGATATCGGATATCGATATGGATATCGATATGGATATCGATATGGATATCGACATATGGATATCGGATATCGATATTGGATATCGATATGGATATCGATATGGATATCGATATGGATATCGATATCGATATGGATATCGATATGGATATCGATTTGATATCGATATGGATATCGATATGGATATCGATATGGATATCGATATGGATATCGATATGGATATCGATATGGATATGATATCGATATGGATATCGATATGGATATCGATATGGATATCGATATGATCGATATGGATATCGATATGGATATCGATATGGATATCGATATGGATATCGATATGGATATCGATATGGATATCGATATGGATTATCGATATGGATATCGATATGGATATCGATATGGATATCGATATGGATATCGATATGGATATCGATATGGATATCGATATGGATATCGATATGGATATCGATATGGATATCGATATGGATATCGATAATATCGATATGGATATCGATATGGATATCGATATTGGATATCGATATGGGATATCGATATGGATATCGATATGGATATCGATATGGATATCGATATGGATATCGATATGGATATCGATATGGATATCGATATGGATATCGATATGGATATCGATATGGATATCGATATGGATATCGATATGGATATCGATATGGATATCGATATGGATATCGATATTCGATATGGATATCGATATGGATATCGATATGGATATCGATATGGATATCGATATTGATCGATATGGATATCGATATGGATAGTCGATATGGATATCGATATGGATATCGATATGAGATATCGATATGGATATCGATATGGATATCGATATGGATATCGATATGGATATTCGATATGGATATACGATATGGATATCGATATGGATATCGATATGGATATCGATATGGATATCGATATGGATATGTTCGATATGGATATCGATATGGATATCGATATGGATATCGATTTGATATGGATATCGATATGGATATCGATTTGATATC
>JAEIGI010000082.1:0-187901 GCA_018903615.1 Drosophila neocordata
TAAGCAAACCCTCCAAATCGAGGATAACAAAGGATAACATGACTCTAAGTTACCAGCGTACCAAGGACCCAGCCAGTGAATATCCTTTTTCGAGGACAACAGCAGTTAAGATTTACGAGCATACAAAGGAATCAACATGCAGTGAACATGCTGTTCAAAGGATAGCAACAGCTTAAGTTATAAGGATATCAGCGAAGCCTACACCAAGCAACCAAGAATACAAAGAATACAACGAAGAAACAAAGTCCCACAACCAGAAAAACAACGTCAACCACAAGTCAAAGTCTAGCTACAGCAAGTGAACATCCTTCTCAAGGAGAACAGCAGCATCCGCAGTTACCAGGATACCACGAATCGAAGTCGAACTACAGCCAGTCAACATCCTTATCAAGGATACCAGGAATCAAAGTCGAACTACAGCGAGTGAACGCCCTTTTCTAGATATACCAGAAGTCGAAGTCAATGCTACAAAGATACCAGCGGAGTCTACATTAAGCCAGGAAAGAGTTAACGTCTTTCGCAAGGATACCAAGATACAAAGATACTAGCGGAGTCTACAACCGCTAATACGGACATGGAGTACTGCCGACCCTGAAGAGATCCTCGATCACAACCTACAATGCTTCTCTACTGGCCAACAACGAGCCACCGAGACACCCACATTCTCACAAAAGGGTGTACAGAAGGGAGAGACAGCCAACTCTGAGCCGAGGAATACCCTGGGAATTAAAGCACAGAATCCAGACCCGTCCCTACCGTAAACAACCTTGCAAGTCCCGATGCGAAGAAAACGGCCTAGCCTACCAAGTCAACATCTCAACTACCTGGAGAATAACCATCTCTTTTGCCTCCGTGAAGTAATTAGGGAGTGTGACGAATCACAAATTTTCGTATTTTTTTTATATATTAATATATATAGCATTAAGCAAACCCTCCAAATCGACATGCCCTAATTACTAAAGGGGATTAGTTCAACATTAGGTTACCGTTTCTAGCAAGAGAGAGAGCAATTGTTTTCTATTTCGTCATAAGGTTACAGTTTCTAACAAGAGAGCAATTATTTTCTATTTCCCTTTTTTTCTCTCTCCCTCGCATTTCAATAGCCAGCGACGCCGACGCACCGGTACAGTCGGTGTCAGCATAGCTAAGCTAAGACGTTTGGTCACGTACGCCAAAAGCTCGTAGGATAACGGTGATTCATTAGTAGCCAATCAAAACGCGCCACGCATTTCCGCAGCTGCGTCAAAAGCTTAGAATGTAAAAAACTAGGGCAAAGGCTAGAGTTAGAAATAATAGTAAGATCACTCAGTTGGTGAGCATCGGCAAAATGACTTAGTTTCTGAAATAAAAATTATCGGCAAGTGAAAAAAAATCAAATAATACAGACAGTGAAAAAAAAACAAGAACAAAACAAGTGAAAAAATGGAAGTCAAAGACTCAGTGACAGTGGTACAAAAGCAAAGACAGGGTAAATCAAATCAAAGAAAATAATAAAATTAAGGAAAAGCCATTACCTTTATCACCGCCAAGAGTGGGTAAATTATATTCGGGTGAGTCGGCCTTGAGGCCACGTTACTAACCCTTTATCCCTGTTGTTTTCATAGGACAGTGTGATGTTAGGTAGATTAGGCAATAAAACCAAAAATGGAAATACATGAATTAGAAATAAAAATTATAATCGAACATTGACCCTTGCCTTTATTTCTTTAATTCTTATCCCCCTTTAGAAAAAGGGGGAGCCCTTTTTCTCTCTATTTTATTGTGACGTCCTAGTAATGTGTTAAGTGTTGTTTAAATAACCTATGTTGTGTTTCCATGGTACAGTTGGCAGTATGTCGACCAACAGCCATTTTAGTGTCCGGGTAATACCCTAACTGAAATGTTGTTGGTTGTACATACGCCGACTTAGTGCCATTTAATATTATTCGACATCCGGGTAATACCCTAGTCGAAGCAATATAAAATGCGCATGAACATGGAACCACTGTAGTGTAGTTCAGTGTGTAGCTAGTACAGTGATCGTGATGTCATTTGGCTTGTATTTCAGTGTCCGGGTAATACCCTAACTGAAATATTACCAAATGTACATCCGACCACTTAGTGTCATTTAATATTTATTTCGGTGTCCGGGTAATACCCTAACCGAAATAATATTAAATGTACATGCCATAGTATGTGTGTATCTTCCCCTTGTACAGTGTTCACCCCAAATGAGCGTCTTTAACATTAATTGTTTAATTTTGTATCTCTTTGTTATGTCAAATAAATAATTATTCCCCACATTTGTCTATAGTAGTTTAAAGTCCAGAGGTCTCGAGTTTTTCTTACAAATTTTTCTGTAATTAAAAAGCCCTGGATAGACCGAGATGTGTACCCAGGCTGGAAAATTTCCTTACACATTATAAGTTTTATTAATGGCATATTGATCTGCTGTAAACACCACTTAACTCTAACTTGCTATTTTACCACACTTTATCCTATTAACCTTACTATAGGGGTAGCCCTGTTGGCTACTGGTTAGACTCACCCACTTTACACACACCCTTGTTTAATTTTTATCTCAGAGAGGCTTCGTAATCTTGCGCCGTATATTCCCTGTAGTTGGAGTACTCCTTGTTGATGAGGGCAGTTACCTTTCACTTATTATGTTTTATGTTCACACACTTCGCTTTAACTTTTCTTTACTTGCCACGATCGCGCTCCTAGCTCAACTGGACATCTTCTCATTTTCTTGGTCTTAGCTCAACTGACTTGCCGATTTAATTTTCGACAGCCCTTGGTCTTTGATTTTGTCGCTGACGCCGGCAGCGACCAATCAAAAGTTGCCACCGCATTTTGGCGATGACGCGATCGATGCATTTACCGTAACGCATGCGTAGCTTAGGCGTCTAGAAGTTTCTAAACAAAAGAAACTGCGCAATAACTCTGTCGACTTCTTTTGCAAGTCCCGTTGCAATGGCTATTGCTACATACATATATATATGGCGTGACATGCGTATATATGTATGTATGGCGTATTAGAAATATACATATGGATGGCGTGATATGCGTATATATGTATGTAAGCGAGAATGGAAACTGCGCAGTAGCAATTGGCGACTTTTCTCTCTTCGGGTTGTATACCTCTGTGCGTAGTATAACTCTGTGTTGTATAGCTCTGCTTGTAGTGTAGCTCTGACTGGGGTAAAACTCTGCTTGTGGTATAACTCTGCTTGTGGTATAACTCTGCTTGGGGTATAACTCTGCTTGTGGTATAACTCTGCTCGTAGTGTAACTCAGCTTGGCATTCAGTATATGTGATAATCGGCGCGACTGAATACTGGGGGTAACCATGCTGCTGTGGAAAAATATATATTAAATACTCGGATTTGCAATACTCTAACTATGATGGCCTATTACCCTATCAGTGTGGTTTACAAAGGGCGAAAGATATCTTAAAAATAAAAATTACATGATAACTTAAATTAACCATGAACCCGAAGAGCTATAACCCAAGCCATTTACCAAGTTAATCTTACTGCGCAAGAACGTGCCGACCAAAATGAGCTTAATAGGATTCGGACGGCAGAAACGCGTGCAGTTCGAGCGCGTCATTCAACTAATAATCGCGCAAGTTTAAACCGAGCTGCTTTCATTTACGATGTGTCAATTGACTACAGTAACTACCAATGTGTTGTTATTAGTTCTATGAACTCGGGTTGCTCACATTGTAAGTCATTGAAATACAAAAGCAAAGGGTAAAGTGAAATTCTTACCATTGGATCCACCACCAAAGCCATTGTACTCATTGGTTTCAGAAATAGAAACAGATTCCAACCATTTATTGAACAATATTCAACAATATAACATAATTGCTTTCAAATGACTTCATTTGGGGCAACAATCGTAGTTCGGGAAAATTTTATGGTACTTGCAAAGTATATCCTATAACAGTTAATCGGACCAAACTCTGATCTGAAGAATATATTCATCTTCGAGATGCAATTAATACTGATAGAAATGCAGGACTGTTGGTCGGATGACGATTTTTCCAGCAACATACATCGGAAGACCTGCACGAATATGCTTAAGATGCCATGTCGTATGTTCGCCATTATGTTACAGCAGATTTCTTTATCACATCTACATGCTATCCTCACTAGATAGAAATCAAGCAAAAACATAAAAAACATGGTATGCTAGTAATATATAATATAATGCTATATGATGTTGTGTAACTCATGTACTGAAATAAACATAACATTAATATTATTTTTGTGAAAAAGTTAATGCGGTACATTAATGTAGAGCATTAATGCTACATATATGAATACAACAAAAGATAAATGGGGGTATATTTATATAGTTATTAAGTTGATTTAATATAAATAGTTCAGTGATTTAATTATAAATTCAATACCTTTAATGTCAAAAGTGCGGGAAATTAGCAATAAGTTTAACGTTTATTAAATAGTATGTAAGGGTGGATATTGGCAAAGCTAGAGAGCAAGATTGTAGCTGAGAGGCGTATCCGTGATTTCATCATGCATAGCAACAAAAGAGCTGCGTTGCGCGATCGGCCGAGAAGGCCGAAGGCAAAAGAAAGCGATGGAAAGTTTTGGGCGACAAATATTGTCCCACCACGCGTCCTCCCTGGGTTAAGATGCCTATAAATAGACACGGCTAAGACACAGAAAGTCAGTTAGAAAGCGAAGGAAACAAGCGAAGTATCACTTGGACCAGCAAGGTGCAAGTGAAATATCAACAAGTTAAGGTTCAACAAGTGAAGTAAATAAGCGAGGCGAACGAAGTGAAACATATATGAAGAACTAAAAGTGAAGGCGTGCCAAATCAGGTTGGAAAAAGGATATTTATCCGTATCCTGGCTACAATTGAAGGTTTAAAGGCAGATATGTTTTTGCTGGTAAGTAGGAAGACTAGGAGCTATTCTTAGCAGGGTATTAAAAACTAGGAGCTAATCCTAGCAGTTCACAAGTCTAGGAGCTATTCCTAGCGGGTCGTAAAAGACTAGGAGTTATTCCTAAAAATATATAAAAGACTAGGAGCTATTCCTAGCGATATATCAAAGACTAGGAGCTATTCCTAGCAGCATATAAAAGACTAGGAGCTATTCCTAGCGAAACATTGAAGACTAGGAGGTATTCCTAGCAGTTTTAGTGAAGACTAGGAGTATTTAGCACAGTTAAGGAAGACCAGGAGTATTCCTGGCACTGGTAGGAAAGACTAGGAGTATTCCTAGCACAGTTGAGGAAGACCAGGAGTATTCCTGGCATAGTGGGAAAAGACTAGGAGTATTCCTAGCAGAATAATAGGAGAGTAGCAGACGACATGTGTAGCTAGACAAGACCAGGAGTCATCCTGGCAGTACGAATACTTGCCACAGCCAAACACAATCCGTTGATAAGTTTTCATGAGTGCCAGCGGTGCAGTGTGGATTCCAAAATAGGCACAATTACAAAGTCAATAGCCCGTGCAGAAGCTCTCTGGCCATACTAACATCCACCAAATCAAATTGCCAATGAAATTATAACGTAGTGATAAAAGAAAGAACAACTGTATGTTTTCATTTCACCAGCGCACAATATAAATTCGTTGTGTCGTACCCCTACACCTGAAATCCGGCTCTGCCGCAAGTAAGGACCAAAAAGGATCGTTACAACTGGCGCCCAACGTGCTTAACTGGTGAAAGAGATTTACAAGATATATTTTAGATCAACTGCGCGAAGCAAAATTCATAAGCAGTTTAGATTTAAAAGATATATATTGGCAGATTCCGCTGGAAATGAACAGCAGAAAGATGACAGCTTTCACAGTTCCAGGAAAGGGATTTTATCAATGGAAAGTGATGCCATTCGGTTTGCACTCAGCATCTGCAACATTCCAACGAGCTTTAGATATGGTCATAGGACCAGAAATGATGCCACACGCGTTCGCGTATCAGAATGATATCATAGTGGTCAGCCGAAACACAAAGCTCATTTAAAGGAAGTTTTCCGCAGACTAAAAGCAGCAAATTTAAGGATAAATGCAGAAAAATGTCAATTTTTCAGAAAAGAGCTAACATTCCTGGGCCATCGAGTAACAGAGCAAGGCATTGGTACAGATCCAGATAAAGTGGCAGCAGTAGCTGAATTAAAACCGCCAAAGAACACAAAAGATTTACGTCAATACCTAGGAGTAGCATCGTGGTACAGACAGACGGTTCGTGCCAAGTTTCGCAACGCTAGTACAGCCATTAAATTCTCTATTAAAGAAAAAAGCAAAATGGGGAAGGAAAACATCAGGATGCGTTTGGCAGATCCAGTGTTGACATGCCCAGATTTTGCGAAAATGTTTGTATTACAAACTGACGCTAGCAACTACGGCATAGGGGCAATTCTGACGCAAGATACAGAGGAAGGCGAGAGAGTCATATCATACGCCAGCAGAACGCTAAATCCAGCAGAACAAAATTATTCAGCAACAGAAAGAATGTCTAGCAATAGTATGGGCTATAAGGAAGTTGAAGCCATACTTAGAAGGATATCATTTCAAGGTCATTACTGATTACATGGCACTGAAATGGCTGAATAGCATCGAGAGTCCAACAGGGCGGTTTGCAAGGAGTTGCAGCAATATGACTTTAAAATAACATATCACAAAGGAAAATTAAATGTGGCAGATGCATTGTCAAGGCAACCATTGGAAGCATGCAGAAGGATACAGGATAATCGCAGCAAAAATGAACAGTCAGCTCAAAGCTGTGTATGGATCGAAAATATGGCCAAAAAAGTAAAAGAAAATCCGCAAAAATATACGGACTATGTTATGAAAAATGGGCAGTTATATAGAAATATACCGCATAGTTCAGGGCATGAAGATGTTGTGTCGTGAAAATTATGTGTGCCGAAACATTTAAGGCAACAAATAATATCAGAAAACCACGACTCTCCACGACCGAATAGCGGCTAAATATTTCTGGCCAGGCATGAAAAGAGATGCACGTTCATATGTCAGCCGCTGTGAAAACTGTATGCGTTATAAAGCAAGATTTCGTCGGGACATTGCCAAGATCTAAGCATGGAAATTCAGTATTACTTGTTATAGTAGATAGATTCTCAATGGACGGAGCTTTTACCAATGAGAAAGGCGTCGGCAGAAAATTTAGCAAAAGATTTCAGAGAAAGAGTGCTGGCTCTTTTGGGGTCCCAAAAGTGGTGATAACAGATAATGGAGTCCAGTTCGTCAGCAAAGTATTTGAGAAAATGACAGCGCTGCTTGCGCCGCAAGAAAATCCAACCGAACGAGCGAATAGAACAGTTAAAACAATGATAGCACAATTTACACGAGAAGATCAACAACGATGGGATGAGCAATGGCCAGAAATAATGTTGGCAGTAAATTCTAGCGTGTCCGACGCAGCAGGATATACGGCGGCATTAATAACGCAGGGGAGAGAGCCGAGATTGCCAGGATCCACATTCGACAGGCTAACTATTGGATCAGGCAAACCAAGTCAACGGCCAGATGGCAATGCGGAGTTGATCAAAGAGATTCGGAGTATTGGTACGAAGAAACCTAGAAAAAGCTGCTCAGGATCAATCAAAGCATTACAATCTGAGAAGAAGGCAGTGGAAACCAATAGTAGGCGAAATAGTGTGGACCAAGGAGCATGTATACCTCACAAATGCGGCAGAGTATTAAGCCAGATACAGATATAAATGAATTCATGTCGTAAAGGCGGCTAATAATTTAAATAAGCGTTGGCCGAAAAAGGCAATTCAAATTTATCAATGCGCGAGTTACCATCTTGGCCAGGTTTGCCGTGGTCGAGGAAAAGGTAACATTTCCCCTTTTCTTTATATACATTTACTTTCATTTTAGTTTTAATGGAATTAAAACCTCCTTCTTGTTTGACGTTCAACTCACAATGAATATATTTTATTCGGCGATAAATGCCCTTCTCAGCTTCAGCTAATGCTTACAAAACTATGTGTCTATGAATGTATGTATATATATATGTATGTATATTATATATGTGTTATTCGTTGGTTTGGTGACCGGGTAGGTAACTTCTCCCCCACTGGAGTGAGAGCCATAGCGGTGGTCTGAACGATATTAGTAGCGACTGGTGGTGGTTTGAGAACGATTGATCCTCTTCAAAGGTTTAAAAAAAATATGGTTGCGCTTTGATTGCTTCCAGGTGGCGCTTCTGTTGAATTAACTCTTCCGTGGCGTTGTTAATTTTGATTTTGGTGAACAGTGGTATCCTGGTCATGATATTATCATCTTTGCGCATTCCGAAATTATCTTAGGTGAGGTTGTCTATGCTAGGTTTTAAGTCTATTTAACACAAAAACGAACTCCCTTTTTTTGTTCCAGAATTTGCGGTTGTTCTCTCCATTGATGATTCCTTGTAGACAATTTGTATCCCACGTTGGGGCATTTACTACGATTTGTTTCATACACATATACTCATTATGAATTTTTTTTTTAAAACATTTTACTTTAAGAGCCTTAATACTATATCTATTATAACTAACATGTTTAGGTATATTCAGATATTTAGTCTTGTCATTGGCAATGGTATAAGGTGAATGAATTTATAGTCTTTAATTCTGAACATTGGAATTTTTATGTAAAATATTACATTAGTTTTGTTTTCAAATGTATCTATTTCAAGTTATCTATATAAATGTTCTTGCGATAAAATTGTGAGATTTCGTATTGCTAAAATTTCTGTGATTTTGTCTATTTCTTTAGTTGATAAAATAATTTTTTTTTTTTTTTTTTGGGATAATTTTAATCAAAAAACTAGAAAGATGGGCTAACTTCGGCCACGCCGAAGTTCGGATACCTTTGCAAACTGTTCTTATCAATTACATATAAATTACCAGAATTATAAGAAAGTATATAAAACTAATCATGCCCATGGCTCCAAGAAAATAAACTTACGAGTAAAAAAAATTTTTCATTTTCATCTACCAAAACCAATTTTTTGGACGATCGTTCCTATGGGGGCTATATGATATAGTCATCCGATCGAAATGATTCCGAGATATACAATGCCTGCAGCAAAAAAAAAGCCTAGGTGCAAAATTTCAGCTCTGTAGCTTTAAGGGTCTCGGAGCAGATTGCGGACAACGGACAGACGGACATACAGACAGACGGACATACGGACAGACGGAGAGGGCTAAATGAACTCAGCTCATCGTGCTGATCAAGAATATATATACTTTATATATAGGAGACAAGAATTTAAATAAAAGGATCGTTACAACTCCACAACTTAAAAAAAAAAATATATATATATATACTAGAGCCCCGACAGACTTCGTACTGCCTCATCGATAAATTTTAAATTTGATATTCACAGACACACACTGTTAAAATACAGTCTGTTAATTAATTTAAAGTTTTCTCATAAACTATATTTTTATACCTTTGCAAAAAAGGTATATTAATTGTGGTCAGAAGATTGCAACGCATAGAAGGAAGCGTCTCCTATATATAAAGTATATATATTCTTGATCAGCACGATGAGCTGAGTTCATTTAGCCCTGTCCGTCTGTCCGTATGACCGTCTGTCTGTCTGTCCGAATGTCCGTCTGCCTGGATCAACGCAATCTCCTCCGAGACCCTTAAAGCTACAGAGCGGAAATTTTGCACCTAGGCTTTTTTTTGCTGCAGGCATGTATATCTCGGACTCATTCCGATCGGATGACTATATCATATAGCTCCCATAGGAACGATCGGTCATGAATATGAATTTCGAGCAATAACTTGGTTGTTTTAAAAACGATTATAAGTAAATTTGGTATTTATAAGTTTTATATACTTTCTAAAATATCTGGAAGTTTTATCAGAATCGGGGCACTATATCATATAGCTCCCATAGGAACGATCGGCCAAAAAATTGGTTTTAGATGAAAATCTTGGTTGTTTTTTAACAGCGATTCACTCGAAATTTGGTATATGTAGGTTTAGTATATATAAAAATGTGTCTGTTGAGTTTTAAGAGAATCGGCCGACTATATGATATAGATCCTATAGGAACAATCGGACCAAAAAAAAAAAATTTTTTTTTACTCGTAAGTTTTTTTTCTTGGAGCCACGGGCAAGATTAGTTTCATATACTTTCTTATAATTCTGGTAATTTATATGTAATTGATAAGAACAGTTTGCAAAGGTATCCGAACGTCGGCGTGACTGAAGTTAGTCCATCCTTCTAGTTAGTTTTGTTTTGTGGTGCGTAAATAAACAAAGAAGACGGTTTTCCGACGCGCGAACACGCGACGTATAATTGTCCATGCGGGAAACAGGGAAACTCCAACGACTGTCCTTGCGATTTATTTATGGTCATCGCAAAGGCCAGACGTACTGGAAATTGTAAGCGTTTAAAATCGAATGTAAGTCCGTTGGAATCATCGGTATCCGCGCGGATCAAGATATCCTCTCCTTTGTATTTTCCTTTTATGATTGCCGCCTCAATGACGTTATTCATCAGTCTTTTCACAGCCAGTCTTGTTCCATTGCATAGTCGAGGTTGATTAATGTTAGTCAGCATGATGACAACTGATCCTACTTTTAACTACAAATTGTGAGGTGGTAATCCAAGCAATACCAGTAAATTTAAGAAGTCAGTGGGATAGTTGATTACGTCATCCTGGTTTATTACGGTGTCGACTGATTTGAAGGAAACCAACTGTCCTGGAAGAAAATTCTGAATGGTCACATTAAGATCCTTGACATCTTTATTTTTCGCTGCTAATATTGCTCGTTCACCCAGCCAATTATGGTTATTGAACTTTTGCGCTATATCTGGGAAAACTCGCTGAAGAAGCTCCACTTTTGAGTCTGTGATTTGACAGAAATCTTTAGGTAATGTGATGAATCCGGTGAGGTGTCCACTGCAACTTTATTATTTCCAATGTCTAACAATTACTTCGCAAACACATTTGCATTTTCATCTTGTTGCAAAAATACTCGCATGTTAGTTGTTAAGTGGAGTGTCTTTACGTACTGCCACAAATTTGATGATTTTATGCATGCATTTAGTTCATCAACAACAGTTGATCGGGGAATAATTGGAAGAGTCTGACGAAAATCACCTGACAACAGAATCATGGCCCCACCGAAAATATTTTGGTTGTCACGAAGATCTTTCAACGTTCTGTCCAGTGCCTTCACTGACCTCTTATGGGCCATTGTGCATTCATCCCAAACAATCAATTTGCATACCTGTAGGATCTTGGCCATTGCGCTATTTTTGGCAATGTTGCAAATTGGTGTTTCGGTGACTTGCATGTTTAGTGGTAATTTCAAGGCAGAATGTGCAGTTCGCCCGCCTTCTAGCAGAGTTGCAGCTATTCCAGATGAGGCCAGCGCTAGAGCAACATCTTTTCGCGATCTGATCCTCGCCAAAAGCAATGAAATTAAAAACATTTTTTCGGTTCCTCCGGGAGCATCAAGGAAATAAATTCCACCAGATCCACTGTTCACAGCTTCTATCAAAGTGTCGTACGCAATTCTTGGTTAATGAACTTTTGCGCTATATCTGGGAAAACTCGCTGAATTTTGAGTCTGTGATGTGACAGAAATCTGTAGGTAATGTGATGTATCCGGTGGAGGTGTAAGAGTCTGACGAAAATCACCTGACAACAGAATCATGGCCCCACCGAAAATATTTTGGTTGTCACGAAGAAAAATGCTGTTTTGAGGATTTTCCCGGCAATTATTCGAATTTTTCTCACCTTCTAAACCTTCCCTAGACCTCCACGAATAATTCAAGACCAAGAATAGATAAATCCGTTCAGCCGTTCTCGAGTTTTAGCGAGACTAACGAACAGCAACTTATTTTTATATATATAGATATATATATATATATATATATATATATATATATATATATATATGTATATGTATATATATAAAAGGAGCATTGCAACTGGCTCAACAAAAAAAAAAAAAAAAAAAAATCATATATATATAAAAGAAAAATCTTTGCATGCATAAAATTTCTTTTTACAGTGCATGCCAAACTGTAATATAAAAAGAAATAAAAATAAATGTTGAGTTTGGCGGGTTAGCGATGGACAAACGAAACAGAATATAAACACCAATGCTTCTCAAACTGTAAGAGAGCAGAACAGACAGAGGATGCAAATGGATAATTAGAGGACTCTCTCCTGTGGTACACCAAGTGCAGGAAAGAGAATTCACACATACAGTGTGTGTGTGAAATACGGATAAAAAGAAAAACGAGAGCGGGAACCCGAAGCTGGACGCGCAGCAGCAGAGCGACGCGGATTAGAGGTTCCGATGGCCCAAGATGGGACTGATGAAATCAATCACATTTTATCTTTCATTATGAGCGGACACCAAAATTGTAACGGAGAGCGGGAAGAGGCCATGCAATTACTGGCATCGCCTTATGTGTCAGACGAGGACTCCGATAGTGAGGAGCCGGTCCCGTTGGGGCCGGTGATCGTCATCTCGTCCGACGAGGAAGAGGAAGAGCACGTGGGAGAAGGAATGGAGCTGCTAGAAGAATTGGAGCGCATTGGAAGCGGCGACGAGGAAGAGGAGGAAGACGAAACAAATGAAGGTGAGGGGATTGTGGCTGACAGCCTGGCGGGGGTGTTTGCGGAGGTGGAGGAAGAATTGGAGAGGATGCGGGTCAGATTCGGACCACCCATGGAAGAGGAAGAGCCAGCCCAAAGAGAGTAGAAGTGCCGGCGATTTTTAACGAGCCGGTGGCATACATAAATATAATCGATACCGAGGAGGAAGATGAGGGCCCGGAGGAGATGGGGCGGCCACCAACCCCAATGCGACAGGCAGTTAGCCCGGTTAACGATGTGTTCGAGGAAGAATTTTGTCGACCGAGAGACGGAGCGCCAGAAGTATATACCAACAACTGCTGGAATGGCAACGGCAATCCCCAGAACGGCAGCAACAACAGCAGCAATCCCCACAGCCACAGCAACCACAGCAACAGCAACAACAGCAACAGCGAGAACCACGGAGGCCGGCGTACGCAAGACAACGGTCTGCGCCAGTCGGCCAGCCGCAAACGCCAAGGCCGCAGTTGCAACAGCAGCGGTCGGTGCCAGTGCCACAGGCACACCAAAGATGGCGGGAGTTAGAGCCCGAAGAATGGCCAATTGCAGTGGCCGTGGCCGTACAGGCGATGGGGGAAGGGGCCGCGACAGGCAAGGGTGATGTGGGTGGGCCGGATCCGGTATAGGATCCGTACTAATAGAAATAGATTTAGGGTGTTCGAAGAGGCGGGGGTATAGGTTAAGAGACAATTTTGGAGTTTAGGTTAAGTAGAGTAGATAGGTTAAGGGACATTTTTGGAGTTTAGATTAGGTAGAATAGGAAAAAGAAAAAAAACCATGAAGTTTAGAATAAGAAAAAATATGAAATTTAGGTTAGTAGATATTTTTAGAATTTAGATTAGGTAGAATAGGAGAAAACAAAAAAATCTGAAGTTTAGGTTAAGTAAGATATAAGTAATATTATAAATATAGTATATAAGTAAAAGATGCAGTCGAAGCCATCAATGCCAAAATAAGGCATGGGGACAATGGAAAAGATGCTCACAATCTGTCAAAAAAAATTGGAAAAGATGCCTGATGAATCGCCAATAAGGAAAAGATGCCATAAATGGCCAAAGAGAAAGGTGCGGACCAGGCCAATGGAAAAAAAAGAAACATGAAAAAAAAAATTCTATAAAAAAAGGAGGGGGAAGGATTTGGCTCCCGAAGAAAGGAGGGAATGTGAGGAATTATAATATGTATATATATATACCTCACAAATGCGACAGATTATTAAGCCAGATACAGATATAAATGAATTCAAGTCGTAAAGGCGGCTAATAATTTAAATAAGCGTTGGCCGAAAAGGGCAATTCAAGTTTATCAATGCGCGAGTTACCATCTTGGCCAGGTTTGCCGTGGTCGAGGAAAAGGTAACATTTCCCCTTTTCTTTATATACATTTACTTTCATTTTAGTTTTAATGGAATTAAAACCTCCTTCTTGTTTGACGTTCAACTCACAATGAATATATTTTATTCGGCGATAAATGCCCTTCTCAGCTTCAGCTAATGCTTACAAAACTATGTGTCTATGAATGTATGTATATATATATGTATGTATATTATATATGTGTTATTCGTTGGTTTGGTGACCGGGTAGGTAACTTCTCCCCCACTGGAGTGAGAGCCATAGCGGTGGTCTGAACGATATTAGTAGCGACTGGTGGTGGTTTGAGAACGATTGATCCTCTTCAAAGGTTTAAAAAAATATGGTTGCGCTTTGATTGCTTCCAGGTGGCGCTTCTGTTGAATTAACTCTTCCGTGGCGTTGTTAATTTTGATTTTGGTGAACAGTGGTATCCTGGTCATGATATTATCATCTTTGCGCATTCCGAAATTATCTTAGGTGAGGTTGTCTATGCTAGGTTTTAAGTCTATTTAACACAAAAACGAACTCCCTTTTTTTGTTCCAGAATTTGCGGTTGTTCTCTCCATTGATGAATTTTTTTTTAAAACATTTTACTTTAAGAGGCTTAATACTATATCTATTATAACTAACATGTTTAGGTATATTCAGATATTTAGTCTTGTTATTGGCAATGGTATAAGGTGAATGAATTTATAGTCTTTAATTCTGAACATTGGAATTTTTATGTAAAATATTACATTAGTTTTGTTTTCAAATGTATCTATTTCAAGTTATCTATATAAATGTTCTTGCGATAAAATTGTGACATTTCGTATTGCTAAAATTTCTGTGATTTTGTCCATTTCTTTAGTTGATAAAATAATTTTTTTTTTTTTTTTTTGGGTTAATTTTAATCAAAAAACTAGAAGGATGGGCAAAAAAAAAGCCTAGGTGCAAAATTTCAGCTCTGTAGCTTTAAGGGTCTCGGAGATCTCAGAGATTGCGTTGATCCAGACAGACGGACAGACAGACAGACGGACATACAGACAGACGGACATCAATGCTAAGGCCAATTCCATTTATATATTGAAGAACATAGATTTCGTTGTGTTCAGTGTTTAATTCCTTATAGATCTTATTTTTTATAGTTTTTAATAAAATTATTTATAATATTCTGTTCGTTTTTAATATAATCGGTAATGTTTGAAAATGTTATAACTATTTTATTATTAACGTTTAATTGATGATTGACATTGTTTATTCATTTGTTCATGCTCCCTTGGATTTCCCTAAATTCCTTTCCTTTTTTTTTTTTTTTTTGTGTAATAAGTATTTATATAATACATATGTTGTTGTTTACAATAATTTAGGTATGTATGTATGAAAAATCGTATTTTTTTTTTTATTTTTGCTTGTGTTTTTTGTATTTTATCTTATATATATATGTACATGTTTTTTTTCTGAACTGTTTCGTCAGTTTCCACTTCTGGTGGGTCCTTCCTTTCTTCGTTCAGTTTTAAAGTTCGTTGTTTATTTTGATCAGATATTTGTTGAGCTACTTTTGGGGTATATTTTTCTCTGATAAAGGTCCAAGTCTTGTAAATAATCGTGTTCATTAGTAAATTTTAATGCTTTTTGAAACAAGTGGGTTCGACCCGAGAATAATTCAAAGGGTGTGAAATTAGTTGCAGAGTGTATAGCATTGTTGTAAGTGATCAATGCTTCGGCGAGGATAACGTCATGTATTGTGTCATGTCGTCATGTTTTTTCAGTTTTGCTTTTTTCCATTATTAGTCTGTAAATTTCTGTTAAAGACGAATGAAATCGTTCAACAGGGGCATTACTTGAATACTGTTGAAAAGATGTGACATGTCTGGTGATATTGTATTGAGTGCAAAAATCAATGAAAAGATTTCCTGCGAACTCTGCACCCTGGTCACACACAATCTTTTTTAGTATGCCATGAGTGCACATAAAATGTCTGATTGATTTTACTATGATTAGGCTATCTCTTGCTGGTATAGTGTACCCAGCAGCAAATTTTTAAAACTTGTCTATTATTGTTAAAACATTTTGATGGTTAATGGTATGCAAATCGATATGAATTATGTCTAATGGGAGTTTTGGAACCTCTGTTTCCTGATAGGGAACTTTTTGCGGATGTCTATCGCATTTCAGGGTTTGGCATAAGTCACAATTATTTATTGTTTTTGTAATTGTTTGCTTCATATGTGGAAAATATATTGTTCTTTTTAAATGGGCTAGAGTTTTATCAATTCCCCTGTGATTATTATAATAGTGATAGTCTCTAATTTCTTTTTCTTGTTCATCCTGTGTGGTACGTTCTTCCAAAAACTCTGTGCATCTACCAAGTTTATAGAGTGTGAGAAAAAACCTCTTGTACTATTTTGAATATTGTGTCAGTGGTAAAAATTGCACAAGCTTTATTTGGTTTTAAAATTCAAAGTTCTAATCACAATTTTTTTATTTAAAATGGGTTCTGGTATAGACTGGATCTTTTTGAAGGATAATTTGGATAATAATATCGTTTAAACATTTTTACGAAATTGCTATAAACTGCGGTTTCCTCACATGTCGCCTTGACTGATTCTTGGTTATTTAAGTTGATATTAAGTGTTCTTCTGCTCAAAGCGTCGGCAATCACGTTTTAAGACACCTTTTTGTATATAACTTCGTAATCGTACTCTAACAGTCTGAGCTTCCATCTCGCCAATTTGGAATTTGGTTTCTTGAAACTCATAAGCCATGTCAGTTATGGTCAGTGACAATTTTGAACTTTTGACCAAAAAGATACGGTCTAAAATACTTGATTGCCTAAATTATGGCAAGCATCTCTTTTTCGACCGTAGAGTAGTTCGCCTCGGTGTCCGTTAGTGTTCTGCTAGCGAATGAAACTGGCTTGTCCGATCCCAAGTTTCCTTGACATAAAACAGCCCCTAAAGCGACATTACTTGCATCCGTAGTAAGTATAAACGGTTTATCGAAATCAGGGTATATTAGGATCGGGTCATTACATAACAAGGTTTTACAATATACGAAAGTTTTTATAAAGTCCTCGTCAACAGTAACCTTTGATTTTCCCTTAAGTTGTTTAGTTAGTGGTCTTGTTATTTTAGGAAAATCTTTAATAAACTTTCTATAATAACCCATGACACCTAAGAATGATTTAATTTGTTTCTGTGTAGTAGGCAAAGGAAATTTCTTTATTGTCTCGATCTTTGTCGGGTTTGGCTTTACCCCTTCGGGGGTAACAATGTGACCCAGATATTCGATTTCCTTCAGGCCAAAAGGCATTCTGATAAACTCGTAATGTCCTCCCTCCGCCGAAAATGCTGTTTTCTGGATGTCGTCTTTGTGCATCTCTATCTGGTGGTAACCACTGGCTAAATCCAGTATTGAAAAATATTTCGATTTCCCAATTCTATCTAAGACATCATTTATTATTGGCATAGGGTATTTGTCTTTTATGGTTTTCTCATTTAGCTTTCTAAAATCTACAACTAGACGCCACTTTCTTTTTCCTGAGGCATCGGCTTTCTTTGGCACAAGCCACACCGGCGCACTCCAAGGAGAGTGACTATGTCTTATTATTTTATTATCGAGTAATTTTTTTAATTGTTCCTTTACCTCAATTCTTTCGAGGAACCCATAGCTATAGGGTCTTGTATAGATAGGTAATGATACATCTTTAGTCAAAATCCTATGTTTGACTACGGTTGTAAATGGATAGTGCTTACTGTCATCATAAAAGATATCAGAAAATTCAACACAAATGTCTTTTAATAATTGGATTTCTTCTGAGTTGATATGTGTAGTTCTAATTATATTGTTGAAATCAAATGAGCTTAAATATGTTTTATTATCATTTTGGAAAGCGATGTTTACTTCTATATGCTGATCTTTGGAATATGAATTTACTTGAAGTGGTTGGTCCAAACATATACTTTTATGTGAGTCGGAGTAATTTGTTATTTCGACCCAACTGAAGTTATCTTCTGCTGAATATAATCCGTTTGAAATAAAAAGGTCATTATCTAGTTGGATTTCCTGACAAAGAAAAGTGCCTTCTTTAAGGTCAACAGTTTTTATAAAGTCCTCGATTAGTTTTTGGTTGAAGTCTTTTTTTGCTTTCAATGTTTTTAGTAAATCGACTCCTATAAGGCCATCGAAAAATGAATGGAATTTAAATAATAAAAATTTTATTGTACCATTTTGGTTAAATTCATTAAACATGTCTAATGAACATGCTGAATATAGTGCATGTGTATTTATAATTGTTTTTATAATTCTTGGCTCGGTTAGTTTAATATGTTGTTCACTTGGAACAAATTGAGGGTCAATAAAAGAAGTAGTAGACCCTGTGTCGATCAAAACGTTTAATTTTTTACCAAATGGGAATTGAATTTGAACATATGGTAAAATCGAGCCATGTGTGTGCTTGGTTATGTATCCTGCCTGGATGTTGAGGCTACATACTGAAAATTTTGATCATCATTAATGTTGTGCAACTTATCTCTTTTCTTTGTTTGATACTGGTTGCAGACTGGTTAGAGAAGTTGGAATTTCTGGTTTGGGTACTATATTTTCCCCAATTTTTCTGTCTCTGTCGGTCACTTTGTTGCTCATTGTCGTACTTTTTTTGTTTAAATGGTCTTTGATTGTTGCTACTGTAATTATTTGTTTTTCCCTCTTGAGACCAATTTTTCTCTCTTTGTTGTTGGTTTCGGGGCCCAAACGATTCTGAATTTCGACCATTATAAGTTGTCCTTTCAAAGCTCTGATTTATTCGCCTAGCTTCTGTTTGACTAGTATAAATTACCTTTTCCGCAATTGCCATTTCATATGCTGTAACGATATCCGTGGGGTCTCTGCCGCGAAGTGTCTTTAAGAAAGTGGTTAGGCATTGGTTAAGAAACAATTCTTTCTTTGTTTGTATGATAGTTGGATTGGTATCCTTTTGGTAAATGATGTTTAGTAGGGCTCTTTGAATATTTGTGATTTTTTCGTATAATACCTCTACCGGATGGCTTTGCAGTGTTAATATTCCAAGTTCTGCTATTAGATTATACTCGGTTCTTTTATCGACAAAGTAAATCAAGGACAATCTTTAATTTCATTAATTCAATTAAGTCGCACGTCATGAGCTTTACCCTGAATTTTGTTTCTGGTTGCTCTCAAAATCATGACCCGTGAGTTACCAATCGGTAAAGTCCAAAGTGCAATTGTCCAACAAGGATCAAGGAAAAGAAAAACAGGAATTGGTTTACTCTGCTACTTATTTCACTTTTATTAGCGTGTTTTGAAACACAAAACTGAATTGAAGGCCACGATGTCCAAATATTGTCTGAGGCTATTAGCATCATGACGCTCCTTTTATACTGTTTCTTATTGGAAGCATTGGAATGCACTCTGGATTTTAACAGTTATAATTTAGTAACCAAGGTCAGAGAGAAATTGGCTCTCTTCTTAATTGTTCTGCTATATGTATGTATGTATGTGTGTAAATACATACATATGTATGTTTATATAACACTATTACTTATTGTTATATATCCACGTTCCCATCTCTCTTGTGTGTGTCTTTCTGTCTGGCAGTTTATGTTACAGTTGTTGTGGGGGCATCTCGAGGGGAGCTGAGATGGTAACTCCTCCCCCCTGGAACGAAGTGAAGGCCAAAGCGAAGGTATGGTCGGAACGTTTGTAGATGGAGTTGTTGTTGTTACGAGAGTTATCCGTTTAGTTCTCAGGGCCCATAATATCGCTACTGTGATCATCATGATGGCAACGATTTAGCTTTAATGTAAATGGAGTCTTTGGAGGTTCAAGTCTGGAATGATATTGTTAATCCTTAGATCCTCGAGTCTTGGTATAGATAATTATCTATACCAATTGGTCTACTTCGTTGTACGTTATGTTGTATACTGTGTTGTTCTTCAATTTGATAAACGTGTTACTCTTCGCTGATGTCTCTGACATCACAAGTCGCCTTTTTGATTCTCCAGTAGATCTTTCAGGCAGTGATTGTAGGAGTTGTCTTCTGCTGCTGCGATATCGCAAATAAACAGTTCATGGATTCGTGGACATTCTTGCTTAAAGTATTGTATATTGCCAGCTAGGCTATGAGTTAAGTAGTTTGGTAAAACTAACATTTTTGTTATGTTAAATGATAATGGGATAACATGACTAAATTCGTAAACAGATGGGTCAAAAATGGGAACTTTTATCTTAAATATAATGTACAATGTATACAATGTTTTCATTAATATAGTTTTCTAAATCTAATAGGTGTTCGACTGATTTTATTGTTACATTTTGGTCTGTAATTATTTTTCTTATTATTAACAATTATATTTCGTCTAATATGAATTTTTTTTTTTTTTTTTTTTTTTTTTTTTTTTTTTTTTACTACTTTTTTTTTTTATACTTCAATAAATGAATTTTATTATGTCTTGTGTTAAAGATTTAAAAATATTATTTTTTATAGTTTTTGATGAATAAGTTTTTTTTTTTTTGTTCATTATTAATGTGTTTTGTAATATTTTTAAACCTTAATGATATTTCTTTATTGATTGATTATTGTTGGTTGGCATTTTGTAACAGGTAATTTTCATTTTCTTTTTTTTTTTTTTTTTTTTTTTTTTTTTTTTTTTGAAAATTGTTTAGATCTATTTTATGAATCACATTCCTATGTGACTTAATAATTTTAGCCTTCTGCCTTAATTTGGGAATACCTGTGAAGTATTTGACTTATTATTTTGGACTTATGTATTTTTTGATTTTTGTGTGTAATTAGTGTAATCCCTTTATCTTGTAGAACTCGATGCTTAGAAAAACGCGATGTCAACTTATTTCTCCTATTTTCTTTCCTGAACACTATTTCATCTGGTTCTAATGTTTTTGGGTTTTTTCTGTTTTCGTTTGCTTTTTCTATCCTAAACTTTTTGATATTTTCCATCTCTTGTTTGAGTTCTGGATAGATTATGTTTTGGAAGCTATTTAGTTTTTGTAAGTAATCGTGTTCATTATTGAATGTGATTGTCTTGTCGAAAGTATGAGGTCTGCCGAAAAATATCTCGTATGGGGTATGCTTCAGCGTTGAGTGAATAGCGTTGTTATAAGTAGTTAAGGTTTCTGTTAGTATGTCATTGTGTTCGCACTCCAGTTTCTTAACTTTTCTTTTATCTAATATAATGCGATAAATTTCCGTTAGAGACGAATGAAGTCTTTCGACGGGGGAATTACTAGACGATTGTTGCACTGAAGTAACGTGCAACTGTATATCGTACTGTTCACAAAAATCTTTAAAAAGTTTACCTTGAAATTCTGCCCCTTGGTCGCAAACAATTTTTTGTGGAACACCAAAGGAGCATAGAAAATTTCTCATAGCTTTAACAATGCTTAAAGTGTCTCTAGAAGATATTGTATCCCATTGTGAATTTACTGAATTTGTCTATAATTGTCAGGATTGTGTTGTTATTTATTGAATAAAGGTCAATATGCAGAATTTGCATTGGTACTGTGGGAGTTTCTGTTTCTTGAAAAACTAACTTTTGTGGGTGTCTATCATATTTCAAGGTTTGACAGACATCGCATTCGTTAATTATTGAGGACACCTTGGATTTTAAATGGGGTGTGTAAAACATTCTTTTTAGATGAGCTACTGTCTTGTCTATCCCTCTATGGTTACTATTTATGTGGTATTTCTTAATTTTTTGCTCAACATGGTTTGAATCTGTAATATCATCCAACATTACTGTACATCGGATGATTTTATAGAGTTTTGTGGGAAGAAAGTATTCTGTGAGGCTTTGATTTATTATGTCGAAAATATCGTTATTAGTATAAATTGCGTACGTTCTTCCTGGTTTCAGAATTTTCTGTAATAGTCGTGTAGTGTCCTCTTTATCGAAATATGTTTTTGTAATTATTCTTCTAATTTTGTTTTTGAATGGGGTTGTTGTTATGAGTTTTGACTCGTTGCCGGTTTGAAATATTAACTGAAGATTGTAGTCATTTATTGGTTTGTTTACTGTTACTATTGTATTAACTGGAACTACTGCTTCGCTGTTGACATTTATATCTGCTGGAATTCTACTGAGGACATCAGCTACCACATTTTCAGAACCCTTTGTGTACGTTATTTCGTAATCATACTCCAGTAATTGAAGTTTCCAACGGACTAGTTTGGAATTTGGTTCTTTGAAATTCATTAACCATGTTAGGGGTTTATGGTCGGTGACTATTTTAAATCTTTGACCAAAGAGATAGGGGCGGAAATGTTTAGTTGCCCAGATTATGGCAAGCATTTCTTTTTCGACTGTTGAATAGTTGAGTTCTGTATCTGTTAATGTACGGCTAGCAAAACATACAGGTTTTTCGTTATTTGGTGACCCCTGTGAAAGGACAGCCCCAATAGCGACGTTACTAGCGTCGGTGGTCAAAATAAATTGTTTAGAGAAATTTGGATATTGTAAAATTGGGTCATTGCAAAGGAGAGTTTTGCATGTTTCAAATGCAGAAATGAATTCTGTGCTGATTTTAACGGTCTTTTTTGCCTTTCAGCTGTTGTGTAAGTGGTTTGGTAATGGTAGCAAAATCTCTAATAAATTTTCGATAATAGCCCAAGAGACCAAGAAAGGATTTTATTTGTTTCCTCGTTCTAGGTAAAGGAAATTGTTTAATGGAATTGATCTTATTGGGGTTTGGTTTAATTCCATTTTCTGTCACCACATGACCTAGGTATTCTATTTCTTTTCTAAGGAATTCTGATTTATTTGGTTGTAGTTTAAGATTTGCTTTGTTAATTTTTGAGAATACTGCCTCAAGGTCCTTAATGTGTTCTTGTAGTGAAGGGGAGAAAACAATAATGTCGTCTAAATAAATGAGACAACATTTACCGTTTAAATCGGCCAGAACATTGTCCATTATTCTTTGGAAAGTTGCTGGGGCATTAGTTAGCCCAAATGGCATTCTGACAAATTCGAAGTGGCCTTCCGTTGTGGAAAACGCGGTCTTATTAATATGTTTAGGCTCCATTTCGATCTGATGGTAGCCGCTGGCTAAGTCTAATGCAGTAAAATATTTTGCTCTGCCTATTTTATCTAATACCTCGTTTATGTTTGGGATGGGATATTTATCTTTAACAGTTTTTTCATTTAATTTTCTATAATCGATGACCAATCTCCATTTCTTGACATTGGACTTATCCAATTTTTTTGAAACAAGAAATGTTGGTGAGCTCCATGGGGAGTAGCTGTGTCTAATGATGTTTTGATCTAGTAATTTTGAAATTTGTCTTTGAATTTCCTCTCTCTCTTTGATGCTATACCTGAAGGGTTTGGTATAGATTGGTATTTCATCTGTTGTATTTATTCTGTGTTTAATTAAATTTGTGAAGGTGAGGGAAGTACCTTCTTTATAAAAAAGGTTGGGAAATCTATGACACAAATCTATGAATTGTTTCTTTTCTTTTTCATTCATATGGTCGGTATCTATTGGGATTGTCTGTGTCTGGTTGTTTATTACACTTTCTTCGTTAGTTTTTATCGTTAATTCTGTTTCTGAAAAATCCCTCTTATCGCATTCTTCTACTGTCAAAGGTGTATCTATGCAAAAATTTTGTTCTTTATTGGAGAAGTTGTTTACTTCTAAATAACTGAAATGACCTTCAGCAATGTAAAGGCCTCCCGAAATAAATAGGTCTTCTGTTAGGGTTGTTGGGTCGTATAAAAATATGCCTTCTTTGAGGTTAACCGGTACCTT
This sequence comes from Drosophila neocordata, assembly GCA_018903615.1. NCBI lineage: Eukaryota > Metazoa > Arthropoda > Insecta > Diptera > Drosophilidae > Drosophila > Drosophila neocordata. The sequence continues at coordinate 23,714 of JAEIGI010000082.1, forward strand.
AATTATTTTCTTTGAATTTTCTTCTACTGTATACAAGGTGGAAGTCAATCTATCTTCCATTACTAAGTCTATATTACTTGTTGTAAGTTGTAAAATCTTTTTAGGAAGGTTCACTACTGCATTTATTCCTTTTAGGATATCTATTCCGATTAATCCGTCAAAGAAAGAATGGAAATTGAATAGAAGAAGCGAGAATAACGAATCGTTATTGAAGTCTTTGAAAAGCGGAATCACACATTTTTGTATAGCTGGTGTGAATTTAGGACTGTGGTAATTATGACCGGCTTTTGAAGTTCTAACTGTTCCGGTGTTTGTACATATTTTGGATTTATGAAAGAGAAGGTTTCACCTGTATCTATCAAAAATTTTAAATCTTTATAGGGGCCTATACACAATTTGATATAGGGCAACGGAATGTTAGGGTCTCTATTTATTAAGTACCCTGTTTGGCCGTCGAGGCACATGATTGAAAATTTCCCTGCTCATCATAATTGTGTAGTTCACCTTGTGGGTGGTCGATATTGTGGATTGCTCCTCTTTGTTGTGTGTTTCTTGAATAATTGTAATTTTTTATATTGTGTTGGTTAAAGTCGTTTTCTCTTGGCATGATTGCCAAATTGTTTCTATTATTTTGATTTGAATGAGCATCGTTCCTGTTGTCCACTCTTGGCATAATCGCCAGATTGTTCCTATTATTTCTTCTTGAGTTAAAATCGTTCCTGTCATACCTATTTGTGAAACGTCTGTCGACACGTCTGTCCGAGTCGTTATTACTGTCGAAACGCCGATAGCTAGCGTTTTGTGTTCCGTATGAATTTTGTCTTTGTGCTTGTTTCCTTTTATAGTCTTGAGAAAAGTAGATTTCTCTTTCTTTAAGAGCCCAATCCAGAGCCTGCCGAAGATTGGCAGGTCTCATGGATCTGACTGCCGTCCCCAAAGGACCTCTAATTCCGGATAGGAACGAATTAAGGCAGATGTCTGCGAAGAGGTCTTTCTTTGTTTTAATTAGAAGGGGTTCGGCTTCCCTTGTTTCTGTCAATCTGAATAGCGCTAATTTGATTTCGCAGACTTTTTTCGTATAATGGGCGTAGCGATAAGGCGCCTTGTCCGAGGTTATGTAATTCATACATAAGAGTAGGTTCGTCTCTACTGTCCGAACAGCTCCGAATGAGAGCTTCCTTTATCTCATCCCAAACTAAACCTGCTCCAGCATCTATAATAGTCTCGTTTGCTGGGCCCTCAATTTTGTTTCTGATAGCCCTAAGTAGCATCTGTCCATATGGGGTTTTAACTGTTCCTCTTATAAGGAGGAGAATCTCTTCAACGTTACTCACAAATTCTCCTAAGTTTTTAGGATTACCATTATATGGTGGTAAAAACCTGATTGCATCAGGGATTTTTAATGAAGACAGTATGTCTGTATGAATTATATCCCCTTGGTTAAGGGATGGCGAATTGGAAGCTGATGTCATGGGTCTTATGTCGTCCAGTCTGACTACTGGTTGGTCTTCCCTAATATCGGACAAGCTATTACTAAGACGAGTTCTGTTTTTAGTGTTTGGAATTAAGTTCTTTACCGTTTTTAATGTAGCCATTTGCTCCTAACAGCGACTGCTAATAATTTCTCTACTCTTTTGTTTTGTTATAAATGAAGAATTAGGTGATTATTAGTTTGTAAGACTTATGTATATGTGTGTCTTATATTAGTTAATTTTGCTTGTGTTTGCTTTGTGTTTTGTTGTGTTGTGTGTTATTGTGTTTTTTTTTTTTTTTTTTTTTTTTTTTTTTTTTAATAGATTGAATTCTATTGAATTCTGCTGCGTGGAATCTGCGGTCGTGTTTTTGTGTGGTGAAACGAGTAAATCCTTGGTGATTGTAAAATTTATCTGTATAGATAGAAGTAATTAGTAATTGTTGAAATCAAAATTAAAACATATAAATATATAAATACAGCATGGCAATAATTTTAATCTTGTTTTATTGTGATCTTTGTTTGCATTTTTTTTTTTTTTTTTTATTTTTATATATATAAATTTTTTGCATATGTATGTAGATGCCTCTAAGTATTCTTTGATTGTCTTCGATTTGGTAAGTCGCCCTGAAATACCAAATCAAATAAATACAACCATCCGAAAAAATATTTCAGTTGGTTTTTTTTTTTTTTTTTTTTTTTATTAAATTATTATTATTTTGTATTTGTATATGCCTTTATAGGTATTTTTTTTTGTCTTTGATTTGGTAAGTCGCCCTGAAATACCAAATCAAATAAATACAACCATTTGAAAATGTTTAATTGGTTTTTTTTTTTTTTTATTAAATTATCATTATTTTGTATCATTATGCATATGTATGTATATGCCTTTATAGGTATTCTTTGATTGTCTTTGATTTGGTAAGTCGCCCTGAAATACCAAATCAAATAAATACAACCATCTGAAAATATTTCATTTTTTTTTTTTTTTATTAAATTATTATTATTTTGTATTATATCATTATGCATATGTATGTATATGCCTTTATAGGTATTCTTTGATTGTCTTTGATTTGGTAAGTCGCCCTGAAATACCAAATCAAATAAATACAACCATTTGAAAATGTTTAATTGGTTTTTTTTTTTTTATTAAATTATTATTATTTTGTATTATATCATTATGCATATGTATGTATATGCCTTTATAGGTATTCTTTGATTGTCTTTGATTTGGTAAGTCGCCCTGAAATACCAAATCAAATAAATACAACCATTTGAAAATGTTTAATTGGTTTTTTTTTTTTATTAAATTATTATTATTTTGTATCATTATGCATATGTATGTATATGCCTTTATAGGTATTCTTTGATTGTCTTTGATTTGGTAAGTCGCCCTGAAATACCAAATCAAATAAATACAACCATCTGAAAATATTTCATTTGTTTTTTTTTTTTTTTTTTTTTTTTTTATTAAATTATTATTATTTTGTATTTGTATATGCCTTTATAGGTATTTTTTTTTTGTCTTTGATTTGGTAAGTCGCCCTGAAATACCAAATCAAATAAATACAACCATTTGAAAATGTTTAATTGGTTTTTTTTTTTTTTTATTAAATTATCATTATTTTGTATCATTATGCATATGTATGTATATGCCTTTATAGGTATTCTTTGATTGTCTTTGATTTGGTAAGTCGCCCTGAAATACCAAATCAAATAAATACAACCATTTGAAAATGTTTAATTGGTTTTTTTTTTTTATTAAATTATTATTATTTTGTATTATATCATTATGCATATGTATGTATATGCCTTTATAGGTATTCTTTGATTGTCTTTGATTTGGTAAGTCGCCCTGAAATACCAAATCAAATAAATACAACCATTTGAAAATGTTTAATTGGTTTTTTTTTTTTTTTATTAAATTATTATTATTTTGTATCATTATGCATATGTATGTATATGCCTTTATAGGTATTCTTTGATTGTCTTTGATTTGGTAAGTCGCCCTGAAATACCAAATCAAATAAATACAACCATCTGAAAATATTTCATTTGTTTTTTTTTTTTTTATTAAATTATTATTATTTTGTATCATTATGCATATGTATGTATATGCCTTTATAGGTATTTTTTTTTTTTTTTTTTTTTTGATTGTCTTTGATTTGGTAAGTCGCCCTGAAATATCAAATCAAATAAATACAACCATTTGAAAATGTTTAATTGGTTTTTTTTTTTTTTTATTAAATTATTATTATTTTGTATCATAATGCATATGTATGTATATGCCTTTATAGGTATTCTTTGATTGTCTTTGATTTGGTAAGTCGCCCTGAAATACCAAATCAAATAAATACAACCATTTGAAAATGTTTAATTGGTTTTTTTTTTTTTTATTAAATTATTATTATTTTGTATCATTATGCATATGTATGTATATGCCTTTATAGGTATTCTTTGATTGTCTTTGATTTGGTAAGTCGCCCTGAAATACCAAATCAAATAAATACAACCATTTGAAAATGTTTAATTGGTTTTTTTTTTTTTTTTTTTTTGCTTATAATCAGACATACGTATGTAGAAATTTTTGTTTTTGGCCGCTTGGATTCATAAGTCGCCCTGAAATATAAACCCAATTGCAGCAACTTTAAACTTTATTATCATACATGTTGTGTGTTTCTCAGTATGTCTACAACTGTCGTCACGTCTTCTGTCGCACAGACGTCAAAATCGGACCGCAGCACGTGTTTTGACGTGGACTCATACTGCACACAAACACTTTGATATTTTTGTTTTTGGCCGCTTGGATTCATAAGTCGCCCTGAAATATGAACCCAATTGCAGCAACTTCAAACTTTATTATCATACATGTTGTGTGTTTCTCAGTATGTCTACAACTGTCGTCACGTCTTCTGTCGCACAGACGTCAAAATCGGACCGCAGCACGTGTTTTGACGTGGACTCATACTGCACACAAACACTTTGATATATTTTTTTTTTTTTTTTTTTTTTTTTTTTTTTTTGTTTACCTTTATTTTACAAAATAATAAGTATACTCCTGTTTAGTAGGTTCCTTAAATTTCGACTGCGCCAGTTACCAATCGGTAAAGTCCAAAGTGCAATTGTCCAACAAGGATCAAGGACAAGAAAAACAGGAATTGGTTTACTCTGCTACTTATTTCACTTTTATTAGCGTGTTTTGAAACACAAAACTGAATTGAAGGCCACGATGTCCAAATATTGTCTGAGGCTATTAGCATCATGACGCTCCTTTTATACTGTTTCTTATTGGAAGCATTGGAATGCACTCTGGATTTTAACAGTTATAATTTAGTAACCAAGGTCAGAGAGAAATTGGCTCTCTTCTTAATTGTTCTGCTATATGTATGTATGTATGTGTGTAAATACATACATATGTATGTTTATATAACACTATTACTTATTGTTATATATCCACGTTCCCATCTCTCTTGTGTGTGTCTTTCTGTCTGGCAGTTTATGTTACAGTTGTTGTGGGGGCATCTCGAGGGGAGCTGAGATGGTAACTCGTGCAGGTGTCTGATCTGCTCCTTTAATAAGCATTAAAAACTCCTCAACATTGGTAATGAATTATTTTAGTCCCTCTTAATTTCCCTCATATACAGGCATAGACTGAATCAACGTCCAGTGGGTTGGGCTGAAGGAATCTCCTGATCTAAAGGCATTGATAATTCCAAAACTTCTTCCCTAATGTCTGGTATGGTAACAGTAAGCTTTGCACCTCTTGTGGTTACAGCTCCTCTACTTCTAGCTAAACTCGACATGAACCAGTTTTGATTTTGATTTTGTTACTATCTAGTCTCTTAGATCGTGTTTCTTACTTTTTAACTTAATCTTAATATATCTTTCTTATGTTTTATTGTAATTAAGTGTTATGTGTAAGCAAGGTGTCCCTTTTTTTTTTTTAATCTATCGACGCATGAATTGTTGTCCCTCCATGTGGCAAGCCATGAAATGATGGGTTTATATGTTTGTTGGTTTATTTCGCGGTTGTACTGAAGCTAGCTGAGATTGTTGCTCGTTGCAGTAGTCCCAACTAAGGGCGGACAGTCATCAGCCGTGAATTTCACCAGATTAAGCTATGCCATACCTTGTTATTTAAAAAAAATTATTATTTTTTGAATAGACAAGCTTTTATGTATATTCAACATCTTTTTCTTGTTTTATAATTGATATATAGTTCTTTCTTTTTAATTTTTTTTTTTTTTTTTGCTCTTTTTTGCAGCAGGTTGCGGTCACACATACACACAAACTTGTGGCCACATATAACCTTCTTGCGCGATAAGAACACAAAAAAATTCGTGTCAACAACTTATGTGTTGGTTTTGTGAAGAATCACAAATTCATGTTTTTATTTTTCTCATTCATTAATATATATATACAAGCTAACCCTCAGAATCGATATGCCCTAATTACTAAAGGGGATTAGTTCAACATTAGGTTACAGTTTCTAGCAAGAGAAAGAGCAATTGTTTTCTATTCCATCATTAGGTTACAGTTTCTAACAAGAGAGCAATCATTTTTTATTTCTTTTGTTTCTCTCTCCTTCGCATTTCAATAGCCAGCGACGCCGACGCAGCGGTACAGTCGGTGTCAGCATAGCTAAGCTAAGACGTTTGGTCACGTACGCCAAAAGCTCGTAGGATAACGGTGATTCATCAGTAGCCAGTCAAAACGCGCCAAGCATTTCCGCAGCTGCGTCGAAAGCTTAGAATGTTAAAAACTAGGGCAAAGGCAAGGGTTAGAAATAATGGCAAGATGACTTAGTTTCTGGCCACCGGAGAGTTAACATGTAAAATAAAATTATCGGCAAGTGAAAAATCAAATAATACAGACAATAAAAAAAAACAAGAACAAAACAGGTGAACACATGGAGCCTAAAGACACAGTGACAGTGGTACAAAAGCAACGACAGTGTAAATCAAATCAAAGAAAAATAATAAAATTATGGAAAAAGCCATTACTTTTATCACCGCCAAGAGTGGGTAAATTATATTCTGGTGAGTCGGCCTTGAGGCCACGTTACTAACTTTTATCCCTGTTATTTTCATAGGACAGTGTGATGTTAGGTAGATTTGGCAATAAAACAAAAAAAAAATGGAAATATCTGAATTAGAAATAAAATTATAATCGAACATTGACACTTGCCTTTATGTCTTTAATTCTTATCCCTCCCCCTTTTCTCTCCCTTTGTCATGTCAAATAAATAATTATTCCCAGCATTTCTCTAGGTTAGTTTAAAGTCCAGAGGTCTCGAGATTTACTTATAAATTTTCTGTAAGTAAAGGCCCTGGATAAAGTGAGATTTGTACCCAGGCTGAAAAACTTCCTTACAGTTTAAACAGCTTATGTGTCGTTTAACTATTTGTTTTTTTTTTATTTATTTTTTTTTTTTTTTTTATTTGGGTATGAAAACCAGAGGCTGGTTTGCCCCTTTTACTTTGGAGGGTCCCTTGGAAATTGCAAAGTTGGGGAAAGTTATATATATATGTAGATGAAAGATCGATGTTGCTTGCAAGGCGACTGAAATTTAAATAAAACGCTGCCCAAAAGGTTAGGAAGCTACAAAACGTGTTCCAAAATTTGCGACATAATTCGGCAAACAATTCTAACTGTCGCGACATCGCTGTCGTTCTGGTCTAACGGGACACGTAAAGCCACCAAAATGTGCGACTCGCGACGTGATCAGACCACCGAGATAATAAAATAGAGACGCTTGTCGCGAAGCAACTTTGAACAGTTGCGGCGTCGCCGTCACTCTGACTAGACATGCAAGTCTGCAAAATGTAGCCAAAGACAATGTCGCCTGTTACGCAGCTGGTACCCATATACATGTGTGTATGTGCTTAGCGGGAATTCGGGGGAGCAAAAATTTTAAAAAGATGATGAAATATTTTAAACTCAAAGGCAACACCAATATACATATATGTACATACATATGTGTACATATTTTGTTGTCTTTATCGTTCTGTCCGATACAGCAGGTTCAATCACTAAATGCACTGGAACGCATGCTATCTCGCTCACACTCTCGACAGACGGACAGACCGACGGACTGACGGACAGACGGACACGTCTCAGTCGACTCGGCTGTTGATGCTGATCAAGAATATATATACTTTATGGGGTCGGAAATGCTTCCTTCTGCCTGTTACATACATTTAGCGACTTTAATATACCCTTTTACCCCATGGGTACAGGGAATAATAATTTTACGTCTGTCTCGATCTTGCGATTAAAAAAAATTGTGTTAAAGTGTCAATTCTTGTATTTGAACAATAAATTTATTAAACTTAGATAATAACATGCGTATATATGTATGTAAGAGACAATTGGAACTGCGCAGCAACTGGCGACTTTTTGGGTAAGTCCCGTTGCATGCTGTATGTCGTTTGGTTGGCGGTGGTCTGATTAGAGATGCTCTAAGGCAACTAGTTCAACAAATAAAAATACTAACAAGTCAGGGTACAGGCTTATAATAACTTCATGATTTTTAAACTAATTAAACAAAAAAATAATAAAAATAATAAACTTCTTCGAGGCGAAGCCTTCAAAAAGTGCTTCATCTGACTCAGTATCTGTACAGATTGATTTCTCGGTCGTTTGGGGTCGTCGACTAGTTGAAAGCAGTTGAATAGGTTTTCCCTTGGCTCATCTCTGGATACTTGTTCTGGAGGATCGTCAAACGAATGCTGCGTAGGTTGGGTCAACCGTGGAGTGGGCTCACTTTGCGACTCGAAACGGGCGAACTTGCTGTGTGTCGTTGCATTCCATGGGCTTCTTGTAGGCGAACGATGTTTCTGGAAATAAACCTGATCACCTTGTAGGGCGCGTCAGACAACTGGTGTTGCTTTAGTAAGACCAGCTCGCCAACGGCAGGTCTGCATTCTCCACGTCAAAGATTATAGTTCCGGCTTTGGTCTAACGATGCTTGCTGCAAGTTATTTTTACTTCTTATTCATTTCAATGACAAATCCAGACTAAAAGCTCTTAGATCAATTCTACCCTAGCTAGCTAAAATCTGAGTCGGCGACGGCGGCGCTGCTGATAATTGTCGCGACATTGTCGAAATTTGGCGCCGGCTGAATTTCTATGCAAAACAAACGGTAGAGTTGCTGACTACTGATTCGGTGCTTTTGGGTTATTGTTGCGGTTGAGTAATAATTCTTGTTGTTAACTCTTCCTCTTTTAATTGTTGCTTGTTCTCAATCAGTTTTTTTTTCAAAAAAATAGGAGACATTGTTGATCGAATTGAGCTATTGGTCAGAGGCAAATTTCATTAGGACCCGGCTTATTTGTGGTGTAACGTTTTTATTTTTCATTCGTAGCAGGTAAAGAGTAATACTGATGATAAAGGTTTGTAGAAACAGGGTGAATAGCGTTATTCCATTGGTGTTGGATTGATTGACGAGATTACGCTATTCTTCGGTGTTGTTAACATGAAGCGCTTCCCGAGATTTCAGAGACAACACTTTAATCTGTGGATATCCTCCGGTGTCATCTGTATGGTCGGCACTCCCGGCTTCAGGATAGTCGATTATTATTCTTTATACATGTTTGATCATTACATGTTGGTATTTTACTTTCTTTAGTGTAGGTATTTTTACTAAGTATTAATTTCTTCTTCAAAACTAATGTCTATTTCATTAGTGACAAATTGTCCTTTTTATACCCTGTACCCAAAGGGTAAAAGGGTATATTAAAGTCGCTAAATGTATGTAACAGGCAGAAGGAAGCATTTCCGACCCCATAAAGTATATATATTCTTGATCAGCATCAACAGCCGAGTCGATTGAGACATGTCCGTCTGTCCGTTCGTCCGTATGAACACGTGGATCTCAGAGACTACAAGACCTAGAGCAACCAAATTTGGTATCAGCATTCGTGTAGTGTCTACGCAGATTAAGTTTGTTTCAACTTTTTGCCACGTCCACTTTCGCCCCCGCAATTTAGGAAAAGCGAATAACTAGAGTTATATTGAAGGTAGCTTATTTTTATTTGGCACACCCAATAATATAGCCAAAACATGCGTTCGTTGCTGCTGCTTGTGAGAAAAATTTTAGTTTGAATTAATGGCGAATTCGAAGGAGTTTGATTTTAAAAAGTTCCTTTACTTGGTACAGGGTATACTCATAGTCGACAGGGACGACTTGCTTACTTCATTAATTGTATTTCTTAATTCGTTAGAAATTTTTGTTAGTTTGTTATACCTCTCTGTTCTAGTAATGTGGAATAAAGATTGTTAGCTTTTAGTAAATTAATGGCATCCGTTATTTGTTTCAAGTTGATAATATGAGCGACGTTTATTAGTTATTAGTTATTGGTTTTTTATGTTGCTTTTATGGACAATTTTGTCTTCATTCACCGTTTCTTTCTTATACCTAGCTGTTAGCTTGGATCCTAGGCGTGTGTTTTGTTTGGATTTGCGTGGATTTTTCGTAGTATTCCGGATCTGTTGTGATATTTCTAAATTTACAAACTAAACTAAATACATCCAATAAATAAATATCTACATGAATAATTTGTCCTGGATACTGGGGAATGGGTGTTTCTTTTAGTTCGGGATTTGTCTGTCATACATTTGTTCCTTGCATACTCTACTCTGTCTCATAAGATTTGCAATCTTCTCTTTCATTTTGGGAAGGTAACATTTTTCCGAAAGTTGTGCCTTGTTTTCTATTTTGCCACGGTGGGCCCTGTTATGTTTTAATATTTCTTCTTCCTGTTCAATGTCTGTTGAAATGTCTTTTACCTGTAAGGACGTGAATTATTTTATAGATTTTCTGTAATAGTCCCAATATTTCTTCGGATGTTATAATTCCGTTTAAAAATGATGGGTTTAGATACTTTTTTAGGATGTCCAGTATAACTTTTTCATTATAATTTTTTATTTGAATCGTATGCCTGTGGAATGTTGGAAATAAGACTCTGAAATTATAATTATTTAAGTCGTCTTTCTTGATGAAGATTAGGTTTTTAAATGCATTAATAGGGACTTCTACACTGAAAATTAAGTTTTCTGCTGAAATTTAAGCACTATGTTGTGTGGATGTAACTGGCAAGGTCTTGATAGGGCATCTGCTACCACATTGTTTTGCCAGGTTTGTACATTAACTCATAATTATATTCTTCGAGGTAAGCTTTCCATCTTTTTACTTTGGAATTTCCATTCCAGCTGCTGAGCGAATAGGTGAGGGGTTGGTAATCCGTGTAGATTTTAATTTTTGTTCTACCGCATAGGTAGTTTCTGAGGGCTTTTATTGTCCAAATTATGGCTAGCATCTCTTTCTGCTTCGTAGCGTAATTTTCTTCTGCTTTGCAAAGCGTTCTTGAGAGAAAGGAAATTGGTCTGTCGCCTTGGGATAGCACTGCGCCTATGGCGAAGTGGGAAGCATCTGCTGTAAGATGGAACTTTTTGTTGAAATCAGGGAATTGAAGAATAACTTCATCGGACACTAGAGAACTCTTGATTTTATTGACAGCTTCTAACGCATCTTGGTTCATATTTATAATTTTTTTTTTTTTTGAATCTCTTTTGGACACACGTTCATCTTCCCCTCTTAAAAGAGAGCTAAGTGGTTTTGCTATCTTAGCGAAGTCCCTTATGAATCTTCTATAGTATCCTGCTAATCCCAGAAAAGGATCCCTTAAAGTTCTGGGTTGCGGGTAGTTAGCTATTGCTAATACTTTACTAGGGTTTGTCTCAATGCCTTTATCAGAGATAATGAACCCTAAAAATTCGACCTTATTTCGGATTTGTCCAATTGGCATTTAATATTGGCATCTTGCAGAGTTTGGAGTATGTGATTCCCTGTCTTTACTAAAAATGATAATATCGATATAGATGTAGCAAATTTTCCCGATGTGTTCTCTGAGCGCACGTTGGAAGAGGGATGGTGCGTTTTTCAATCCAAATGGAAGTCCTGTAAATTCATATTTTCCGTGATTTACGGAGAAGGCTGTTTTTGGAATATCCGACGAAAACCGCTCTTAAGGTCGAGGACAGGTAAGAGTTTATTATTTTTGAGTTGAGCTAATACCTCATTAATCTCGGGAATGGGGTACTAGTCTGCTATAGTGGCTTCATTAAGTTTACGATAGTCTGCGACCATTCGGTGTTTCCTTTCACCAGATGCGTCTGGTTTCTTTAGAACTATCCATACCGGTGAGTTGAAAGGTGACCGCGAAGTTCGAATAATACTATTATCTAGCAGCTCTTGTATTTGTCTATTCACCCCATCTTTTAGAGACATTGGATATTGATAAAATTTGGAAAATATTGGGGAATCGGTAGATGTTCTTATTTCCGCTTCAACATTGGTAGTGTAGGTTAGTTTTTCGTTTAGGTCCGCAAAGAGACTGGGATATATATGGACCAGTTGGTCAAGTTCTAGTTTTTGTACGTCCTCTATGTGTTCGGTCCTGGGTATGATTATGTTTACTGCCTCATATCTTTTTTCTTTTATTGGTATCTCTTTTTCCCCTTTAAACGTCATTATTTTGCGAGCCACGTCAATTACTGCCCCTAGGTCTTCAAGGCTGTCGTTGCCAAGAATGGCATCAAATAATTTGAGGTGTGGTAGTAAAAATGGTTAAATAAATTTACAAGTGTATGGTGTGTCAATTCGACGCTCCTACAGTTACAGTTCCCCCTTTGAAGGCTTTGGGGGAACTTTTGTAACTTGAGTCGATGGATTGATCACTTTTCTGATTTAAAGAAGAAAAAATATTGACAACTCTGTGAAAACTGGGCAAAGTTCTAATTAAACTTCTTATTTCTATTGATTGCAGGTTTTAATGTCACCAATTGATTGAGGTGCATCCAAGTTTTGCATTTTCCTTACCAGTTTCTTTTCATCGTGGAACTTCTGCAGTTTTAAGTGGTTTCCTTTTTATTTTCTTCCTTTTTTTTACTCCTTGCGTGCGATTTCTATTTTGAATAGTGTGCTCAAGTTAAATTGTGTGTGTGAAAGTTAAGAATATGGCAATACTCCTTATTTATAAGAGAACTGTATATATAGAAGTTTTTCTTTTTTGTTGGTCGAAGTAATTTTTCACTTTTACCGCAACAACTTTGCAGAAATATTACTCAACTGGTGCACCCAAAGGCAATATCGTGACAACAAATCCGGCAAGGACACAATGCATAAGGTGACAGGCTTTATGCCTCAGCCTCTCTATATATCTTTTACACTCTGTCTCTCTTTTCCGCTTATCTTCTCTATCTGTCTGTCTTTTTCTTATGCACTTTGCCAAAAAATGGTTCTTCATTAGGTTTCGGATTCGTTACTAGATTTGGTTGAATGTAATTATTATTTGAACCAGTATCAATAAGAATTTTATAAGTCTTGTGACCCCCACTCTGCATTCAAAATAGGGAAGTGAGGAGTCGCTCATTCTAAAAAATTTAGATCTGTGTCTGGGTATTGTGAGGTTTCTGTTTCATTGTTTGCGTTTGGTTGGTCCATATATTCTGCCAAGCTCATGACGTATTCTTCTTGGTTGCCTGCTGCTGAAATTTCCATGCTCTTATCTTTAATAGTCCGTCATGGTGGCGTAGGCCTCAGTGTAGCCTTGGTCGTTTCGTTCCTGACATTCTTCTCCCTCCATATTAAAGGGTCGTTGTTTTTTCCCGTCTTGTTTTGCGGGGAAAAGTGGTATTTTACCTGGGTCAAACTGAGGTCTGTTCATATAGTTGACCAACTTCCATTGGTTCTGCTGGCTTGGCTGCAGTTGGCCGACGTGGGGCTATTGATTGGGTCTGTCTATATTGGGTGAATTGGTTTTGTTGAGGCCAGTATTTTGGTTGATAACCAAACTGGTTAGGTGATCTTTGGAATTGACCGAGTTGTCCCTGATTATAATTGAAGAATATTCTGGGTTGTGGTGTTGGTCTCCTGGCTGGAGGAAGTGGAGGTGGGTTCTGGTCGATATTCATACAACTTATAATACTTTATTAAGAATTAAGGTGCTTATAGATATTTTATGGTGGTTAGTTGGTATTCGAGTGTACTTAAGTCCCGTTTGTCAGCAAAGTGAAGAGTAAGGCATCGAGCGATTGCCTCCCAGTTTAGGGGCATGTTATAATACCTGGTCTGCATGATGAGTTAGTTTATTACGGATTGTTTGTAGAATACCAAAATATATTTTGGTGATCCTTCGATACTAGAATAGCATCAGTATCCAATATAGAAGGATGTAAGAGGTTATTCGGTTTGGCCATAGTTAGTTATTATGTTTGTATTTTTTGTGTAACTTTTAATCTAATTAGATAATAGTTAGTTTTGTTTTGCTTTACTTGAAAATTAAATTATCTCCAAGTGGAATGTTTGGATAAAGGGTAATAACTAATCGGCGAGGCCGGTTTGTATTCTTTCAGCGCGCTTATGCTTCACTGTTTGTTTTGTTTCTTTAATTTTCGTCTCAGGTTACACCGCGCAGCTGGAAGTTTGGTATGCTAAGCTTATATTTGATTTTGTTTCTTTTTGTTGTTTCTTAATTTTAAAAATTAAATTATCTCTAAGTGGAATGTTTGAATAATGGGTATTAACTAATCGGCGAGGCCGGTTTGTATTCTTGCAGCGCGCTTATGCTTCACTGTTTGTTTGGTTTCTTTAATTTTCGTCTCAGGTTGCACTGCGCAGCTGGTAGTTTGGTATGCTAAGCTTATATTTGATTTTGTTTCTTTTTGTTGTTTCTTAATTTTATTATTACTTTGCTTCCTATTATTTTCTTTAACTTCTTATGTTTGTAATAGATTTTGATTGATTCATTGTTGGTTTAATCTTTTCTAAATTTTATTTTGATTGTTTTTCCTCGATTGCTTTTAAACTTTCGCTTAATCACTAATTTTCTTTTTCTTACAGAACTTTTTCTTACGAAGTGATCCCTTTTGGTTCCCCTACTCATGATTCAGCAGTTCATACGTTGCGTTGAGGCGTGTTCTGCGAACGGATCGTACAAAGCGTGAGCCCACTTTGCGCAAACTGTAGTTGCCGTTTTAGTTTTGATCTTGCGTGCCGATCACAGTTGTCTGGTTCACTACAAAAATCAATTTAGTCACTTAAGATTCGTTTTGTCTTATCGTGACGATTTCTGATTACACGCACTTAAAAACGTTTTGTTCTGTCGTGGTTAATCGACCGATTCGCGTACACACACTTTCGTATTCGCTATCGGTCCCTGCTCGGGCGCCAGATATTTACTTGTTATTCGTTTTATTGAAAATTCCAGACTGAAAGTTCTTTTATCAATTCTACCCTAGGTAGCTAAATTTTAAGTTTACGCCGGCAGCGCTGCTGACAAATCTTGCAATATTGTCGCAATCCGGCGACGGCTGGATTTCTAGAAACTGCAAACAGTTGAATTGCAGACTGCTGATTCGGTGTTTTTGGGGTATTGTTGCGGTTCTTGACCTCTGCGAGAAGTTAGCAACAATTCTTGTTGTTAACTTATAGCTTCCATATGAACGATCGTTCAGGAACAAAATTTAACCTGAATAACTGGTTAATTTAGAAGCGATTCTCATGAACTTTGGTATATACAGTTTGTCAAGTAATTGTTTGCAAAACGGAAAAACTCACACATATTCATTTTTAACCTTATATTTAATCAACTTAGATTAGCTTTTTTGAAAATTTTCTTTTTGTTTATCATAGATTTAAGTATACTTTACATATAAAAGGCATAAAACATTCAAACTTTCATACACAAGAGTAAGGTCAAAAATGAATATGTGTGAGTTTTTTCGTTTTGCAAACAATTACTTGACAAACTGTATGTACAGACCAAGATTGGGCACGCAGCTGCTCACTTGGCTCACCGAGCTCTTTCCGTTATTTTTGCGGCGCACACTCAACTGAGAGACTCAAGTTGAGTGTGCGTCCCTCATTTATTTGTGCGTCCCCCCACCTACGAATTCGCACATTTATGACTCATCCTCGAGATTGCGACCTATTTCTTCGTTACCCTCCCGCACTTGTTTATTGTGTCGAGCTGGAGATCTCTGCTTGTGTGTCATCAGTAAAGTATGCCTCCCCCAGTTACTAGTGCGTCCCTCTGTCAATACACTCGCTCATTTATAACCTCGCACTCGCGGTCGCAGCCTTTTTCTCTGCCCGGATTGTTGTTTGTTGTAAAATTTGTTGTCGATCTCACTTGCGAAATTTGGGTGCCCACCTTTGGTATAGACTATACCTCCCGGGTGATCCAATGAACAGTGATCTGGCACTTATAATGTGTGCTGATGGTTTCTCAACACTCCAGTAAAAACAATCAGACAAACGACTAAAATTTTTTTATTAAAACCACGATAATTTAAATTGTTTTATAGACTTTCTTGAAGTTCTTAAAGTTTATATTTAAGCAAAAAAGGTATTTTGCAAGGTTGAATACTAATCGTCACGGGCCAAGTTAGCCCATCCTTCTAATTCATTTAGTTTTTCATTCGAATGTTTATTTATCCAAGTAGCACAAAAAAAGAAAGTTATAATTTCTAATCATAAATAATGTTTTCTTTTTTTTTTTAAGCTAAAAGAATTTGCATACCCGCTTATAGCCAACCAAATAATCAAACGCTTCGATTTGTTCTTCTTATAAGATCATCGTTTGATCCTCTTCGTACCGCCACTACCACACAAATAGTTGTGTTCTCTTCCTCACGTCGGCTTATAGATATAAATATTGGATGTGTCAGCAATTGCAATGGAAACAAATATACCATATCATCCCATATACATCTTAAAGGACATTGCATCCGATGCCGGAATAAAAAAATTATCAAATGGAGATGGTGTGTGGGTACTAGTGTGGTTCACAGAGCATCAAGCAGGCTTATATATTTTGTAAAGGATGCTCTCGCAAGTCGTTTAAGTATAAATCTTGACGTTGAAGCTGTACACCGTTTTAAGCCAACATTCTCATATCGAGGAATGAGTTGGATTTATCTAGAAAAAAATACTGGACCCACTGGAACGACCTGTAATGTAACTCCGCAAGAAGGCGATGCACTTGAAACTCTTTTTATAATTAAATGTATTCAAAGTCATGCTCGATTTAAGCCCTTAAAATATTGTGTAGGCATTACTCTATTTCTTGTTGAAGAGTGCAAAACTGATGAAGTGCAATCTGTTAGACTTCCTGCAACAACAATTGTGTCTGTTAAGGTACGTCCTAAATAATTTTTGAATATTTTTAACTATTTAACGTACATATTGCATTTATTTTTTTGTTAGGCTTCTTTTTAACAGCGTTTGCAGCGCTGAAACAAATTTTTAGGTTTGGTTCAATTACAGCAACTTACAAATAATAACTGTGATTAAAGGTTTTTCTTGAAAACTGTAAACTACTGAAATTATATAAATAAGGATGATATTAACATATAAACGACTTGGGTATATAACGAATAACATAGGTAGATATGGTAAAAACTTTCCTTGAAATCGCCATCTTAACTGATACTAGTCAAGCATATATGAAAATATTTCACAGTTGCAGAAATGTTTTCTTACCTACTACTACATATAATTCAGTATTTTAACCGAGTCAAATTTTTTAAAACATGGCTTTAATACCATGTCTATGGTAACTAAAAAAAATAAAACAGAGATAAATAATAAGAAAAAAATTAGGTTTTATTGAATGCCTTCTTCTAAATTGAGAAGCGAATCAATTTTTGTATCAATTTTTGCAGAAGCAAAATCATAAGGTAAACATAAAAAAAGTTAACTTCAGCCTTTCGGAAGTTTGTATACCCTTGCAGTTGAAGACTATTTAACCATTTCTATCGACATATAAGTTTCAATGCTAAATTTCAATTAATTAAAAATATAAAAGAAAAAGCAACCAAATATATTATATTCAATTTTTTAGTTATTCATCTAAGACTTTATCAAATATCTCGCATAAATCATAGGTCAGTGCACTAACTGATTCTAATAAAAAATTGGTAGACATGTAAGAAAGTAGATAAAGCTCACACATTTTATGAAAATAGCTTAAAAATCAACCAAGTTATTACTAGAATTTCATATACATGACCGATCGTTCCAATAGGAGCTATATGATATAGTCACTATTAGTGATATAGTCACTGATAAATAAAAAATTGAAAGAAGCCTAGGTCCAAAGTTTCAGCTTTGCAGATTTAAGGGTCTTGAAAAAGACAATTTTAGTTTTATATACTTCTTCTTAATTTAATTTTTATGTAATTTTAAAAAAATTAAAGAAGTTTACTTTGGCCTTGCGCAATTTTGTTAACTCTTGCATTAATTTAACTAATTAACTATTTTTCATGTCACATCGGTTGCCATGCAAAATATTATAGAACACGTCGAGCCTATATGTCATCAACCGCAATTATATTGCATTGGTAATCAAACAAAATTTAAATGCTGGTTTTCTGTCTTTCACACAGCACCTGTTGATATTTGTTGTATTTTTGACGATTAAAGTCGGTTTGTAAGAGGGCGAGGGAAACCAGGACAGAACACTTCTCTAACTTCGGTTTTTTGATTTATTGACTCGATATAATATGGTAGACGATTGGGGAAACGGCTTATTCAAAAAAACTTAGTGAATTAGTGACAGAGTGGGGGCGTGCGTACGAATTGTAGGTATAAACGAACTTCTTTATCTCCAGTGTGACCTTCTTCCTTTCAATTCGCCGCTCTGTTTTAGCTGCGCTCTTTTTCCGCTGTTCACCCTTTGCTGGCGTGAACAAAGTCAATTTACTAATTTTTTTAGTTGTCCCATCCGACTGATTTTAATTATTTATCTGCCTGATTAATTAAAGACCTTTTCAACAAAGTTGCAACCTTGTATCTAAAAAATGATAGCTCTTTTTCTTACGAAGAAACAGGTAGACAGACTAACGTCTGACCAATTTTAAAAAAGCCTCTGCAATGATACAAAAAGACAGTTTGAAAAGGTATTCCAAATTCGGTACGGATAACGTGCTTCTTCCTAGTAATACTTTGACTTTAACATAGACATATATCGACTATAAATGTAGAAAAAGAACACATATACCAATTTACTGCAAGGGTATACAAAAAAAACATATATTTTAGTCAGACTATATAAAGTATATTGATTAGCTGTATGAGCTGAGTTCATTAGCCGCTGTCCGTCTGTATAAATCAGCGATCTCCTCCGAGATCCTTAAATATCATATATCTCGGAATCATGCCGATCGGACGAGTAAGTCATATAGCTCCAATAGGAACGGTCGTTCGTAAATAAGTTGTGGACATTTGCTTCTTTTTGCTGCAGGCATTGTATATCTCGGAATTATTCCGATCGGATGACTATATCATATAGCTCCCATAGGAATGATGGGTTGTGCATAAGTTTTAACCTCAATAACTTTGTTGTTTTCGAAGATATATGCATATAAATATATAAATATATAAATATATAAATATATAAATATATAAATATATAAATATATAAATATATAAATATATAAATATATAAATATATAAATATATAAATATATAAATATATAAATATATAAATATATAAATATATAAATATATAAATATATAAATATATAAATATATAAATATATAAATATATAAATATATAAATATATAAATATATAAATATATAAATATATAAATATATAAATATATAAATATATAAATATATAAATATATAAATATATAAATATATAAATATATAAATATATAAATATATAAATATATAAATATATAAATATATAAATATATAAATATATAAATATATAAATATATAAATATATAAATATATAAATATATAAATATATAAATATATAAATATATAAATATATAAATATATAAATATATAAATATATAAATATATAAATATATAAATATATAAATATATAAATATATAAATATATAAATATATAAATATATAAATATATAAATATATAAATATATAAATATATAAATATATAAATATATAAATATATAAATATATAAATATATAAATATATAAATATATAAATATATAAATATATAAATATATAAATAATAAATATATAAATATATAAATATATAAATATATAAATATATAAATATATAAATATATAAATATATAAATATATAAATATATAAATATATAAATATATAAATATATAAATATATAAATATATAAATATATAAATAATAAATAATAAATATATAAATATATAAATAATAAATATATAAATATATAAATATATAAATAATAAATAATAAATAATAAATATATAAATAATAAATAATAAATATATAAATAATAAATATATAAATATATAAATAATAAATAATAAATAATAAATAATAAATAATAAATAATAAATAATAAATAATAAATAATAAATAATAAATAATAAATAATAAATAATAAATAATAAATAATAAATAATAAATAATAAATAATAAATATATAAATAATAAATATATAAATAATAAATATATAAATAATAAATAATAAATATATAAATAATAAATAATAAATATATAAATAATAAATATATAAATATATAAATATATAAATATATAAATAATAAATATATAAATATATAAATATATAAATAATAAATAATAAATAATAAATAATAAATAATAAATATATAAATAATAAATATATAAATAATAAATATATAAATAATAAATAATAAATAATAAATATATATAAATAATAAATAATAAATAATAAATAATAAATAATAAATAATAAATATATAAATAATAAATAATAAATAATAAATAATAAATAATAAATAATAAATAATAAATAATAAATAATAAATAATAAATAATAAATAATAAATAATAAATAATAAATAATAAATAATAAATAATAAATAATAAATAATAAATAATAAATAATAAATAATAAATAATAAATAATAAATAATAAATAATAAATATATAAATAATAAATAATAAATAATAAATAATAAATAATAAATAATAAATAATAAATAATAAATAATAAATAATAAATAATAAATAATAAATAATAAATATATATAAATAATAAATAATAAATATATAAATATATAAATAAATAATAAATAATAAATAATAAATATATAAATAATAAATAATAAATAATAAATAATAAATATATAAATATATAAATAATAAATATATAAATATATAAATAATAAATAATAAATATATAAATATATAAATATATAAATAATAAATATATAAATATATAAATAATAAAAATATATAAATATATAAATAATAAATATATAAATATATAAATATATAAATATATAAATATATAAATAATAAATAATAAATATATAAATAATAAATATATAAATAATAAATATATAAATATATAAATAATAAATAATAAATATATAAATATATAAATATATAAATAATAAATATATAAATATATAAATAATAAATAATAAATATATAAATATATAAATAATAAATATATAAATATATAAATAATAAATATATAAATAATAAATAATAAATAATAAATAATAAATATATAAATATATAAATATATAAATATATAAATATATAAATAATAAATATATAAATAATAAATATATAAATAATAAATAATAAATAATAAATAATAAATAATAAATAATAAATATATAAATATATAAATATATAAATAATAAATATATAAATATATAAATAATAAATATATAAATAATAAATAATAAATAATAAATAATAAATAATAAATATATAAATATATAAATAATAAATAATAAATATATAAATATATAAATAATAAATATATAAATATATAAATATATAAATATATAAATATATAAATATATAAATATATAAATATATAAATAATAAATATATAAATAATAAATAATAAATAATAAATATATAAATAATAAATATATAAATAATAAATAATAAATATATAAATAATAAATAATAAATATATAAATAATAAATATATAAATATATAAATAATAAATAATAAATAATAAATATATAAATATATATAAATAATAAATATATAAATAATAAATATATAAATAATAAATATATAAATAATAAATATATAAATAATAAATATATAAATATATAAATAATAAATATATAAATAATAAATAATAAATATATAAATATATAAATATATAAATATATAAATATATAAATATATAAATATATAAATATATAAAAATATATAAATATATAAATATATAAATAATAAATAATAAATAATAAATATATAAATAATAAATATATAAATAATAAATATATAAATATATAAATAATAAATAATAAATATATAAATATATAAATAATAAATAATAAATAATAAATAATAAATATATAAATAATAAATAATAAATATATAAATATATAAATATATAAATATATAAATATATAAATAATAAATAATAAATATATAAATATATAAATAATAAATATATAAATATATAAATATATAAATAATAAATAATAAATATATAAATAATAAATATATAAATATATAAATATATAAATAATAAATATATAAATAATAAATAATAAATAATAAATAATAAATATATAAATAATAAATAATAAATAATAAATAATAAATAATAAATAATAAATAATAAATAATAAATAATAAATAATAAATAATAAATATATAAATAATAAATAATAAATAATAAATAATAAATAATAAATAATAAATAATAAATAATAAATAATAAATAATAAATAATAAATAATAAATATATAAATATATAAATATATAAATATATAAATATATAAATAATAAATATATAAATATATAAATAATAAATATATAAATAATAAATAATAAATATATAAATAATAAATAATAAATAATAAATAATAAATAATAAATATATAAATATATAAATAATAAATATATAAATAATAAATAATAAATAATAAATAATAAATAATAAATAATAAATAATAAATATATAAATAATAAAATAATAAATAATAAATAATAAATAATAAATAATAAATAATAAATAATAAATAATAAATAATAAATAATAAATAATAAATAATAAATAATAAATAATAAATAATAAATAATAAATAATAAATAATAAATAATAAAAATAATAAATAATAAATAATAAATAATAAATATATAAATAATAAATAATAAATAATAAATAATAAATATATAAATAATAAATATATAAATAATAAATATATAAATAATAAATAATAAATAATAAATAATAAATAATAAATAATAAATATATAAATAATAAATAATAAATAATAAATAATAAATAATAAATAATAAATAATAAATAATAAATAATAAATATATAAATAATAAATAATAAATAATAAATAATAAATAATAAATAATATAAATAATAAATAATAAATAATAAATAATAAATAATAAATAATAAATATATAAATAATAAATAATAAATAATAAATAATAAATAATAAATAATAAATAATAAATAATAAATAATAAATAATAAATAATAAATAATAAATAATAAATAATAAATAATAAATAATAAATAATAAATAATAAATAATAAATAATAAATAATAAATAATAAATAATAAATAATAAATAATAAATAATAAATAATAAATAATAAATAATAAATAATAAATAATAAATAATAAATAATAAATAATAAATAATAAATAATAAATAATAAATAATAAATAATAAATATATAAATAATAAATAATAAATAATAAATAATAAATATATAAATATATAAATAATAAATAATAAATATATAAATAATAAATAATAAATATATAAATATATAAATATATAAATAATAAATATATAAATATATAAATATATAAATAATAAATAATAAATAATAAATAATAAATAATAAATATATAAATATATAAATAATAAATAATAAATAATAAATAATAAATAATAAATAATAAATAATAAATAATAAAATATATAATAAATAATAAATAATAAATAATAAATAATAAATAATAAATAATAAATAATAAATAATAAATAATAAATATATAAATAATAAATAATAAATAATAAATAATAAATAATAAATAATAAATATATAAATAATAAATAATAAATAATAAATAATAAATATATAAATAATAAATAATAAATAATAAATAATAAATAATAAATATATAAATAATAAATAATAAATAATAAATAATAAATATATAAATAATAAATAATAAATAATAAATAATAAATAATAAATAATAAATAATAAATAATAAATAATAAATAATAAATATATAAATAATAAATAATAAATAATAAATAATAAATAATAAATAATAAATAATAAATATGTTTGAAATTAACGATGTATTTCAGTATTGAGCAAAGTAACTATCTGGCATCCTTATGTTTATTCGCCTTGTCTTACAACACTGTCTGTAGAACATAGCTTTAAGTTGAGTTCGCTGTGTAATGTCGCAAAGACAAGATCGTTCGCCTAACAATAGAATAAAGAACTCCATATGTACAACCCTTACACCTAAAGTCTATTAATTGCCTAGCACAAGTTCTTCTGGTTAGTTGTACAAATCCCAACAGGTTATGGGCCCAGACACAAATTGTGCAGATAATTAAATTGATAAAAAGTGTATAGAGAGTTAAGCCGTGCAAAATGGCAAGTGGGTACATGAGAATAGAACCGCTCAACGCGGAGAACTATGATACGTGGAAATTGCAAATGTGTGCAGTTCTAGTGAAAAACGAACTGTGGCAATACGTAAACGGGGTGAAAACATGCCCAGAAGAGGCGTCAGAGAGAGCAGCATGGAAAGCTCTAGACGAAAAAGCGCGCGCGGATATTTTGTTGTCAATCAGCACATCGGAATTAGGCTTGATTGAAAATTGTGAAACCGCAAGAGACTGTTGGATTAAACTACAAGAGACATTTCAATCCAAAGGGCCAGTGCGAAAGGCCAGTCTATTAAAACGGGTAGCGTTGTCCCGTATGGACGAGGGGAGTGATACTCGTCAGCATATCAGTGATTTTTTCGACGCAGTGAAAAAACTAAAAGAAATCGGTGTAATCATTGGCGATGATTTACTGGCAATTTTGTTGTTGTACAGTTTGCCTGATTCATACGAAACTTTTAGATGCGCAATGGAAACACGTGATGAACTGCCCAGCCCTGATATTTTGCGCGTAAAAATATTAGAGGAGGCAGAAGGGCGCAAAGCCAAAAATACACGCGAAGAACAGAGTGCGCTATATGTCAACCGCCGCAAAGGCAATAGCAAAGATCAAATGCGAAAAGAGAACAGCAAATGTTTCTCGTGTGGACAAACGGGTCATTTCGCAAGAAACTGTCCAAACAGACAAAAAGTGAACATAAAGAATGTGAAAAACAACGCGAGTGTTTGGCGCGGAAATGAAGCTCTTAGTGTTGGTGAGCAAGCATGCAACATAGAGATGACAAATAATATGTGGTGCCTCGATAGTGGCTGTACGGCACATATGAGTTCAAATAAAAATATTTTCGAGCAAATCGAAAAGAGTGAGAAGACAGTGCATTTGGCAAATAACAATACCGCAAAGGTAAATGGTGTCGGTGAAGTAAATATTGACATAAAGGAAAAACAGAGTTGTAAGGAAATTACATTAAAAGATGTTTTGTTCGTGTCCGATTTACGCCAAAATCTTCTCTCAGTATCGCGAATTACCGACAAAGGGTATGAAGTTCATTTTCGGAAAAATGAAGCAGTTGTTATGAAAAATAACAATAAAGTGTGGCTACGCGCGAAAAGATACGGAAATTTGTACTATTTAAATACCGAAAAACAGCAAGCGAACAGTGTAAACGACAAAGAAAGTGAAATAGACATGTGGCATTTCCGTATGGGCCATTTGAATGAGTGTGACTTAAAAAGTTTAGCAAAATCGGGAAAAGTTCACGGAATGAACATAAAAGATAACGCAAAGTTATCGCAGTGTGAGATTTGCATAAGTGAAAAACAGTCGGCAAATCAGTATAAAAGCGCAACCGGTAAAAGGTCAAGACAGACATTAGAAATCATACATAGTGATGTATGTGGACCTATGCGTACTCAATCAATGAGTGGTTACAAGTATTTCGTCACGTTTATTGACGATTTTTCCCGTTACAGTTCAGTATACTTTGTTAAAAATAAGTCTGAAGTATTTGAAACTTTTAAAAGATATAAGTCTTTTGTTGAGAACATTACAGGTCACAAAATCAAGGCATTGCAAAGCGATAACGGAACGGAATTTCGAAATAAAGAGTTTGATGCATTCTTGATGAACAATGGTATTGGCCGACGCTTAACCGTGCCACACACGCCGCAGCAGAATGGCGTAGCTGAGAGATACAACCGTACACTGGTAGAGATGGCCAGGTGTATGATGAAACAAGCTGGTGCTTCACCTTCGTTTTGGGCAGAAGCAATCAACACGGCATGCTATATTCGAAATAGATGTCCAACAAAGGCATTATCTGGTGACCTGCCATACACGTACTGGACAAGAAAGGTGCCAACGGTCAGATACATGCGTACATTTGGTACAAAGGCGTTTGCTCTTATAAAGGATAAGAAGAAGGGAAAGTTTGACTCAAGATCGGAAGAGTGCATACTACTGGGATATGCAGCAGAGTCTAAAGCTTATAGACTGTATCAACCAAAACGACGAACTGTATTCATTAGTAATGATGTCAAATTTATGAATGTTTCAGGGTTCAAAAGTAAATTTGAAGAGTTCTATGACGAAATGGTAGATGGCATCGATATCCAGGTAAAAAGCAACGCAGATGAACCTCCAAGCAGTACATCAGCAGATGATGAGATAGAAGAGGCACATCAAGAAGCAAAACGTGGAAGAGGTCGTCCGAAGCTGTTAAGGACGGGCCAGCGTGGTAGACCACGGAAAGTCTATCAACGAGAAACAGAAAGGGAAAACCTAACTGATGAAGAAGCCAGTGAATCTTCACA
Organism: Drosophila neocordata; assembly: GCA_018903615.1. Classification (NCBI taxonomy): domain Eukaryota; kingdom Metazoa; phylum Arthropoda; class Insecta; order Diptera; family Drosophilidae; genus Drosophila; species Drosophila neocordata. Next base: position 50,157 of record JAEIGI010000082.1, read on the forward strand.
CGAGGATGAATTCCAGGAGTGCGAGTATGCGTTCAGTGTATCGGCAAACGACCCATTGACCATGAAGGAAGCACAAAGTAGCGAAGAAGCTAAAAACTGGATGAGAGCTGTAGAAGATGAGTTTATGGCACAGATCCTCAATACGACTTGGGAAATGGTAGAGCGGCCTAAGGATCGTAAAGTGATTGGAAACAAGATGGTGTTCCAAACAAAAGATGACGGTAGTCAAAACGGCAGAAAGAAGGCCCGATTGGTTGCAAAAGGCTATGCACAGAGACCGGGAGAGGACTTTCAGGAAACATACTCGCCAGTGGCACGATTTACTTCAGTCAGACTGCTAGCAGCCCTATCGGCAGAATTTGATATGGAGATTCATCAAATGGACGTGGTCACTGCATACCTCAACGGTGAATTAGAAGAAAAAGTATACATGGATATTCCGGAAAGGTTCAACGAATTCATGGAGAAGCTGAAGTCTGGAGTTGCTATCGGATCGAAGCAACAACGCCCGAATGCCGAGTTTATAAAGACGGCTAATCAATGGAGAAAATCCTTGAAGGGGATCAGGGATCCCGTTTGTCTAGTAAAGAGAGCGTTATATGGACTTCGTCAATCTGGACTGCGATGGTACTGGAAGCTGTCAACAAAGCTGCAAGAAATAGGACTGGAAGCTACGGAACAGGACCCATGTCTGTTCATAAAAAGGGAAAAAGGCAAACTTTTGATAGTCACTATTTACGTCGATGATTTGTTATTGGCATCAAATCATCCAGAATGGTTGCAGAAAACAAAGTCGGATCTCAGCAAGATATTCAAGATGAAGGACTTTGGCCCAGCGAAAACATGCTTGGGCATTGAATTTAAACAGGACAAGTCGCAGAGCAATGTATTTATGTCTCAAGAAAAATACATTGATGCCATTTTGCAAAGATTTGGCATGACTGACTGCAAGCCGGCGGTTACACCTATGGAGTCGAAATTAGTACTGCGGCGCCCGTCTGAGTCAACGGATAAGGAAATGGGAAAGTATCCTTATCAAAGCTTAATAGGTTCTTTAATGTTTCTTTCAGTAACAACGCGACCAGACATTGCATACGCCGTAAATTTCATGAGTCAGTTCAACTCAAACTACACAGTCGATCACTGGAGGGCAGCAAAACGAATCCTGAGATACCTGAACGGGACTAAAAAGAGAGGACTTCTTTTTAAGAAAACAGGTTGTGATCTCTATGGTGTAGTCGATGCAGATTGGGGAGGAAATCTATGCGATAGACGTTCCTACTCCGGCCAAGCGTTTATATTGGCTGGTGCCGCCATAAGCTGGGAGGCACGCAAGCAACGAACAGTTGCATTATCAAGTACAGAGTCAGAATACTTGGCTATGTCTGAAGCAGTAAAGGAGGCTCTTTACTTGAAGGCGCTACTAATCAGGATTGGTATGAAATGTGAATCTGTGCGCATATTCAACGACAATCAGAGCGCACAACATTTGGTCAAAGGATTTGGTTTTCATCCGAGAACTAAACATATTGATGTGCGTCACCACTTTATCCAGGAGAAGTATAGAAGTGGCGACATTTCCGTGGAGTATATGCAGACAGAGCGAATGCCAGCGGATGTTCTAACAAAGGGGCTCAACGCCAAGAAACATGATGATTGCAGTTTATCATTGGGAGTAACGTATATCTAAGATTTAGGTTCGTTACTTTGAGGGGGTGTGTTTGAAATTAACGATGTATTTCAGTATTGAGCAAAGTAACTATCTGGCATCCATATGTTTATTCGCCTTGTCTTACAACACTGTCTGTATGTTAATGTAGCTATGTTAAGCTTTAAGTTCAGTTCGCTGTGTAATGTCGCAAAGACAAGATCGTTCGCCTAACAATAGAATAAAGAACTCCATATGTACAACTCTTACACCTAAAGTCTATTAATTGCCTAGCACAACTTCTTCTGGTTAGTTGGACAAATCCCAACATAAATAATAAATAATAAATAATAAATAATAAATAATAAATAATAAATAATAAATAATAAATAATAAATAATAAATAATAAATAATAAATAATAAATAATAAATAATAAATAATAAATAATAAATAATAAATAATAAATAATAAATAATAAATAATAAATAATAAATAATAAATAATAAATAATAAATAATAAATAATAAATAATAAATAATAAATAATAAATAATAAATAATAAATAATAAATAATAAATAATAAATAATAAATAATAAATAATAAATAATAAATAATAAATAATAAATAATAAATAATAAATAATAAATAATAAATAATAAATAATAAATAATAAATAATAAATAATAAATAATAAATATATAAATAATAAATAATAAATAATAAATAATAAATAATAAATAATAAATAATAAATAATAAAATAATAAATAATAAATATATAAATAATAAATAATAAATAATAAATAATAAATAATAAATAATAAATAATAAATAATAAATAATAAATAATAAATAATAAATAATAAATAATAAATAATAAATAATAAATAATAAATAATAAATAATAAATAATAAATAATAAATAATAAATAATAAATAATAAATAATAAATAATAAATAATAAATAATAAATAATAAAAAATAAATAATAAATAATAAATAATAAATAATAAATAATAAATAATAAATAATAAATAATAAATAATAAATAATATAAATAATAAATAATAAATAATAAATAATAAATAATAAATAATAAATAATAAATAATAAATAATAAATAATAAATAATAAATAATAAATAATAAATAATAAATAATAAATAATAAATAATAAATAATAAATAATAAATAATAAATAATAAATAATAAATAATAAATAATAAATATATAAATAATAAATAATAAATAATAAATAATAAATAATAAATAATAAATAATAAATAATAAATAATAAATAATAAAAATATATAATAAATAATAAATAATAAATAATAAATAATAAATAATAAATAATAAATAATAAATAATAAATAATAAATAATAAATAATAAATAATAAATAATAAATAATAAATAATAAATAATAAATATATAAATAATAAATAATAAATAATAAATAATAAATAATAAATAATAAATAATAAATAATAAATAATAAATAATAAATAATAAATAATAAATAATAAATAATAAATAATAAATAATAAATAATAAATAATAAATAATAAATATATAAATAATAAATAATAAATAATAAATAATAAATATATAAATAATAAATAATAAATAATAAATAATAAATAATAAATAATAAATAATAAATAATAAATAATAAATAATAAATAATAAATAATAAATAATAAATAATAAATATATAAATAATAAATAATAAATAATAAATAATAAATAATAAATAATAAATAATAAATAATAAATAATAAATAATAAATATATAAATATATAAATAATAAATAATAAATAATAAATAATAAATAATAAATATATAAATAATAAATAATAAATAATAAATATATAAATATATAAATAATAAATAATAAATAATAAATAATAAATAATAAATAATAAATAATAAATAATAAATAATAAATAATAAATAATAAATAATAAATAATAAATAATAAATAATAAATAATAAATAATAAATAATAAATAATAAATAATAAATAATAAATAATAAATAATAAATAATAAATAATAAATAATAAATATATAAATAATAAATAATAAATAATAAATAATAAATAATAAATAATAAATAATAAATAATAAATAATAAATAATAAATAATAAATAATAAATAATAAATAATAAATAATAAAATAATAAATAATAAATAATAAATAATAAATAATAAATAATAAATAATAAATAATAAATAATAAATAATAAATAATAAATAATAAATAATAAATAATAAATAATAAATAATAAATAATAAATAATAAATAATAAATAATATAAATAATAAATAATAAATAATAAATAATAAATAATAAATAATAAATAATAAATAATAAATAATAAATAATAAATATATAAATAATAAATAATAAATAATAAATAATAAATAATAAATAATAAATAATAAATAATAAATAATAAATAATAAATAATAAATAATAAATAATAAATATATAAATATATAAATAATAAATATATAAATAATAAATAATAAATAATAAATATATAAATAATAAATAATAAATAATAAATAATAAATAATAAATAATAAATAATAAATAATAAATAATAAATATATAAATAATAAATAATAAATAATAAATAATAAATAATAAATAATAAATATATAAATAATAAATAATAAATAATAAATAATAAATATATAAATAATAAATAATAAATAATAAATAATAAATAATAAATAATAAATAATAAATAATAAATAATAAATAATAAATAATAAATAATAAATAATAAATAATAAATAATAAATAATAAATAATAAATAATAAATAATAAATAATAAATAATAAATATATAAATAATAAATAATAAATAATAAATAATAAATATATAAATAATAAATAATAAATAATAAATAATAAATAATAAATAATAAATAATAAATAATAAATAATAAAATAATAAATAATAAATAATAAATATATAAATAATAAATAATAAATAATAAATAATAAATAATAAATAATAAATATATAAAATAATAAATAATAAATATATAAATAATAAATAATAAATAATAAATAATAAATAATAAATAATAAATAATAAATAATAAATAATAAATAATAAATAATAAATAATAAATAATAAATAATAAATAATAAATAATAAATAATAAATATATAAATAATAAATATATAAATAATAAATAATAAATAATAAATAATAAATAATAAATAATAAATAATAAATAATAAATAATAAATAATAAATAATAAATAATAAATAATAAATAATAAATAATAAATAATAAATAATAAATAATAAATAATAAATAATAAATAATAAATAATAAATATATAAATAATAAATAATAAATAATAAATAATAAATAATAAATAATAAATAATAAATAATAAATAATAAATATATAAATATATAAATAATAAATAATAAATAATAAATAATAAATAATAAATAATAAATAATAAATAATAAATAATAAATAATAAATAATAAATAATAAATAATAAATAATAAATAATAAATAATAAATATATAAATAATAAATAATAAATAATAAATAATAAATAATAAATAATAAATAATAAATAATAAATAATAATAAATAATAAATAATAAATAATAAATAATAAATAATAAATAATAAATAATAAATAATAAAATATATAAATAATAAATAATAAATAATAAATAATAAATAATAAATAATAAATATATAAATAATAAATATATAAATATATAAATAATAAATAATAAATAATAAATAATAAATAATAAATAATAAATAATAAATAATAAATAATAAATAATAAATAATAAATAATAAATAATAAATAATAAATAATAAATAATAAATATATAAATATATAAATAATAAATAATAAATAATAAATAATAAATATATAAATATATAAATATATAAATAATAAATAATAAATAATAAATAATAAATATATATAAATAATAAATAATAAATAATAAATAATAAATAATAAATAATAAATAATAAATAATAAATAATAAATAATAAATAATAAATAATAAATATATAAATATATAAATAATAAATAATAAATATATAAATAATAAATAATAAATAATAAATAATAAATAATAAATAATAAATAATAAATAATAAATAATAAATATATAAATAATAAATAATAAATAATAAATATATAAATATATAAATAATAAATAATAAATAATAAATAATAAATAATAAATATATAAATAATAAATATATAAATATATAAATAATAAATATATAAATAATAAATAATAAATAATAAATAATAAATAATAAATAATAAATATATAAATAATAAATAATAAATATATAAATAATAAATATATAAATAATAAATAATAAATATATAAATATATAAATAATAAATATATAAATAATAAATAATAAATAATAAATATATAAATAATAAATAATAAATAATAAATAATAAATAATAAATAATAAATAATAAATAATAAATAATAAATATATAAATAATAAATATATAAATAATAAATAATAAATAATAAATAATAAATAATAAATAATAAATAATAAATATATAAATAATAAATAATAAATAATAAATAATAAATAATAAATAATAAATATATAAATAATAAATAATAAATAATAAATAATAAATAATAAATAATAAATAATAAATAATAAATATATAAATAATAAATAATAAATAATAAATAATAAATAATAAATAATAAATATATAAATATATAAATATATAAATATATAAATATATAAATATATAAATATATAAATATATAAATATATAAATATATAAATATATAAATATATAAATATATAAATATATAAATATATAAATATATAAATATATAAATATATAAATATATAAATATATAAATATATAAATATATAAATATATAAATATATAAATATATAAATATATAAATATATAAATATATAAATATATAAATATATAAATATATAAATATATAATATATATAAATATATAAATATATAAATATATAAATATATAAATATATAAATATATAAATATATAAATATATAAATATATAAATATATAAATATATAAATATATAAATATATAAATATATAAATATATAAATATATAAATATATAAATATATAAATATATAAATATATAAATATATAAATATATAAATATATAAATATATAAATATATAAATATATAAATATATAAATATATAAATATATAAATATATAAATATATAAATATATAAATATATAAATATATAAATATATAAATATATAAATATATAAATATATAAATATATAAATATATAAATATATAAATATATAAATATATAAATATATAAATATATAAATATATAAATATATAAATATATAAATATATAAATATATAAATATATAAATATATAAATATATAAATATATAAATATATAAATATATAAATATATAAATATATAAATATATAAATATATAAATATATAAATATATAAATATATAAATATATAAATATATAAATATATAAATATATAAATATATAAATATATAAATATATAAATATATAAATATATAAATATATAAATATATAAATATATAAATATATAAATATATAAATATATAAATATATAAATATATAAATATATAAATATATAAATATATAAATATATAAATATATAAATATATAAATATATAAATATATAAATATATAAATATATAAATATATAAATATATAAATATATAAATATATAAATATATAAATATATAAATATATAAATATATAAATATATAAATATATAAATATATAAATATATAAATATATAAATATATAAATATATAAATATATAAATATATAAATATATAAATATATAAATATATAAATATATAAATATATAAATATATAAATATATAAATATATAAATATATAAATATATAAATATATAAATATATAAATATATAAATATATAAATATATAAATATATAAATATATAAATATATAAATATATAAATATATAAATATATAAATATATAAATATATAAATATATAAATATATAAATATATAAATATATAAATATATAAATATATAAATATATAAATATATAAATATATAAATATATAAATATATAAATATATAAATATATAAATATATAAATATATAAATATATAAATATATAAATATATAAATATATAAATATATAAATATATAAATATATAAATATATAAATATATAAATATATAAATATATAAATATATAAAATATATAAATATATAAATATATAAATATATAAATATATAAATATATAAATATATAAATATATATAAATATATAAATATATAAATATATAAATATATAAATATATAAATATATAAATATATAAATATATAAATATATAAATATATAAATATATAAATATATAAATATATAAATATATAAATATATAAATATATAAATATATAAATATATAAATATATAAATATATAAATATATAAATATATAAATATATAAATATATAAATATATAAATATATAAATATATAAATATATAAATATATAAATATATAAATATATAAATATATAAATATATAAATATATAAATATATAAATATATAAATATATAAATATATAAATATATAAATATATAAATATATAAATATATAAATATATAAATATATAAATATATAAATATATAAATATATAAATATATAAATATATAAATATATAAATATATAAATATATAAATATATAAATATATAAATATATAAATATATAAATATATAAATATATAAATATATAAATATATAAATATATAAATATATAAATATATAAATATATAAATATATAAATATATAAATATATAAATATATAAATATATAAATATATAAATATATAAATATATAAATATATAAATATATAAATATATAAATATATAAATATATAAATATATAAATATATAAATATATAAATATATAAATATATAAATATATAAATATATAAATATATAAATATATAAATATATAAATATATAAATATATAAATATATAAATATATAAATATATAAATATATAAATATATAAATATATAAATATATAAATATATAAATATATAAATATATAAATATATAAATATATAAATATATAAATATATAAATATATAAATATATAAATATATAAATATATAAATATATAAATATATAAATATATAAATATATAAATATATAAATATATAAATATATAAATATATAAATATATAAATATATAAATATATAAATATATAAATATATAAATATATAAATATATAAATATATAAATATATAAATATATAAATATATAAATATATAAATATATAAATATATAAATATATAAATATATAAATATATAAATATATAAATATATAAATATATAAATATATAAATATATAAATATATAAATATATAAATATATAAATATATAAATATATAAATATATAAATATATAAATATATAAATATATAAATATATAAATATATAAATATATAAATATATAAATATATAAATATATAAATATATAAATATATAAATATATAAATATATAAATATATAAATATATAAATATATAAATATATAAATATATAAATATATAAATATATAAATATATAAATATATAAATATATAAATATATAAATATATAAATATATAAATATATAAATATATAAATATATAAATATATAAATATATAAATATATAAATATATAAATATATAAATATATAAATATATAAATATATAAATATATAAATATATAAATATATAAATATATAAATATATAAATATATATATATAAATATATAAATATATAAATATATAAATATATAAATATATAAATATATAAATATATAAATATATAAATATATAAATATATAAATATATAAATATATAAATATATAAATATATAAATATATAAATATATAAATATATAAATATATAAATATATAAATATATAAATATATAAATATATAAATATATAAATATATAAATATATAAATATATAAATATATAAATATATAAATATATAAATATATAAATATATAAATATATAAATATATAAATATATAAATATATAAATATATAAATATATAAATATATAAATATATAAATATATAAATATATAAATATATAAATATATAAATATATAAATATATAAATATATAAATATATAAATATATAAATATATAAATATATAAATATATAAATATATAAATATATAAATATATAAATATATAAATATATAAATATATAAATATATAAATATATAAATATATAAATATATAAATATATAAATATATAAATATATAAATATATAAATATATAAATATATAAATATATAAATATATAAATATATAAATATATAAATATATAAATATATAAATATATAAATATATAAATATATAAATATATAAATATATAAATATATAAATATATAAATATATAAATATATAAATATATAAATATATAAATATATAAATATATAAATATATAAATATATAAATATATAAATATATAAATATATAAATATATAAATATATAAATATATAAATATATAAATATATAAATATATAAATATATAAATATATAAATATATAAATATATAAATATATAAATATATAAATATATAAATATATAAATATATAAATATATAAATATATAAATATATAAATATATAAATATATAAATATATAAATATATAAATATATAAATATATAAATATATAAATATATAAATATATAAATATATAAATATATAAATATATAAATATATAAATATATAAATATATAAATATATAAATATATAAATATATAAATATATAAATATATAAATATATAAATATATAAATATATAAATATATAAATATATAAATATATAAATATATAAATATATAAATATATAAATATATAAATATATAAATATATAAATATATAAATATATAAATATATAAATATATAAATATATAAATATATAAATATATAAATATATAAATATATAAATATATAAATATATAAATATATAAAATATATAAATATATAAATATATAAATATATAAATATATAAATATATAAATATATAAATATATAAATATATAAATATATAAATATATAAATATATAAATATATAAATATATAAATATATAAATATATAAATATATAAATATATAAATATATAAATATATAAATATATAAATATATAAATATATAAATATATAAATATATAAATATATAAATATATAAATATATAAATATATAAATATATAAATATATAAATATATAAATATATAAATATATAAATATATAAATATATAAATATATAAATATATAAATATATAAATATATAAATATATAAATATATAAATATATAAATATATAAATATATAAATATATAAATATATAAATATATAAATATATAAATATATAAATATATAAATATATAAATATATAAATATATAAATATATAAATATATAAATATATAAATATATAAATATATAAATATATAAATATATAAATATATAAATATATAAATATATAAATATATAAATATATAAATATATAAATATATAAATATATAAATATATAAATATATAAATATATAAATATATAAATATATAAATATATAAATATATAAATATATAAATATATAAATATATAAATATATAAATATATAAATATATAAATATATAAATATATAAATATATAAATATATAAATATATAAATATATAAATATATAAATATATAAATATATAAATATATAAATATATAAATATATAAATATATAAATATATAAATATATAAATATATAAATATATAAATATATAAATATATAAATATATAAATATATAAATATATAAATATATAAATATATAAATATATAAATATATAAATATATAAATATATAAATATATAAATATATAAATATATAAATATATAAATATATAAATATATAAATATATAAATATATAAATATATAAATATATAAATATATAAATATATAAATATATAAATATATAAATATATAAATATATAAATATATAAATATATAAATATATAAATATATAAATATATAAATATATAAATATATAAATATATAAATATATAAATATATAAATATATAAATATATAAATATATAAATATATAAATATATAAATATATAAATATATAAATATATAAATATATAAATATATAAATATATAAATATATAAATATATAAATATATAAATATATAAATATATAAATATATAAATATATAAATATATAAATATATAAATATATAAATATATAAATATATAAATATATAAATATATAAATATATAAATATATAAATATATAAATATATAAATATATAAATATATAAATATATAAATATATAAATATATAAATATATAAATATATAAATATATAAATATATAAATATATAAATATATAAATATATAAATATATAAATATATAAATATATAAATATATAAATATATAAATATATAAATATATAAATATATAAATATATAAATATATAAATATATAAATATATAAATATATAAATATATAAATATATAAATATATAAATATATAAATATATAAATATATAAATATATAAATATATAAATATATAAATATATAAATATATAAATATATAAATATATAAATATATAAATATATAAATATATAAATATATAAATATATAAATATATAAATATATAAATATATAAATATATAAATATATAAATATATAAATATATAAATATATAAATATATAAATATATAAATATATAAATATATAAATATATAAATATATAAATATATAAATATATAAATATATAAATATATAAATATATAAATATATAAATATATAAATATATAAATATATAAATATATAAATATATAAATATATAAATATATAAATATATAAATATATAAATATATAAATATATAAATATATAAATATATAAATATATAAATATATAAATATATAAATATATAAATATATAAATATATAAATATATAAATATATAAATATATAAATATATAAATATATAAATATATAAATATATAAATATATAAATATATAAATATATAAATATATAAATATATAAATATATAAATATATAAATATATAAATATATAAATATATAAATATATAAATATATAAATATATAAATATATAAATATATAAATATATAAATATATAAATATATAAATATATAAATATATAAATATATAAATATATAAATATATAAATATATAAATATATAAATATATAAATATATAAATATATAAATATATAAATATATAAATATATAAATATATAAATATATAAATATATAAATATATAAATATATAAATATATAAATATATAAATATATAAATATATAAATATATAAATATATAAATATATAAATATATAAATATATAAATATATAAATATATAAATATATAAATATATAAATATATAAATATATAAATATATAAATATATAAATATATAAATATATAAATATATAAATATATAAATATATAAATATATAAATATATAAATATATAAATATATAAATATATAAATATATAAATATATAAATATATAAATATATAAATATATAAATATATAAATATATAAATATATAAATATATAAATATATAAATATATAAATATATAAATATATAAATATATAAATATATAAATATATAAATATATAAATATATAAATATATAAATATATAAATATATAAATATATAAATATATAAATATATAAATATATAAATATATAAATATATAAATATATAAATATATAAATATATAAATATATAAATATATAAATATATAAATATATAAATATATAAATATATAAATATATAAATATATAAATATATAAATATATAAATATATAAATATATAAATATATAAATATATAAATATATAAATATATAAATATATAAATATATAAATATATAAATATATAAATATATAAATATATAAATATATAAATATATAAATATATAAATATATAAATATATAAATATATAAATATATAAATATATAAATATATAAATATATAAATATATAAATATATAAATATATAAATATATAAATATATAAATATATAAATATATAAATATATAAATATATAAATATATAAATATATAAATATATAAATATATAAATATATAAATATATAAATATATAAATATATAAATATATAAATATATAAATATATAAATATATAAATATATAAATATATAAATATATAAATATATAAATATATAAATATATAAATATATAAATATATAAATATATAAATATATAAATATATAAATATATAAATATATAAATATATAAATATATAAATATATAAATATATAAATATATAAATATATAAATATATAAATATATAAATATATAAATATATAAATATATAAATATATATAAATATATAAATATATAAATATATAAATATATAAATATATAAATATATAAATATATAAATATATAAATATATAAATATATAAATATATAAATATATAAATATATAAATATATAAATATATAAATATATAAATATATAAATATATAAATATATAAATATATAAATATATAAATATATAAATATATAAATATATAAATATATAAATATATAAATATATAAATATATAAATATATAAATATATAAATGTATAAATATATAAATGTATAAATGTATAAATATATAAATATATAAATATATAAATATATAAATATATAAATATATAAATATATAAATATATAAATATATAAATATATAAATATATAAATATATAAATATATAAATATATAAATATATAAATATATAAATATATAAATATATAAATATATAAATATATAAACATACACAGAAACATAATTACATATAAGAAAGGGTTAAAGCAAAGGCCGAATATATGTAATGTAATGTAATGAGAAAGAGACAAGAACAAGTGCATGCAGGCTCGTGTGACGTTACTGAGAGTGAGTTACATGGGAGTGCATAGAACCGCAACAGCGAACATACACACACAGCCACCTACGCACGAGACTTGGTAAGTCGGCTCATGCGTATAGACCAGCGGGGGAGGCGAGGGATTGCATTGCATGTGTTGGTGGATTGGGAGCGGGAATGTTGGCATGTAACGGAGAACGGGAGAGGCGGTGTGTAACATGTCCAAAGCAGAGGTTTGAAAGGCGTTGGAGGTATTGGCGCTAAATTTAAATATGTAATGATAATATATATATGTATATAAATAAATATATGTACATAATATACTATATAATGCTATATAATGTTGTATAACTCATGTAATAGAATAAACATAACATTAATATTAGTTATGTGAAAGAGTTAATGCGATACATTAATGCAGAGCATTAATTATGTATATATAGTGACAACAAAAGATAAAGGGGGGGTTTATATAGTTATTAAGTTGATGTAATTATAAATTCAATATATTTAAGCATATGTCAAAAGGGCGGGAAATTAGCAATAAGTTAAACATTGTTAAAAAGTATATAAGGGTGGATATTGGCAAAGCTAGAGAGCAAGATTGTAGCTGAGAGGCGTATGCGTGATTTCACCATGCAAAGCAACAGAAGAGTTGCGTTGCGCGATCGGCCAAGAAGGCCGAAGGCAAAAGAAAGCGATTTAAAGTTTTGGGCGGCAAATATTGGCGCGCGGAAAAGTACTGGCAACGGTACATAATTCCACCACGCAACCTCCCTGGGTCAAGATGCCTATAAATGGTCACGGCTGAGACACAGGAGGAGTCAGTTAGAAAGCAAAGGAAACAAGCGAAGTATCACTTGGACCGGTAAGGTGCAAGTGACGTATTAACAAGTGAAGATTCAACAAGTGAAGTAAATAAGCGAGGCCAACGAAGTGAAACATATGTGAAGAAATAAAAGTGAAGGCGTGCCAAGTCAGATCGATAAAAGGATATCCATCCGTATCCTGGCTACAAGTGAAGGTTTAACTAGGTTTCCTAGCACAGTTGAGGAAGACCAGGAGTATTCCTGGCATAGTGGGAAAAGACTAGGAGTATTCCTAGCAGAATATTAGGAGCGTAGCAGACGACAGTGTAGCTAGACAAGACCAGGAGTCATCCTGGCAGTAGGAATACTTACCACAGCCAAACACAATTCGTCGATAAGTTTTCATGAGTGCCAGCGGTGCAGTGTGGATTCCACAATAGCCCCAATTATAAAGCCAATAGCCCATGCAGAAGCTCTCTGGCCATACTAACATCCACCAATCAAATTGTCAATAAAATTATAACGTTTTATTAAAAGAAAAACAACTGTATCTTCTCATTTCACCAGCGCAGAATATAAATTCCTTGTGTCGTACCCCCTACACCTGAAATCCGGCTCTGCCGCAAGTAAGGACCAAAAAGGATCGTTACAACTGGCGCCCAACGTGCTTAACTGGTGAAAGAGATTTACAAGATTTATTGTTTTCTGTATAGGAAAACAAAAAGAAAACCACGTTAATTTTTATTAAAAGGAAATAAATTGATCAAAGGCCGGCAAAATGACAAAATCATGGATTTATTACGGCAGCAAAATATACAAAGGCCGCAATAGCCATGCCGGTGGGGGAAATTGCAAAATTGGCAATTCCAATATTAACACCGCCAAGGGGAAGCGTGGGTGCCCTAGATGGCCCACAAAAACAACAACATACATTATATGAAGAGCCAAGAACAAGTAGAAAAGTTACAGAAAGTAGCAGAGTCGGGCTAATAAATTCGAATAACGAATATCCGAAAGTGGCAAAACCAGTGGGCGAATGGACATTTCGTTTCGACGGCAATTCAAAGCCGCTAGAATTCATCGAACAAGTTGAATCGTCAGCAGACATGTATGGACTAGATTTCAACATGATCCCAAGGGCAATGCCAGAACTGCTAAAAGACAAAGCATTAAAATGGTACGTGGCCAACAATAAGCATTGGGCATCATGGAAAGATTTTACGGAGGCAATCAAAAAATATATCTTGCCGAGGGGATATTTTAGCAAACTGATTTAACTTTAAAGATTTCAGGATAGAGATGCAAACCATGATGCGTCCATTAAAATGCCCAGATTTCGAGCAGCTAGAAATCATATTGGAAAACTGAACACCAGATTTGAAAATGTTCATTCGCCCACACAACATACAAACGCTGGAAGAACTAATGAAACTGGCAGATGAGTTCGAAACATTGGAACTGGAAAGGAAACAATTCCAACGAGAGGCTCAAAGAGATCGCTCACACATACCAATAAGCGTGCAAAGACGACCAGTTGTGCAAGACAATAGGCATAACACCGTCTGCAGACGCTGCTTAGATGATGAGCCACCAATTCCAGCTCAAAAGCGGAATTTTATGAAAATCCCAACAGGATGGGTACAGAATCCATCTCAGGCATGCAGAAGATGCGGAGGTGCAGGTCATTGGTCTAAAGAATGCAGCAACAGAAGATTAGAGTTCTGTTGGAATTGCGGGAAAATCGGAAAGCGTTCGATGCATTGTTGCATGCCAGCGGAAAACGCAAATCGGTTCCTGCCTGCAAGGAGCGAGCAGGAGCCGGCAACAACAGCTCCGCGAACTTAATCGGAAAGCTGATAGAAGAAGAAAGCCAACTATCAGCAGAAATTAGGATAGGGGGCATTAGAAATGCTGGCCACGGTAGACTCCAGGGGTCACAAGCAGCTTTGTTAGCCAAAAGATAATTG
This sequence comes from Drosophila neocordata, assembly GCA_018903615.1. Classification (NCBI taxonomy): domain Eukaryota; kingdom Metazoa; phylum Arthropoda; class Insecta; order Diptera; family Drosophilidae; genus Drosophila; species Drosophila neocordata. The sequence goes on from JAEIGI010000082.1 coordinate 67,579, forward strand.
AAAAACTAGAAGGATGGGCTAACTTCGGCCACGCCGAAGTTCGGATACCTTTGCAAACTGTTCTTATCAATTGCATATAAATTACCAGAATTATAAGAAAGTATATAAAACTAATCATGCCCGTGGCTCCAAAAAAAAAACTAAAAAAAATTTTTTTTTTGGTCCGATTGTTCCTATAGGAGCTGTATCATGTAGTCGGCGGATTCTGTTAAAACTCAACAGAGACATTTATATATATACCAAACTTACATATACCAAATTTCGAGTGAATCGCTGTTAAAATAACCAAGATTTGCATCTAAAACCAATTTTTTGGCCGATCGTTCCTATGGGGGCTATATGATATAGTGCCCCGATTCTGATAAAACTTTCTAGATATGTTAGAAAGTATATAAAACTTATAAATACCAATTTAGTGATAATCGCTTTTAAAACAACCAAGTTATTGCTCGAAATCCATATTCATGGATACTCACGACCGATCGTTCCTATGGGAGCTATATGATATAGTCAACCGATTTTGATAAATCTTGGTGGATATGTTAAGAAGTATATAAAACTCAGAAATGCCGGCTTTCGTAATATTTTGTTGAAAACCAACAAAGTTATTGAGGTTAAAGCATATTCATGACCCATCATTCCTATGGGAGCTATATGATATAGTCATCCGATCGGAATGATTCCGAGATATACAATGCCTGCAGCAAAAAGAAGCCTAGGTGCAAAATTTCAGCTCTGTAGCTTCAAGGGTCTCGGAGGAGATTCCGTTGATCCAGACAGACGGAAGGACGGACAGACGGACAGTCAGACAGACGGACATACGGACAGACGGACAGGGCTAAATGAACTCAGCTCATCGTGCTGATCAAGAATATATATACTTTATATAGTCGGAGATGCTTCCTTCTATGCGTTGCAAACTTCTGACCAAAATTAATATACCTTTTTTGCAAAGGAATAATTAGCTAGAAAAGATCAGCTAACAAAATCGAAAAAACAGGTGAAGTTGGCAGACGGAGACGGAGCAGTCAAAGAAATAGACGGGCAATGGATCGCTGAAGTGCAATTTTTAGTATTGCCTTGATGCGGTGCTGATAAAGTGGAATTTTATAAAGGAAATGGGAGCCATTATACAATGCGCAGGGCACCAAATTGAAATTCCGCCAATGTGCAGAATAAAAGGGAGGCTGACGGAAAGGATTTCGACAGCAATAGCGTCGGATGCACCAGAGATATATGTCAGTGACTTTATGTGCGAAGAACTGCTGCAGGAATGGGGGACAATACACCAGCTGGCAGCGCCATATACGCCGCAAGAAAATCCAACCGAACGAGCGAATAGAACAGTTAAAACAATGATAGCACAATTTACAGGAGAAGATCAACGACGATGGGATGAACAATGGCGAGAAATAATGTTGGTAGTAAATTCTAGCGTGTCCGACGCAACAGGATTTACGGCGGCATTAATAACGCAGTGAAGAGAGCCAAACCAAGCCAACGGCCAGATGGCAATGCCGAGCTGATCAAAGAAATTGGCGTGTTGATACGAAGAAACCTAGAGAAAGCTGCTCAGGAAACCAATAGTAGACGAAATAGTGTGGGCCAAGGAGCACTATTTGTCAAATGCAGCAAAGGGATTCGCTGCAAAACTTGCATCACGGTATGATGGGCCGTACAAAGTCATAGGATTTACTTTACCAGTGATATGCAAACTGCAGCATATCACAAACAAAAAGTCAAGGTTGGCACACATTAGCGAATTAAAAGTGCAACCAGAACAAGAGCCAACAGATGATCCAAATGAGCTATAAAGATGCAAGGCGAGTATGACTACCGGAAACCGGCCAAATGGAGTTTGAACAGTTGGACCGGCCGGACAACTGGGAGATCTTCAGATGGAAAGGAACAGTAGAAACACGAACCAGCATCAATTGAAAAGAAATTTCCTCGGCCTACAGAAATTAATAACAAGAATTTTAAAAAAAAATATATATATGTAAAAGGAGCGTTACAACTGGCTCAACTCAAAAAAAAAAAATATATATATATATGTATATATATATTGAAGGAGCGTTACAACTGGCTCAACTCAAAAAACAAAATATATATATATATAAAAGAAAAATCGTTGCATGCATACAAAATCTTTTTACAGTACATATAAAACTGTAATATAAAAAGAAATAAAAATAAATGTTGAGTTTGGCGGGTTGGCGATGGACAAACGAAACGCATTATATAAACATCAATGCTTCTCAAACTGTAAGAGAGCAGAATATGGTTGACTGGTTTACCGTCTTCGGATATATGAGTGTCCTCTTTGCTGCTGCCTCCTTATTTGGACATTGATTTGCAAAATGTCCGTGGCTGGCCGCACTGGAAACAAGTAACATTCGGCGTCTCCCGCGATGGTTTCTTCTCTTTACCATGTCGCATCTTCGTTCTGCATTCTGCAATTTTGTGTCCAGGTTTTCCACAAAAGTGGCACACTGCAGAAAGGATTTTTCTTCGTTTGAAATCAGGTCCAGAGTTGTCGTCTCGTCCGGTGCTTCGCTTTTTTTCAAACGCAAACGCCTTTAATTCCGACTATAGTTTTTTTCTTGTTTGTATATTTGATGTAAATACAATTCGTTGCAAACGACTGTCAACATTGGCCATGTGAGCAAGTACAGTTGTAACAGCTACTTCCCTCAAGGCTCATATTTCTCCATAAACTGCCTGACACTCACCTTCGGCTGTTGAGAATATTTAAAAACATGGCCGCTGCAGTCTCGTCGCTTTCGTATTGTTGGAGAAACAATTCCTTGAACTCGTCCCAATTGATGCCGGGATATGAGATTTGTGTTAACCATTGTGAAGCACTGCCCTCCATGGAGTTGCTTAGGGCCCTAATCAGGGAACTTCCATCCAAAGGCTGCTCTGTCAGTATGATGTCCGCAGTTACACACCATTTCGAAGCATCCACTCCGGCTGCTTCTGGGTTGAATTTCGGCAACACAACCTTACGGACTTGCTGTGGCTTAGTTGCTGACGACCGGATGGTTTGTAGCATTTCACATAAGTTGCGGTTTTGCAACTCAAGAATTAAACGCCACTGCTCCTTCGAAAATGTAGGAGGTGGTGCCAATCCCACTTCTGATGTCAAATTCGCTTTGACGTTTTTGTTTTCCATTACTTGTCTTTTAAAAACGAGTTCCCTTAGCGTTAGCTTCCAGAATTTTTATACCCTGTACCCATAGGGTAAAAGGGTATATTAAAGTCGCTATAATGTATGTAACAGGCAAAAGGAAGCATTTCCGACAACATAAAGTATATATATTCTTGATCAGCATCAATAGCCGAGTCGATTGAGACATGTCCGTCTGTCCGTCCGTCTGTCCGCCTGTCCGTCTGTCCGTCCGTCCGTATGAACACGTGTCGGCAGGGACGACTTGCTTGCTTCATTAGGATTGCTGATGTCTGCAGATCATATATGGTTAGTGTGAATGTTTCTTTTCTTAGATTTGCTTATGTATGTATATATATATATATTTTTTTTTTTTTTTTTGAGAACGGAGGCAAGAATTAATTTGTTATCTATATTCCAGCAACCTCATTTTATTAGAAGAAACTCTCTTTTTATAACCTGTACCCATAGGGTAAAAGGGTATATTAAAGTCGCTAAATGTATGCAACAGGCAGAAGGAAGCATTTCCGACCCCATAAAGTATATATATTTTTGATCAGCATCAATAGCCGAATCGATTGAGACATGTCCGTCTGTTCGTCCGTCCATCTGTCCGTCCGTCCGTATGAACACGTGGATCTCAGAGACTACAAGAGTTAGAGTAACCAAATTTGGTGTCAGCATTCGTGTAGTGTCTACGCAGATCAAGTTTGTTTCTAATTTTTGCCACGCCCACTACCGCCCCCGCAATTTAGAAAAAACGAATAACTAGAGTTAAATTAAAGATAGCGTATTCTTATTCGGCACACCCAATAATATGGCCAAAAGGTATCAGCTGGGCATTTTAGTTAAAATCAGACAAGAAATATCGAAGATATAAAAGTATTGTAAATTCCAAGCTGGATAAAAAAACTTTTTATTTAATTTTAGTTTTTTTGTTTTATTTGTTCTAGCACAGCACACTAAACTTTACACTTCCAAGTATCAAAGGCAATTAATTCTAAGGAGTGACATTCAATTAAAATGACACCTTGAAAACATTTTGGTTGCAGTGAAAACTGGCACCGTTAGCAACCTTTCTTTGCATGTGTTCGACATTGCTTTGGCCTCGCAGTACAACAATTTCACCATGTTGCAAGTCGCTTTATCAAGTTGCATGATACACAACATTGCTGCTAAACATTTAATCAACATAATGAAATCCACATACATTCAACACATTCAACATGATGAAATCCATACACATTCAACACACCTCCTCAAAAGAAATATCGAACACAAAAATTAACAAAAAAAAACTTGAACAAAATTATAGTATTTCATTAACATAATGTGTGTGCTTTCTTTCTTTCTTTTCTTCTTCTGGGGAGTGATTACAATATGGTCCAACATTTGTTGCTTTGGATTGGGGAAACCCAGACAAAACCCAATCAGACCATTCAAAAACTAGAAAGATGGGCTAACTTCGGCCACATCGAAGTTCGGATACCTTTGCAAACTGTTGTTTTCAATTACATATAAATTACCAGAATTATAAGAAAGCATATAAAATTAATCATGCCCGTGGCTCCAAGAAAAAACTTACGAGTAAAAAAAAATTTATTTTTGTTCTCCTAATGTTCCTATAGGAACTATATCATATAGTCGGCCGATTCTGTTAAAACTCAACAGACACAATTTTATATATACCAAACTTACATATATGCCAAATTTCGAGTGAATCGCTGTTAAAATAACCAAGATTTTTATCTAAAACCAATTTTTTGGCCGATCGTTCCTATGGGAGCTATATGATATAGTGCTCCGATTCTGATAAAACTTTCCAGATATGTTAGAAAGTATATAAAACTTTTAAATACCAAATTTAGTGATAATCGCTTTTAAAACAACCAAGTTATAGCACGAAATCCATTTTCAAGACCGATCGTTCCTATGGAAGCTATATGATATAGTCAACCGATTTTCATAAAACTTAGTGAATATGTTGAGAAGTATATGAAACTCACAAATACCGACTTTCGTGATATTTCGTTGGAAAACAACAAAGTTATTGAGGTTAAAGCTTATTCACGACCGATCGTTCCTATGGGAGCTATATGATATAGTCATCCGATCGGGATGATTCCGAGATATACAATGCCTGCAGCAAAAAGAAGCCTAGGTGCAAAATTTCAGCTCTGTAGCTTTAAGGGTCTCGGAGGAGATTGCGTTGATCCAGACAGACGGACAGACGGACAGTCGGACAGACGGACAGACGGACAGACGGACATACGGACAGACGGACAGGGCTAAATGAACTCAGCTCATCGTCCTGATCAAGAATATATATACTTTATATAGTCGGAGATGCTTCCTTCTATGCGTTGCAAACTTCTGACCAAAATTAATATACCTTTTTTGCAAAGGTATAAAAATACGTAGTACAATTTCAATTAGTACAATAATGAAATGATTATAAAGTATACAAAAATAATAAAAGTTATATAATAACGCCTTCAGTCATCATCAGCAACAACAAAATTAAAGCTGGTCATCTTTTCCAGTAAGACCGATTTTATTTCGCAGGCTCAGGAATCTAGCTGGTATTAAAGGTTTAGTCATTAAATCTGCAAGTTGATTCTCTGTGGGAATATACTCAACAACAATTATTTTATTAGCAATTTGTTCACGTGAGAAGTGATACTTTATGTCAATATGTTCTGAGCGTTTGTGGCATGTTGGGTTATTGGCTATACTAATACAACCTTGGTTGTCTTCATAAATTTTAATTGCATTATTTATTTCAAATTTTATTCCCTTCAACAATGATCTAAGCCATAAAGCTTTTCTAACTGCTTCGAACAGAGCCATGTACTCAGCTTCGGTAGATGAAACTGCTACAGAGTTTTGTTTCTTACTATTCCAGCAAATCAAATTTGAGTCAAACATATTAAATACATATCCTGTAGTACTTCTTCTATCAATTTCGCTCCCTGCCCAATCTGAGTCAGCATAACCAACAATAATATTTTCAAAACTGGATCTTTTAACATAAGTTAACTTTAAATCAATGGTACCCTTAAGATACCTTAGAACTCGTTTAAGGCATTGCCATAGTTCTTTATTAATTCTGTTGGTATATCTGCTCAAAATGCCCATATACATATCCTGTAGTACTTCTTCTATCAATTTCGCTCCCTGCCCAATCTGAGTCAGCATAACCAACAATAATATTTTCAAAACTGGATCTTTTAACATAAGTTAACTTTAAATCAATGGTACCCTTAAGATACCTTAGAACTCGTTTAAGGCATTGCTATAGTTCTTTATTATTTCTGTTGGTATATCTGCTCAAAATGCCCATTGATATGCATAAATCAGGGCGCGTACATAACATGATGTACATTAGGCAACCAAATAAACTTCGAGAAGGACTTTCATATTCCTCCTCTGAATTCAGTGCTTCATAATCAAGTTTATTTGCGAGCGGCGTACTAACTGGCTTGCACTCATGCATATTAAATTTCTTTAATACGTTCTTTATGTAAGCAGACTGACTTAGGCTTAAACTGCTTGCAGTTCTGTCAATTTTAATTCCAATAAAGAATTTTATATCCATTAAATTTTCTCATTAAGTATGACTTAAATTTGGACATAGTTTCAATATTTTCTGTTGCTATGACAACATCATCTACATAAAGTAGTACGTAAATATTTTTCGAAATATTTCCATTGTCATAAATATAAATGCAACGATCAACTTCTGAGCTTATAAAACCAATTTCTTTCAGTGCTCGTTCAAAAACCTCAAACCAACATCTAGCTGCCTGTTTCAACCCATACAGAGCTTTATTTAATTTACATACTTTATCATCTCCATATGATAGACCTTGAGGAACATACATAAAAATTTCCTCCTTGAATTCACCATTCAAAAAGGCCGTTTTCACATCCATCTGGTAATCTTGTAAATTAAATTGGTTTGAAAGAGCTAAAATGAGCCTTAAACTTGAAATCCGTGCGACAGGGCCAAAAGTTTCCTCATAATCTAGCATATACTCTTGAGTAAAACCACGAGCTACTAGTCTCGCTTTATATTTGGTTGGATTTCCGAACTCATCATGCTTGATTAAGAATACCCACTTACTGTCGACTAAATTCTTATTCTCAGGTTTGTCTCCTATGTCCCATGTATTGTTTTCATTATGCGAATCTAATTCTTCTTTTATAGCTAGTTCCCACTTTACCTTATCATCTCTATCTTTAATACATTATAGGAATATTATTGTTAATGTTCTGTGCACTCATCAGGAATCTTGTTAAGGAATCTATATGACCTGAAAGGTTTATTCTTTAGCCTTTCACTTTGTCTGATATCGGTCTGGATTTTACCAGTGTTATTACCAACATGATTATCAGCAAGTTTATCCGTACTCTCATTCCGGATACCATCATCTAAAGCAACATCCTTACTCTCGTTCAGGATATACCCTTCCAAATTCTTATTGGAAGTACTTGAATCTTCACCATCCTTACCCTCATTAAGGAAACTGCATTTACCCTGGGCCTTGTTTTCATTATGGAGCCCACATGCACCTGGTGACTTACTATCATTCAGAACACCACATTGACCCTGGGGCTTACTCTCTTTCAGGACCCCAGACTCAGACTTACTTGAAGCATTAGACTGGTCAATATTCTCACATTCCTTAAGAATGTCAGACTGGTCAATATTAACACATTCCTGACTTTTTTTCAGAATGTCAAACTGGTCATGATTCAAATTTGTCTCATCAATTATTATATCTCTTACAACTAAAAACTTTTTCGCTTGCAAGTCCCATAGTCGATAACCATTGGGTTCATACCCAATCAACACTGCTTTAGATGATTTTTCGTCAAATTTCCTTTTCCTCAGTTTCTGATGCACATATACAACTGAACCAAATACCTTCAAATGTCTTAAACTGGGTTTGCGACTATGCCAAATTTCATAAGGAGTTTTATTACTTTCTAGTGCTCTACTAGGAATTCGATTCACCAAATAAGTTGCTGTTAAAATTGCTTCACCCCAAAAATTCTTTTCTAAGTCTGATCCTTGTAGCATAGATCGTGCCTTCTCAGTTAATGTTCTTATCATGCGTTCGGCAACGCCATTCTGCTGAGGGGTATGCGGCACTGTTAAATGATAACTTATTCCTTTGTCTACACAAAATTGTTTCATTTCATTTCACAAATACTCCCTTCCGTTATCTATATGTAAGTTGACAACTCTCAAGCTAAAGTGACATTCACTTTTTGCAATAAAGTCCTAAAAGATAGAAAATACATCTGATTTGTAGCTCAGCAAATACGTAACACAATAGTGCGTGTATTGGTCACATAATAATTTTTACCATCCACTGTAGACGGTGTTATCGGCCCACAAACATCACAATGTACAACAAACAAAGGTCTTTTGATGTATTCCTTTTTTTTTGGATTTTTAAAATGGAAGTCTGCACTGTTTTCCCTTGACACATGCCTCACATATTTTATCGTCTATTTCAACATTCTTTAAAAGTTGAGTATCGTTGAACATGTTATGCCTCTTGATTTCTAAAAACTTGCCTTTACTTATGTGGCCCAACCTTTTATGCCACAAAAGATATTCTTCATTACTCTTATTAACTTTGTTTAATGCAAACGCATTATGCAATAAGTAAAATTTTATAATTGGAACATTGTACTCACATGTTTCATTAAGAATGACTATACCATCTTTTGTAGCTCTTACACCTCCTGGATAAAACTCAATAGTTACTCCAGAGTCTTGCATTCTCCTAACAGATAAAAGGTTGTGCGGAATTTCTCTGCAAAACAGAACATCCTCCAATGTGACCATTGCCTGGCAGTTGCTACGAAACTTCACAATGCCTTTCGCTGTGGCATACACAAATGCACCATTCTTTGCCACTGCAATTCTAATTGGAGATTCTAGTTCGATGTATTCAGTAAACACATTCTTGTCATTTATAACATGGTCAGATGCTCCTGAATCCAGTATAAATGGCACACATTCTCCTGCTCCAGGAAAGCTTATCATTCGCTGCATCATAAATGCAAAACCTTGGTGACGAACAACTGCTGCGGTTTGGGCCTGCTTCTCTGCAGCACTATTTTCATTATTTAACAGAAACCTTTTAAACTTAAAACAGTCTTTCTTTAAGTGGCCATTCTTGCCACAGTAAAAACATTTTATTAACTTTGATTTTGCTTTATTATTATGACGAAATTTATTGTTCATTTTATTTAAATATTTATTCGTCTTATTCTTAAAGGACTGATTTCCACTTATAACATTAAAACTTTCGCGCTGGTGTCTTTGCTGGCATTTTTAATTTTAATTTCATGATCAAGCAGACGGTATTTTACAAAAGTCAAGGTTATATTATTGTCGGACAACGTTTCAATGGCAGTAACTACTCCATCATAACAAGGTGTCAATGTCATCAATAAATGACTTATTTTGTCCACCTCCTCAACCTTAGCTCCTGCTGATATTAACTCGCCTATCAAGTCGTCAAACAATTTAAAATGATTTATTAAATCTGTATCACTTTTCAACTTAAGGGACAATAATTGTTTTCGGACGGACAGTTGTGTCGCTAAGCTTTTTCGCTCATAAATTGCGTCGAGGTCAGAAAACACTTTCTTTGCAGAACTTTCATGTGGAACGAAACTTAAAAATGAGTCATTTAAATATTCAATTATTATTCCCTTAGCAAGACTATCATTTTTAATCCATGCATCTTTCTCTGCTGGCACTTCACTATCCACTACATTAAGTAAATTATTTTCCAATAATAATGCCCGAACTCTAAACTTCCAAATTGTATATTTTTCCCCATCAAAGGGTTTAATATTTCTTTTAATTTTATCCATTGTGTCTGGGCCCATAACCTATTGTAAATTCCAAGCTGGATAAAAAAACTTTTTATTTAATTTTAGTTATATTGTTTTATTTGTTCTAGCACAGCACACTAAACTTTACACTTCCAAGTATCAAAGGCAATTAATTCTAAGGAGTGACATTCAATTAAAATGACACCTTGAAAACATTTTGGTTGCAGTGAAAACTGGCACCGTTAGCAACCTTTCTTTGCATGTGTTCGACATTGCTTTGGCCTCGCAGTACAACAATTTCACCATGTTGCAAGTCGCTTTATCAAGTTGCATGATACACAACATTGCTGCTAAACATTTAATCAACATGATGAAATCCACATACATTCAACACATTCAACATGATGGGATTCATATACATTCAAGAAAATCACAACAAACTCAACATGATGAAATCCACATACATTCAACACATTAAACTTGATGAAATCCATACACGTTCAACATAAAGTATATATATTCTTGATCAGCTCGATGAGCTGAGTTTATTTAGCCCTGTCCGTCTGTCCGTTGTCCGTCTGTCTGTCTGTCCGTCTGTCTGGATCAACGCAATCTCCTCCGAAAACCTTAAAGCTACAGTGCTGAAATTTTGCACCTTCTTTTTGCTGCAGGCATTGTATATCTCGGAATCAATCCGATCGGATGACTATATCATATAGCTCCCATAGGAACGATCGGTCGTGAATAAGCTTTAACCTCAATAACTTTGTTGTTTTTCAACGAAATATTACGAAAGCCGGTATTTGTGAGTTTTATATGCTTCTTAAAATATCCACCAAGTTTCATCAAAATCGGTTGACTATATCATATAGCTCCCATAGGAACGATCGGTCATGAATATGGATTTCAAGCAATAACTTGGTTGTTTTAAAAGCGATTATTTATAAATTTATAAATTTTTTATACTTTCTAACATATCTGGAAAGTTTTATCAGAATCGGGGCACTATATCATATAGCTCCCATAGGAACGATCGGCCAAAAAATTGGTTTTAGATGAAAATTTTAGTTATTTTAACAGCGATTCACTCGAAATTTGGTATATGTAAAAATGTGTCTGTTAAGTTTTAACAGAATCGGCCGACTATATGATATAGCTCCTATAGGACCAAAAAAAATTTTTTTTACTCGTAAGTTTTTTTTCTTGGAGCCATGGGCATGAATAGTTTTATATTCTTTCTTATAATTCTGGTAATTTATATGTAATTGACAAGAACAGTTTGCAAAGGTATCCGAACTTCGGCGTGGCCGAAGTTACCCCATCCTTCTAGTTATACCCAATTTCAGACTAGACGTGTCTGAAGGCACATGCAGCCATCTCACTCTCACTAAGTATACTAGGGAACACGTTCAGCAATAACTATTTCGGTCTCACTCATTTAACCATTCGAACCGTCAACTCGACAGTTTAGCTTACACCTATAGACGTGAATTTTTGCACAGTCATTCTAAACAACAACAATGCTATAGAATATTACTAATACTTTTATAACCATTTGACATATCCTCCGAACCTTCCAACTAAATGTCTACAGAAATACTTGGCAACCCCGTAGAGACCCACTGAACCAGTAAACCAGAGAACGGAATCATTAGTTTCAGTTTCTCAACGACACGACATACATATATATATATTATATTATTATATATTATAAGCCTATCTCGTCAAACGAGATGACGATTACCGGCCCCAATGGGACCGGCTCCACGCCATCGGACTCTTCGTCCGACACATACGACGATGCTAGGAGTTGCATTGGCTCTTCTGTCTCCCCCCATTAAAATTCTTGCGACCGCTCATGATGATAGAATGATTCTGATTGATTTCATCTGTCGCATCTTGGGCCATCGGAACCTCTAATCCGCGTCGCTCTGCTGCTGCACGTCCAGCTTCGGGTGCCCGCTCTCGTTTTTATACCCTGTACCCATAGGGTAAAAGGGTATATTAACGTCGCTAAAAGTATGTAACAGACAGAAGGAAGCATTTCCGACCCCATAAAGTATATATATTCTTGATCAGCATCAATAGCCGAGTCGATTGAGACAAGTCCGTCTGTGCGTCCGTCCGTATGAACACGTGAATCTCAGAGCTAGGGCAACCAAATTTGGTGTCAGCATTCGTGTAGTGCATCTACGCAGATCAAGTTTGTTTTAAATTTTTTCCATGCCCACTTCCGCCCCGCAATTTAGGAAAATCGAATAACTAGAGTTATATTAAAAGTAGCGTATTATTATTTGGCGCACCCAATAATATGGCCAAAAGGTATCAGCTGACCAAACTTCGTTAAAATCGGACAAGAAATATCGGAGATATATCCATATAAATTTTGTAACGAAATCCATATAAATTTTGTACTGAAATGCCCTTGCGACAATGCGTAGAAGTGTCAGCGAAATAGCATGCATCCGTTGCTGCCGCTTGTGAGGAGAATTTTAGTTTGAACTGATGGGAAATTTTAAGGAGTTTGATTTAATATAGTTCCTCTACTTGGTACAGGGTATACTCAAAGTCGGCAGGGACGACTTGCTTGCTTCATTCTACTAACTTTTGGCTAACAAAACTGCTTGTGGCCCCCAGTCTACCGTGGCCAGCATTCTAATGCCCCCTATCCTGATTTCTGCTAATAGTTGGCTTTCTTCCTCTATCAATTTTCCAATTAAGTTCGAGGAGCTGTTGTGGCCGGCTCCTGCCCGCTCCTTCCAGGCAGGAACCGGTTTGCATTTCCCGTTGTCCCGCAGCAATTCATGGATCGCGTTCCAATTTTTCCGCAAGTCCAACAGAATACTAGCCTTCTGTTTCTGCACTCTCTAGCCCAATGTCGCGCACCTCCGCATCTTCTGCATGCCTGAGACGGATTCTAAATCCATCCTGTTGGATTTTTCACAACGTCCCGCCTTTGTGTTGGAATTGGTGGCTCTTCGTCTAAGCAGCGTCTGCAGACGGTGTTAAGCCTATTATCTTGCAAAATTGGCTGTCCATTACTATGTATGGGCGTTCTCTTTGGGCCTCTCGTTTGAACTGTTTCCTCTTCTGTTCCAATGTTTCAAATTCATCTGCCAGTTGCACTAATTATTTCAGCGTTTATATGTTGTGTGGGCGAATGAACACTTTTAAATCTGGTGTGCAGTTTTCCAAAATGATTTCTAGTTGCTCGAAATCTGGGCATTTTTATGGACGAATCATGGTTTGCATCTTTATCATGAAATCTTTAAACGACTCATTCCACTGTTGTTTTCTAGGTTTTACTTGATTTTCTAGTTTGCTAAAATATGCCCTCGACAATAAATATTTTTTGAATGCTTCAGTAAAATCTTTCCATGATGCCCAATGCTTATTGTTTTTGCCATTTTAATGCCTAATCTTTCAGTTCTGGCATTACCCTTGGGATGATATTAATGTCTAGTCCGTATATTCGTTATTTGAATTTATTAACCTGATTTTGCTACTTTCTGTAACTCTTCTACTTATTCTTGGCTCTTTATATAATGTATGTTATTACTTTTGTGGGCCATCTAGGGAACCCACGCTTCCCCACCTTGGCGGTGTTAATATTGGAATTGCCAATTTTGCAATTTCCCCCACCGGACTTGCTTTTGCGGCCTTTGTATATTTTCCTGCCAGCGAGCTGATCCATGCCTGCCACTCGGGGTTGTCCTCATGATCCTTGAATCATTCTCCGAACTGTTTCCTCATTTCTTCTACAGTTCCTGATAGCGTGAATCCGCATGCTTCGCCGGTTTTTATTAACTCCTCCTTTTTCATGTAATAAATCAATGATTTTGTCATCTTGCCGGCCTTTGATCAATTTTTTTCTTTTCTTGCCGTTTTATAAAAATTAAACGTTGATTTCTTTTTGTTTTCCTATACAGAAAACAATAAATCTTGTAAATCTCTTTCACCAGTTAAGCACGTTGGGCGCCAGTTGTAACGATCCTTTTTGGTCCTTACTTGCGGCAGAGCCGGATTTTAGGTGTAGGGGTACGACACAACGAATTTATATTGTGCGCTGGTGAAATGAGAAGATACACTTGTTCTTTCTTTTAACAATACGTTATAATTTGATTGGTGGATGTTGGTATGGCTAGAGAGTTGCTGCACGAGTTATTGACTTTGTAATTGTGGTTATTATTAAATCCACACTGCACAGCTGGCACTCATGAAAACTTATCGACGGATTGTGTTTGGCTGTGGCAAGCTATGCTCCTAATATTCTGCTAGGAATACTCCTAGTCTTTTCTCACTGTGCCAGGAATACTCCTGGTCATTTTCAACTGTGCTAGGAATACTCAGCCACTGGAGGCATCTAGGTTTAAGGAATTGGTTTTTTTTTTTTGAAAATATATAAACACTCGGCCATTGAAGGTCCGTTGGGAATTTGAATTTAAATGCTTGCGCACCAATTTTTAGGTGTGGTTTAGATCCCGGGTCGGTTTATCACGGAAACCGATAATGAGTGGCGAATTGAACTAAAAACGATTACGAGAAGCCAATATGATCAGCGGCGAAGTTACTCAATTTTGAAACAAAAGTTTACTTGGGCGCAAGCGTGGCGGCGGAGTGCGTCAGTGAGTGCCCGCCACAGTTGGGAGTGGAAGCATAAAATTAGTACGGTGAAACAAGGAAAAGTAAAACATCAAATCGAATTCCGTACAATTGCCAAAAAGAGAAAAAAGTTTTTTTTTTGTTCTTTTTCTTGGAAAAATAATAAGTGGTCAAAGTTAGCGAAGTGAAGCGGTAAGAAAAAAAAAATCTTTTTGTTGTTTTGTATAATCAGATACGGCCAAGGTGCGGTAAATTAGACCACGGTAGTTTGTTTAATTTAAAAGTACGAAAGTAAATACTTACCGAAAAATATTAAAAAAATGGTGAAAGGCAATTACAAAAGAAAAGGGGAATTAAATGATTGTTTTTGTTTTTTTAAAAAGGAAAAAAAAAATAAAATAAATTGTGATCGTAAGCTACCTACCCCTTCCCCCCACCCCTTCAACACATACTAATAGGCAATAAGGAACTAGTGGTGGACGACACTCCCAACTAGATTTCGACCCGTCCGTCTCCGTACTAATCCCGGTTACATTGACCAGAAATTCCTAAACCTGTCGAGGATCACCTTCCCGCCAATGTGGACCCCATAAGACTGAGAATCGTACCCCGGCCGAAGAAGGTACCTTACAATATTTGCCAATTTAAATGACGCGATTTACATGTTTGAATTTTGCTTTCGGTTCGATCGCACTTTTTTTTTGTTTGCATGTGTTCGATCGAAACTCTAGGTTCGTTTATATGTTTGACTCAAACATACAAACGCGAATTACCATCGGGAGCTAGATGATGTATTTATGTGTAGGTTTTTGTGATTAAAGAACACATCCGCTCAATTCAATTGCCAAAACAGAAGTGTGTGTGTTTATTTCTTAGTTTTTAGGTTTTCCTCTATTCTTATCTTCCTACAAAGAGGAAGTGATTATGTGTTTACAATTAATGAACATACATATATCTTATGTAGATGTGTTTTTTTTTGTTTTATTCGTTGGATAAAGAATATATAGATAGGTAACAATGAACAGGGTACAGAATAAAAAAAAAAGGAAGTTAGGAAAATAAGAAAGTTAGAGAGGTAAGTGACGCCAGAGAACAATCCTGCGGAACTACTGTGAAGTATTGCATCGCAGAATTCTGGCAGGCAATCTACGGCCCACTTGGTTTTCGTCCTCTTTCCAGCATACGCAGCTTGGACATCACTTGTCCTGCAAAGTTGCTTACAGCTGACCAGTTTACTTGGCTATCCACCATACTAGCCACCAGGTTATTAGCGGTCAATGATTTGCCAACCACTTCCTCCATTGTCTGCCTTTCTGATCTAAACCTTGGGCACACAAATAGGATATGCTCCGGGGTCTCGATAGTGTTGTCTTTGCAGCTGGAACAATTTGGGCAGGACGACCTGCCCAATTTTTTACAGATAGCTGCGAAAGCATTCATGGCCACTGAGCAGCTGTGTAAGCTCAAAGGTAACATCGCCAAATTTCCTGTTAAGCCACATTGCAATGCTCGGAATTAGAGTCCATGTCCACCTTCCATTGGTCGCTGAGGTCCAGCGTCTCTGCCATTCCTCCAGGCTTGCATTTTAACTGGCTTGTATTTTAACGATTTTCTTTTCCTGCGGTGTCATTGCTGTTATTCCTCTTTGCCTGAAACTCCGTTGTGCCTCAAGGGCTAGCAGGTCTATTGGGACCATGCCCGCAACAATTAGGGCTGCCTCAGCGGATATGGTGCGAAAGCCACAGCAAACACGAAGTGCTCCTAGGCGGTATACCGATTCCAGACCATACCTGTAGGATTTATGCTCCATCGCATTCGCCCAAATTGGAGCTGCATAAAGCATCGTGGATTTAATAACGTTCATAAGCAGCAAACGGCGACTATGTTTTGGATCTCTGGAGTTTAGCATAATCCTGTTTAAGGACCTCGTCAGCTCAGCTGCTCTCTGACTAGCAGACTTCAAATGCTCTATAAAACAAAGGCGGGTGTCTATCAAGACTCCTAGATACTTAATCGCTCTTTTCGATACTATGGAGCAGGAATCTAGTTGATTCTTGCTGTTTCCACAATCTTCCTGCTGCTAATTAGTACAGCCTCCGTTTTTTCATCGGCCAGTTGTAGGCCTGTGGAAGCCAGCCACCTTTTTACTGCATCAATAGCAACAGCCGTTCGTAATTCTGCATCCCTGAGGTGCTTAGTCACTGTGACCAAGGCTACATCATCCGCAAAACCTATTATGGTGGATCCTTCTGGAAGCTGCAAACGAAGTACGCCGTCGTACATTACGTTCCATAGCAATGGACCCAGAACTGATCCCTGCGGAACACCACCTCGCACACTGTAAGTCATCTGTTTAGTGCTTGTGCTGTATCGTAGGACTCGATTTCGGAAGTAGTCCACGGTAATATGTATTAGATAGTCAGGGACTCTAAAGCTTGAAAGCGCCTGTAGAATTCGGCTCCAGTTTGCTGAGTTAAAAGCATTTTTAACATCAAGTGTGGTGATAAGGCAGTATTCCTTCCGGCCTCCCTTCCATCTTTGTCCTTCTATGGCCTTGGCAGCTAGGAGAGAGGTCACCATTTGCAGCAAGAGACTCTTCGATCCTGACACTGATAATCCATTCCAAGATTTTTGCAACAGAGTCCAGCAAACATATAGGCCTATATGCTGACGAATCTTCTGGTGGTTTCTTCGGTTTCGAGATTAACACCAGATTCTGTACTTTCCATTGGTCCGGGAAGAAGCCTTCCTCCAGACATTTACTAAAGACATCTGCAAACTTCTTTGGCTGCAGGACCACTGCTAACTTCAAAGCAATATTTGGGATAGCGTCCGGGCCGGGGGCCTTGGTGATCTGTAACCGGGAAGCTGCAGTAGTTACCTCCTCAGCACTAACAGGACGTTCAACTATGGCCATGTTGTGATATGGGGACCGTGGTGCAACAACCGATGTACAGGGAAAGAGTGATTCAACAATGTGTTGCAGACGTCCTTCATCAGGAACAGCTGATTTTGCTGCCCTTAGTTTCTTGAGTGCTACCTTATAAGCCAATCCCCAAATGTCGTTATCTGCTGAGTCGCAGAGATCCAGAAAGGCTTGGCGTTTGCTGGCGGTAATTTGTCTTTTAAGGCCGCCTCTCTTTGCAGCAGGACCTGGAAGTTAGGGATGCCTCTGGCCCTTTGGTAGCATCGTCTGGCTTTCAGACACTTTTTCCTGGCATCGGCGATGTTTTCGTTCCACCAATAAACTGGAGCACGGTGCTTGCTATGGCCCCTTCGGATGCTTCCATCAAAACACGTGAGCTGCTAGCTGCATCGCCTTCCAGCTGAGGAATTGTCAGGGCTGAGGCAAATAAATTTGGGTTGAACGTATCCGTTTTATACATTTTGGCATTAGTGTGCCGCCGCAGTGGAGTTTGAGATTGCCGTCAGCCTAAATTACATATTATGGCCTGATGGTCACTACCAGTATAGTGTCTGCAAAGACTCCATGTCGCATACTGGGATAAATTACTGCTAGCGAGAGTTATATCGATGACAGAGCCATACCCAGCGCGACTAAAAGTGTGTTCCGTCCCAGAGTTGAGTATAACTAGGTCCAGAGCAGAGTACGTCCCCTAGCGTTGGTGGTGTTGCTGCCCCATTCCACTGACCAGGCATTAAAATCGCCCGCAATCAGCAGCTTCTGTTTTCCTTAGCAATTCTATCCACCAAATTTTCGTAGTGACAGTGTCGCAGGCTGGGAGCATAGCAACTAATTATCCAAGTATCGCCAGTTTTAACTCTGACGAATCCTTGCCCAGAGTAGGTAGCTTCCATAATTGGGGAGATATTGCCACAAGCACAAATTTTTGTCGATTGCCCAGTTATTGCCTGAACCAGTTCTATAAGGCTCGCTTAAAATAGCTAAATCAACATTGAGTTCTGTAACTTTCTGCTTCAAGAGGTCATGGTTTAAATTCAGCTGCAAGATCTTCATTCTGCGGCTGATCGGGCGTTAGCTAAGGGGCAGCTTTTGCTTCCTGCTATATGTTCCACATCCGATCTCTTGTGTGCTACGCAAATAAAGCAGTTTGGCTTGTTTTGGCATGAAGCGATTTTGTGGCCGGACTGCCCACACTTGATACAGCAGTTGGAGCTATCAGTAAAGTAGATGTGTAGATCTGTTTGTGTGTGTTTTAATCTCATTGCATTAAACTGGTCGATGGGTTGTTGGGTTGGTAACTCATCCCTCCAAAAAATGAAGCAAATGATGAAGAGCAGGGTGTCCAGGTGGCTACCCCTGATTTTTATGTGGATTGAGGATACTCAGCAAATATGAGACCAACACAACAAAAAATAATGTATTGTATAATATAAAATGTCATCTTTTGTTTATGCTAAGCTTAAGTACAATGAATAGTAGACATTAAAACTAGAGATTACACTACTTATTATTATGTTGTTCGCCTTATTTTAGATTTATGTATTTTTTTGTGAGCGTGTAGTGTGTGTTACCATTATCTTGTAAAACTATATGTTTGGTGAATTTTGGTGTTAGCTTATTTCTACAATTTTTTTTCCTAAATATGGTTTTATTAGTGGATACAGGTGTTGCGGATTTTCTATCAACATTGAGTTTATCCAGATTGTGTTTGGTATTTGTATGTAACCTTTCTTTTATCTCTTGGTATAATTTTGATCTGAAGGAATTCAATTTTTGTAAGTATTCGTGATTATTGTCGTATTTAATTGTTTGTTCAAATATATGAGTGCGTCCAGTGAAAAGTTCGAAATTTGTGTGTTTTGTAGATGAATGTATAGCGTTATTGTAGGTGAGAAGTGTTTCAGAAAGAGTTTCTTCGTGTTTCTTTGTCTGCTTTGCTTTTTTTTTTTAATTCTGTGATTATTCTATAGATTTCGGTAAGTGTTGAGTGTAGTCGTTCCACCGGAGAATTGCTGGACGACTGTTGGAAGGAAGATTCATGACATTGGATGTCATATTGATTACAGAAATCTTTAAATATACTGCCGGAAAACTCTGCACCTTGGTCATAGATTAGTTTTTTAGGTATTCCAAAGAGACTAAAAAAATTTTTCGTGGAAGCAACGACGTTTATGCAGGTCCTGTTGGGTATAGGGTAGGCACATGCGAATTTTGAAAACTTATATATTAGTGTAAGGTTATAGTTTTTGTTTATTGTGTAAATATCTATGTGAATTATTTCCATTGGTTTGCAAGGAGTTTGTGGTACTTGAAAAGGTGGTTTTCGTGGCTGTCTATCATATTTAAGTGTGAGGCAAATTTCGCACCTCTTTATTATCTGTGCTATTTTACTTTTCATGTATTTCTCATACATGTAGATTTTTCTTTTAAGATGTATTAATGTTTCATCAATACCCCGGTGATTGTTATTTTTGTGATAATCATTGACAATTTTTTCTTGGTCAGTAGTATTTGCAATATCATTTAGGAAAGTTGTACACCTAAGCAATTTAAAAAGTTTATTGTGAGAAAACTCTTGAGAAAACACATTTTGCACTATCTTAAAAATGTTGTCTGATGTGTAAATTGTGCATATCCTGTTTGGCTTTATTGTTTTCTTTAAGATGTCCAGTACAATATCTGTGTTAAAGCTGGGTTCAGTGATTGTTCGACTTAATTTATTTTTAAAAAGAGTAAAAACCTTACAAGAAGCAGGAATGCCCCCAGTTAAGACAATCTGCAAGTTAAAGTCGTTAAGTGGTTTTTCAATAGTTGGAATGTTGGTTGAAATGTTATTGGAAATTTCTACGTCTATATTGTTAACGGTAATATCTGTTTCGGCCCGGATACGACTGAGTGCATCTGCAACCACGTTTTGAGAGCCTTTTTTGCATTGAAATTCGTACTCCTATTCTAGTAACTGTAATTTCCAACGGACGACTTTATCGTTGGTGGAAAATGGCCCAGTGTTCCATGTTAATGGTTTATGATACGAAACTAAGATAAATTTTTTTCCGAATAAGTAAGGCCTAAAGTGTTTTACTGCCCAGTGAACTGCAACCATTTCTTTTTCTGTTGTTGAATAACGAGTTTCTTCATCAGATAATGTACGATTTGCATAAGAAATAGGTTTGTCATTTCCAGCTAATTTTTGTGATAACACGGCACCAATGGCGCATAATTGCTTGCATCGGTGATGAATATAAAAGATTTGTTGTAATTTGGGTAAATGAATATTGGATTGTTACAAAGTAATGTCTTGCAAAACGCAAAGGCTTTACAGTATTCTTCATCAATAGTTACCGCTTTCGTACCTTTTTATTGTTGTGTTAGGGGCTTCCTTAATGAATTTTCGATAATACCCAAGGAGCCCAAGAAATGATTTAATTTATTTCCTGGTTTTTGGAATGGGGAACTCCTGAATGGCTTTTATTTTGTTGTTGTTGATTAGGTTTAACACCATCTTGAGTCACTAAATGGCCTAGAAAATTAACGTCTCTTTGAAGGAAGTCAGATTTTGCAATTTGTAGTTTAAAGTTAGCGGAAAGAAGTCAGATTTTGCAATTTGTAGTTTAAAGTTAGCGGATCTGAGCCTATCAAAAACTTGTTTAATATCAGTCATGTGTTTTTGCAAAGATGTCGAAAAAACTATGATGTCGGCCAAGTAAACCAGACAAATGGAACCAACAAGATCTCCAAGGATATGGTCCATTACTCTTTGAAACGTTGTAGGAGCATTCTTCAACCCGAACGGCATACGGACGAACTCAAAGTGACCACTTTCTACTGTAAAAGCAGTTTTATATCTGTCCGCTTGGTTCATTTCAATCTGCTGAAATCCACTAGCTATATCGAGCGTTGAGAAATAGTTAGATTTACCGAGTTGGTCTAGAATATCGTTTATATTTGGAATGGGGAAGCGGTCTGAAGTTGTTTTTTCGTTGAACTTGCGATAATCTAAAACTAGTCTCCATTTTTGTGTTTCATTAGGGTTTGTTTTTTTTGGAACTACGCAAACTGGGGCACTCCAAGGTGAATAGCTGGTTGTAATTATATTTTGTTTTAACATTGACTCTATTTGGTTTTTTACTTCCTTTTTTAAGCGATAGGATTTGACAAAGATTGGCGTATCATCGGTTGTGCGTATATAGTGTTTAATGACATTGGTGAACGTTAACTTTTAACTATCGTCATAGAAAACGTCTGTGTATTTACTACAAAGTTGCGTTAACGCGATTTTCTCTTCGGAGTTAAGGTGGTCTGTTTTCAATGTGATGCCGTGTTTATGGATATGTTGAGGATTCTGATCATCTGAATGTTGTGTATTTCAACAAAGTGATTTTGATTATAGGGGATGGTTTTAATGGCTGTTCGAATTATAATTGCTGATCTTCGAGGGACTTGTTTATAATTAACATATTGCTATATCCGTTAGCTGAGTTGTATAATCCTTCTGATATATTGAATTGCTTGTTATAGGTTGTCTCTTGACTGTAAAATTCACCTTGCTTTAACTGGACTGGAAGATTTACTAAGACTTTTGATAGAGCGGGGATAACATGTACTTCGGTTACTGGGTTGTCTTGTATATATATTTTTAAACATGATTTTGGAGTTTCAAGATAAAAAAAAACAAATTTGTGGAACCTGGATTGTGATGGAATTAATCCATATGAAAGGGAGTGTTGATCCGTGTGTTCTTTTTGTTAAGTACCCTATTGATTCTTGGAGGCAGTTTGATTCCTGGAGGTGATTGTTGAGTTAAAAGGATTTACAGTTGAATTTCTATTATCATTGTTATTGTTAGGCTGAGTGATGTTTACCGATTTTTTATATGCATTGCTTCTATTGTTATAGAGTGGGTTATTGTTAGGGTGGTTTCTTATATTTTGGAGCGTGAATATGGTGCTATTTGTGCTCTAATATTCTGAGTAGTGTTTGGTTTTTGAGCATAAAAAGTCTTTTCTATACGGCAATATTCGTAGGTTTCCTTAATATTTTGCGGATTTATTGTTTTTACTGAAGTTTTAAGAGGTTCTCGCAAACGGATTAAAAAGGTATTCAAGCCAATTTCGTCATAGAGTTTAGCTTTGTCGGTCGAGTATTGATTAGCGTTTCGTAACTTGTCTGTTAGTTCTTAAAATACCATAAAAAAAGTTGACCTAAAGATAAGTTATCAGAAAAGTTTTGCAAATCGTGAATAAGCATTGCTTCACTTTTCTTGTTATCATAATGTTGAATCAGATTAGCCTTAATATCATTCCAGACGACTCCAGTGTCGCACAGTTTTAAAGCGTCATTAGCTCTTCCTATGATTTTATTCCTGATGGCTCTTAGTAGGTGGGAGCTGTACGGTGTCTGGTCGATTCCTTGAATTGATGTGATCACCTCTTCCACATTAACGATGAAGTGCTGCAGTTGATTAGGGGTTGCGTCAAAAGTAGGTACTTCTTTGATGAAAGCGAGGATGTCGGTTGGATTTAAAATTGTTGGTGTGTTGGCCATGCTAATTGTTGAATGTGTCCCGTTTGAAGTCGATATAGTTGACGGGAGTGA
The DNA here is from genome assembly GCA_018903615.1 of Drosophila neocordata. Classification (NCBI taxonomy): domain Eukaryota; kingdom Metazoa; phylum Arthropoda; class Insecta; order Diptera; family Drosophilidae; genus Drosophila; species Drosophila neocordata. The sequence goes on from JAEIGI010000082.1 coordinate 90,735, forward strand.
TGCCGAGGCGTTGCCGGAGTCCATTGAGTTTACGTTGAGAGGGCAAACTAGGATTTCACTTGTTTTTGTGATTCGCCCGGCAGATGCTCTTGTTGTGGATGTCCGGAGTGTATATCCCTTTGACATTACTTAGGAAAATGCTATTATTTGCGCTATTGTCGCCAGAATTCGTCGGATCTAATTCAACGTAGGTGGGAACAGCGTTAGAAAAAATTGATACTTTTTTTCTATTTACAATATCCCTATTTGCCCATCCCTGTCTCGGCCGCGGTTCCGCAATCTCCGTCACTACTCACAGCCAATCCTCCGCAGCTCATATCGTTTACCACCCCCGTCACACAGGATGGGCGTAAAAATGAGGCCATTTCCGTTTCTCCTGGAATTGGTCTCCCTATACAGACGAATGAAACTGTAGTTTCCGAACAGTCCGAGCAACTACCAAATTCTTTGGTTATTGCCAACAGCTGCCCAGTTAGAGGAACACCATTAATTAGGCCTCTGACTGGAGTACCACCAAAGAAACATATATTTGTTTCTAGGCTTCGTCGGATGACGTCTTAGGTTACATTGAGACAAAAATGCAAGCATCAAAAATAGCGGTGGAAAAATTTAAATTTAATTATTCTAGGAAGAACTCTTCCTTTAAAATTAGTGTCCCCCTCAGTTAGGCGTCCTTCCACTTCTTCTATTGCTTCCGGAGTATCAGCATCTGCTGGTGTTCCAAAAAACTAATTTCGTCCCTTAATCTGGCCTATCAGAACGTAAGAGGACTTAAATCTAAGCTTCTTAGACTTTATGTAGATAGTCTAGTATTTGATTATAAAATTTTAGTATTTTCAGAGACTTGGTTAAAACCTGACATTAACGATGAATCTGTTCTGTCTGCAATATATTCAATATTCAGGTGTGATCGCATTTCGCGTGTAAGCGGAGGAGTCTTGATTGCCATTGACTCGACTTTATCTTCTGACCGGATTCAATCTCCTGATAACCAGGAGATCGAGTTTGTAAGAGTCAAGGTCAGTCTCAAGGCTTTCTCTGTATACATTACTTGCTCGTACATCCCGTCACAATCCGACATGGTGGTGTACAATAAACACTTGGTTTCTATCCAACACATCTCATTTTTACTGTCTGATAGAGACATGTTAATTGTTCTCGGTGACTTTAATTTACCGGAAATAGTATGGTCTGCTTTGTTGCTTCCTTCTATTTCACATTGCTTTATTGAAGGTCTTTTCGAGTTATCTTTGACTCAAATAAATCCAGTCCGTAACAAGAATAATAGATCTTTGGATCTGATATTTGTTCTCGATTCCACCAATGGTGCAGTTTCTAGAATAAACCCTCTTGTCCTGCCTGAAGATAGTTTTCATCCTACTTTGGAGTTAACTATTGATCTTCCGTATCGTGTACCGAATGTTGGTGCCTGTTGTTGTCCTGCGGTTAAATCCCGTAATTTTCGCAAGACCACTTTTAGTAAGTTAAATGAGCTCATTCTAAAAAATGATTGGTCTTCCCTGTATAGTTGTTCAAACATGAACCAAACTATTTCTCTGTTTTATAACACTCTTGGTTCGTTTTTTAGGTTTGTGTACCGCTGAGGATCCCAGTGTCGGCCTATACGCCCCCCCGGCATTCTCGGAAGCTAACTAACCTGAAAAATGTAAAATCGAGGTGTTATAAAATTTACAAGAAATCAGGCCGCTCCTCAGACGATGCACGTTACGTAGTCGCTCGTTCAAAGTTTTTGACGCGTAATACGCACTGCTATAACGATTACCTTCAGCGTTGTAAATTAGAATTTTCTAGTAATCCTAAACAATTTTATAGCTTTGTGAATTCCAAACGCAAAATGTCTGTCTATCCATCATGCATCATGAAAACAATATAGCGAGTTCTGATCAAGCCATCGCTGATTTGTTTGCAGACTTTTTTACAACAACCTATTCCTCAGCGGAATATCAATCAGCCATTCCGTATCCATAACAGGTAAAAAGCTCTAACTGCTTTTACAGTCCTTCGATCGATGAAAGTTCGCTCCTAAGAGTGCTTAATTTAGTGAAACCTGTTTACTCTCCTGGCCCTGATGGAATACCAGGTTGCGTTCTCAGATTTCGTGCCGAGGCTTTATGTAAGCCAATCGTAAACTTTTTTTTTGTGTGTCAAATCTTCCACGTTCCCAGCTATCTGGAAGGAATCCTATTTAGTTCCTCTCCATAAAAGCGGTAAGAAATCGGAAGCATCCAACTATAGGTTATAAAGACATTACCTCTTCTTGTCGAGTGCAATCTGATCTTCAAAATCAAATTTAATGCAACTAAATGCAAGGTCATGACTTTTTATAGAAATTCTCCGCATTTAGTTACTTATTTTCTTACTAATACACCATTAGAACGTCTTAAAGAGATGTATGACTTGGGTGTCCTGATGGACCGTAAACTAACGTTTAAGTCCCATATTTCCTCTACCGTCGGTAAAGCCATGGGCGTTCTTGGGTTTGTAAAGAGATGGTCAAAGGAGTTTGGCGATCCATATACAACTAAAATTCTTTTCACCTCACTGGTCCGTCCTATTTTAGAATATGCATCTTGCATCTGGTCACCTCAGTATGAGTCACACCAAGCAAGAATTGAGTCGGTTCAAAAACAGTTCTTGCTTTTTTGCTCTTCGTGGTCTGAACTGGGATCGTAATGTCAATTTGCCATCGAACTCTAGTAGACTTCTTTTACTTGGCCTTCCTTCTCTTACTAATCGTAGAGTAATGCTTGGCGTCATTTTTATGCACAAGCTTCTTAAAGGTGATATAGACTCGCCCGAGCTATTGAACCAAATAAATTTTAGTGTTCCTTGTAGACCTACTAGAAACTTTATACCTCTATCTCTGTCACGCTGTTCTACTAATTATTTACTGCATGAACCTTTCCGAGTTCTTTGTTCTGATTATAATCGTCTTTATCATGTAATCAGTACAGAACTCTCTTTTCCATTACTAAAAAATTCTATACTTTCTTTTTTAGCTCCGTAGCTAGCTTTAGTTTTCGTTTTTGTCTGTATGTATGAACTGTCCCCGCGACTCGAACCGTACGTTATGCGGCTAGCGACCCTCGGTCGGTTGGGCGGGAGGTGTGGGCATTTAGTGCACCCGTTGGGATTCGCGCGAGTTACCATCTCAGCTCCCCTCGAGATGCCCCCACAACAACTGTAACATAAACTGCCAGACAGAAAGACACACACAAGAGAGATGGGAACGTGGATATATAACAATAAGTAATAGTGTTATATAAACATACATATGTATGTATTTACACACATACATACATACATATAGCAGAACAATTAAGAAGAGAGCCAATTTCTCTCTGACCTTGGTTACTAAATTATAACTGTTAAAATCCAGAGTGCATTCCAATGCTTCCAATAAGAAACAGTATAAAAGGAGCGTCATGATGCTAATAGCCTCAGACAATATTTGGACATCGTGGCCTTCAATTCAGTTTTGTGTTTCAAAACACGCTAATAAAAGTGAAATAAGTAGCAGAGTAAACCAATTCCTGTTTTTCTTTTCCTTGATCCTTGTTGGATAATTGCACTTTGGACTTTACCGATTGGTAACTGGCGCAGTCGAAATTTAAGGAACCTACTAAACAGGAGTATACTTATTATTTTGTAAAATAAAGGTAAAAAAAAAAAAAAAAAAAAAAAAAATATCAAAGTGTTTGTGTGCAGTATGAGTCCACGTCAAAACACGTGCTGCGGTCCGATTTTGACGTCTGTGCGACAGAAGACGTGACGACAGTTGTAGACATACTCAGAAACACACAACATGTATGATAATAAAGTTTGAAGTTGCTGCAATTGGGTTCATATTTCAGGGCGACTTATGAATCCAAGCGGCCAAAAACAAAAATTTCTACATACGTATGTCTGATAATAAGCAAAAAAAAAAAAAAAAAAAAAAAAAAAAAACCAATTAAACATTTTCAAATGGTTGTATTTATTTGATTTGGTATTTCAGGGCGACTTACCAAATCAAAGACAATCAAAGAATACCTATAAAGGCATATACATACATATGCATAATGATACAAAATAATAATAATTTAATAAAAAAAAAAAACCAATTAAACATTTTCAAATGGTTGTATTTATTTGATTTGGTATTTCAGGGCGACTTACCAAATCAAAGACAATCAAAGAATACCTAAAAAGGCATATACATACATATTCAAAATGATATAATACAAAATAATAATAATTTAAAAAAAAAAAACCAATTAAACATTTTCAAGTGGTTGTATTTATTTGATTTGGTATTTCAGGGCGACTTACCAAATCAAAGACAATCAAAGAATACCTATAAAGGCATATACATACATATGCATAATGATACAAAATAATAATAATTTAATAAAAAAAAAAAAACAAATGAAATATTTTCAGATGGTTGTATTTTTTTGATTTGGTATTTCAGGGCGACTTACCAAATCAAAGACAATCAAAAAAAAAAAAAAAAAAAAAAAAAAAATACCTATAAAGGCATATACATACATATGCATAATGATACAAAATAATGATAATTTAATAAAAAAAAAAAACCAATTAAACATTTTCAAATGGTTGTATTTATTTGATTTGGTATTTCAGGGCGACTTACCAAATCAAAGACAATCAAAGAATACCTATAAAGGCATATACATACATATGCATAATGATACAAAATAATAATAATTTAATAAAAAAAAAAAACAAATGAAATATTTTCAGATGGTTGTATTTTTTTGATTTGGTATTTCAGGGCGACTTACCAAATCAAAGACAATCAAAAAAAAAAAAAAAAAAAAAAAAAAAAAATACCTATAAAGGCATATACAAATACAAAATAATAATAATTTAATAAAAAAAAAAAAAAAAAAACCAACTGAAATATTTTTTCGGATGGTTGTATTTATTTGATTTGGTATTTCAGGGCGACTTACCAAATCGAAGACAATCAAAGAATACTTAGAGGCATCTACATACATATGCAAAAAATTTATGTATATATATATATATATAAAACTAAAAAAAAAAAAAAAAAAAAAAAAAAAACAATGCAAACAAAGATCACAACAAAACAAAATTAAAATTATTGCCATGCTGTATTTATATATTTATATGTTTTAATTTTGATTTCAACAATTACTAACTTACTTTTATCTATACAGATAAATTTTACAATCACCAAGGATTTACTCGTTTCATCACACAAAACACGACCGCAGATTCCACGCAGCAGAATTCAACAGAATTCAATCTATTAAAAAAAAAAAAAAATGAAGCAAGCAAGTCGTCCCTGCCGACTTTGAGTATACCCTGTACCAAGTAGAGGAACTTTATAAAATCAAACTCCTTCGAATTCGCCTTTAATTCAAACTAAAATTCACCTCACAAGCGGCAGCAACGAACGCATGCTATCTCGCTCACACTTACTACGCAATGTCGCACTGGGCATTTCAGTAAAAATTGTACGTAGATATATCTCCGATGTTTCTTGTCCGATTTTAACGAAATTTGGTCAGCAGATACCTTTTAGCCATATTATTGGGTGTGCCAAATAAGAATATGGTACCTTTAATATAACCCTAGTTATTTGTTTTTCCTAAATTGCGGGGGCGGAAGTGGGCGTGGCAAAAATTTTAAACAAACTTGATCTGCGTAGACACTACACAAATACTGACACCAAATTTGGTTGCTCTAGCTCTTGTAGTCTCTGAGATCCACGTGTTCATACGGACGGACGGACAGACGGACGGACGGACGGACGGACAGACGGACAGACGGACAGACGGACAGACGGACATGTCTCAATCGACTCGGCTGTTTATGCTGATCAAGAATATATATACTTTATGGGGTCGGAAATGTCTCCTTCTCCCTGTTACATACATTTAGCGACTTTAATATACCCTTTTACCCTATGGGTACAGGGTATAAAAAAACAATAACACACAACACAACAAAACACAATAACACACAACACAACAAAACACAAAGCAAACACAAGCAAAATTAACTAATATAAGACACACAGATTCCACGCAGCAGAATTCAACAAAATTCAATCTATTACAAAAAAAAAAAAAAAAAAAAAAACACAATAACACACAACACAACAAAACACAATAACACACAACACAACAAAACACAAAGCAAACACAAGCAAAATTAACTAATATAAGACACACATATACATAAGTCTTACAAACTAATAATCACCTTATTCTTCATTTATAACAAAACAAAAGAGTAGAGAAATTATTAGCAGTCGCTGTGAGGAGCAAATGGCTACATTAAAAACGGTAAAGAACTTAATTCCAAACACTAAAAACAGAACTCGTCTTAGTAATAGCTTGTCCGATATTAGGGTAGTCAGACTGGACGACATTACACCCATGACATCAGCTTCCAATTCGCCATCCCTTAACCAAGGGGATATAATTCATACAGACATACTGTCTTCATTAAAAATCCCTGATGCAATCAGGTTTTTACCACCATATAATGGTAATCCTAAAACCTTAGGAGAATTTGTGAGTAACGTTGAAGAGATTCTCCTCCTTATAAGAGGAACAGTTAAAACCCCATATGGACAGATGCTACTTAGGGCTATCAGAAACAAAATTGAGGGCCCAGCAAACGAGGCTATTATAGATGCTGGAGCAGGTTTAGTTTGGGATGAGATAAAGGAAGCTCTCATTCGGAGCTGTTCGGACAGTAGAGACGAACCTACTCTTATGTATGAATTACATAACCTCGGACAAGGCGCCTTATCGCTACGCCCATTATACGAAAAAAGTCTGCGAAATCAAATTAGCGCTATTCAGATTGACAGAAACAAGGGAAGCCGAACCCCTTCTAATTAAAACAAAGAAAGACCTCTTCGCAGACATCTGCCTTAATTCGTTCCTATCCGGAATTAGAAGTCCTTTGGGGACGGCAGTCAGATCCATGAGACCTGCCAATCTTCGGCAGGCTCTGGATTGGGCTCTTAAAGAAAGAGAAATCTACTTTTCTCAAGACTATAAAAGGAAACAAGCACAAAGACAAAATTCATACGGAACACAAAACGCTAGCTATCGGCGTTTCGACAGTAATAACGACTCGGACAGACGTGTCGACAGACGTTTCACAAATAGGTATGACAGGAACGATTTTAACTCAAGAAGAAATAATAGGAACAATCTGGCGATTATGCCAAGAGTGGACAACAGGAACGATGCTCATTCAAATCAAAATAATAGAAACAATTTGGCAATCATGCCAAGAAAAAACGACTTTAACCAACACAATATAAAAAATTACAATTATTCAAGAAACACACAACAAAGAGGAGCAATCCACAATATCGACCACCCACAAGGTGAACTACACAATTATGATGAGCAGGGAAATTTTCAATCAAGTGCCTCGACGGCCAAACAGGGTACTTAATAAATAGAGACCCTAACATTCCGTTGCCCTATATCAAATTGTGTATAGGCCCCTATAAAGATTTAAAATTTTTGATAGATACAGGCGCAACCTTCTCTTTCATAAATCCAAAATATGTACAAACACCGGAACAGTTAGAACTTCAAAAGCCGGTCATAATTACCACAGTCCTAAATTCACACCAGCTATACAAAAAATGTGTGATTCCGCTTTTCAAAGACTTCAATAACGATTCGTTATTCTCGCTTCTTCTATTCAATTTCCATTCTTTCTTTGACGGATTAATCGGAATAGATATCCTAAAAGGAATAAATGCAGTAGTGAACCTTCCTAAAAAGATTTTACAACTTACAACAAGTAATATAGACTTAGTAATGGAAGATAGATTGACTTCCACCTTGTATACAGTAGAAGAAAATTCAAAGAAAATAATTAAGGTACCGGTTAACCTCAAAGAAGGCATATTTTTATACGACCCAACAACCCTAACAGAAGACCTATTTATTTCGGGAGGCCTTTACATTGCTGAAGGTCATTTCAGTTATTTAGAAGTAAACAACTTCTCCAATAAAGAACAAAATTTTTGCATAGATACACCTTTGACAGTAGAAGAATGCGATAAGAGGGATTTTTCAGAAACAGAATTAACGATAAAAACTAACGAAGAAAGTGTAATAAACAACCAGACACAGACAATCCCAATAGATACCGACCATATGAATGAAAAAGAAAAGAAACAATTCATAGATTTGTGTCATAGATTTCCCAACCTTTTTTATAAAGAAGGTACTTCCCTCACCTTCACAAATTTAATTAAACACAGAATAAATACAACAGATGAAATACCAATCTATACCAAACCCTTCAGGTATAGCATCAAAGAGAGAGAGGAAATTCAAAGACAAATTTCAAAATTACTAGATCAAAACATCATTAGACACAGCTACTCCCCATGGAGCTCACCAACATTTCTTGTTTCAAAAAAATTGGATAAGTCCAATGTCAAGAAATGGAGATTGGTCATCGATTATAGAAAATTAAATGAAAAAACTGTTAAAGATAAATATCCCATGCCAAACATAAACGAGGTATTAGACAAAATAGGCAGAGCAAAATATTTTACTGCATTAGACTTAGCCAGCGGCTACCATCAGATCGAAATGGAGCCTAAACATATTAATAAGACCGCGTTTTCCACAACGGAAGGCCACTTCGAATTTGTCAGAATGCCATTTGGGCTAACTAATGCCCCAGCAACTTTCCAAAGAATAATGGACAATGTTCTGGCCGATTTAAACGGTAAATGTTGTCTCATTTATTTAGACGACATTATTGTTTTCTCCCCTTCACTACAAGAACACATTAAGGACCTTGAGACAGTATTCTCAAAAATTAACAAAGCAAATCTTAAACTACAACCAAATAAATCAGAATTCCTTAGAAAAGAAATAGAATACCTAGGTCATGTGGTGACAGAAAATGGAATTAAACCAAACCCCAATAAGATCAATTCCATTAAACAATTTCCTTTACCTAGAACGAGGAAACAAATAAAATCCTTTCTTGGTCTCTTGGGCTATTATCGAAAATTTATTAGAGATTTTGCTACCATTACCAAACCTCTTACACAACAGCTGAAAGGCAAAAAGACCGTTAAAATCAGCACAGAATTCATTTCTGCATTTGAAACATGCAAAACTCTCCTTTGCAATGACCCAATTTTACAATATCCAAATTTCTCTAAACAATTTATTTTGACCACCGACGCTAGTAACGTCGCTATTGGGGCTGTCCTTTCACAGGGGTCACCAAATAACGAAAAACCTGTATGTTTTGCTAGCCGTACATTAACAGATACAGAACTCAACTATTCAACAGTCGAAAAAGAAATGCTTGCCATAATCTGGGCAACTAAACATTTCCGCCCCTACCTCTTTGGTCAAAGATTTAAAATAGTCACCGACCATAAACCCCTAACATGGTTAATGAATTTCAAAGAACCAAATTCCAAACTAGTCCGTTGGAAACTTCAATTACTGGAGTATGATTACGAAATAACGTACACAAAGGGTTCTGAAAATGTGGTAGCTGATGTCCTCAGTAGAATTCCAGCAGATATAAATGTCAACAGCGAAGCAGTAGTTCCAGTTAATACAATAGTAACAGTAAACAAACCAATAAATGACTACAATCTTCAGTTAATATTTCAAATCGGCAACGAGTCAAAACTCATAACAACAACCCCATTCAAAAACAAAATTAGAAGAATAATTACAAAAACATATTTCGATAAAGAGGACACTACACGACTATTACAGAAAATTCTGAAACCAGGAAGAACGTACGCAATTTATACTAATAACGATATTTTCGACATAATAAATCAAAGCCTCACAGAATACTTTCTTCCCACAAAACTCTATAAAATCATCCGATGTACAGTAATGTTGGATGATATTACAGATTCAAACCATGTTGAGCAAAAAATTAAGAAATACCACATAAATAGTAACCATAGAGGGATAGACGAGACAGTAGCTCATCTAAAAAGAATGTTTTACACACCCCATTTAAAATCCAAGGTGTCCTCAATAATTAACGAATGCGATGTCTGTCAAACCTTGAAATATGATAGACACCCACAAAAGTTAGTTTTTCAAGAAACAGAAACTCCCACAGTACCAATGCAAATTCTGCATATTGACCTTTATTCAATAAATAACAACACAATCCTGACAATTATAGACAAATTCAGTAAATTCGCAATGGGATATACAATATCTTCTAGAGACACTTTAAGCATTGTTAAAGCTATGAGAAATTTTCTATGCTCCTTTGGTGTTCCGCAAAAAATTGTTTGCGACCAAGGAGCAGAATTTCAAGGTAAACTTTTTAAAGATTTTTGTGAACAGTACGATATACAGTTGCACGTTACTTCAGTGCAACAATCGTCTAGTAATTCCCCCGTCGAAAGACTTCATTCGTCTCTAACGGAAATTTATCGCATTATATTAGATAAAAGAAAAGTTAAGAAACTGGAGTGCGAACATAATGACATACTAACAGAAACCTTAACTACTTATAACAACGCTATTCACTCAACGCTGAAGCATACCCCATACGAGATATTTTTCGGCAGACCTCATACTTTCGACAAGACAATCACATTCAATAATGAACACGATTACTTACAAAAACTAAATAGCTTCCAAAACATAATCTATCCAGAACTCAAACAAGAGATGGAAAATATCAAAAAGTTTAGGATAGAAAAAGCAAACGAAAACAGAAAAAACCCAAAAACATTAGAACCAGATGAAATAGTGTTCAGGAAAGAAAATAGGAGAAATAAGTTGACATCGCGTTTTTCTAAGCATCGAGTTCTACAAGATAAAGGGATTACACTAATTACACACAAAAATCAAAAAATACATAAGTCCAAAAAAAAAAAAAGAACACAAAATAATAAGTCAAATACTTCACAGGTATTCCCAAATTAAGGCAGAAGGCTAAAATTATTAAGTCACATAGGAATGTGATTCATAAAATAGATCTAAACAATTTAAAAAAAAAAAAAAAAAAAAAAAAAAAAAAAAATGAAAATTACCTGTTACAAAATGCCAACCAACAATAATCAATCAATAAAGAAATATCATTAAGGTTTAAAAATATTACAAAACACATTAATAATGAACAAAAAAAACAAAAACTTATTCATCAAAAACTATAAAAAATAATATTTTTAAATCTTTAACACAAGACATAATAAAATTCATTTATTGAAGTATAAAAAAAAAAAGTAAAGAAAAAAGAAAAAAAAAAAAAAAAAAAAAAAAAATTCATATTAGACGAAATATAATTGTTAACAATAAGAAAAATAATTACAGACCAAAATGTAACAATAAAATCAGTCGAACACCTATTAGATTTAGAAAACTATATTAATGAAAACATTGTATACATTGTACATTATATTTAAGATAAAAGTTCCCATTTTTGACCCATCTGTTTACGAATTTAGTCATGTTATCCCATTATCATTTAACATAACAAAAATGTTAGTTTTACCAAACTACTTAACTCATAGCCTAGCTGGCAATATACAATACTTTAAGCAAGAATGTCCACGAATCCATGAACTGTTTATTTGCGATATCGCAGCAGCAGAAGACAACTCCTACAATCACTGCCTGAAAGATCTACTGGAGAATCAAAAAGGCGACTTGTGATGTCAGAGACATCAGCGAAGAGTAACACGTTTATCAAATTGAAGAACAACACAGTATACAACATAACGTACAACGAAGTAGACCAATTGACTTGAACCTCCAAAGACTCCATTTACATTAAAGCTAAATCGTTGCCATCATGATGATCACAGTAGCGATATTATGGGCCCTGAGAACTAAACGGATAACTCTCGTAACAACAACAACTCCATCTACAAACGTTCCGACCATACCTTCGCTTTGGCCTTCACTTCGTTCCAGGGGGGGAGGAGTTACCATCTCAGCTCCCCTCGAGATGCCCCCACAACAACTGTAACATAAACTGCCAGACAGAAAGACACACACAAGAGAGATGGGAACGTGGATATATAACAATAAGTAATAGTGTTATATAAACATACATATGTATGTATTTACACACATACATACATACATATAGCAGAACAATTAAGAAGAGAGCCAATTTCTCTCTGACCTTGGTTACTAAATTATAACTGTTAAAATCCAGAGTGCATTCCAATGCTTCCAATAAAAAACAGTATAAAAGGAGCGTCATGATGCTAATAGCCTCAGACAATATTTGGACATCGTGGCCTTCAATTCAGTTTTGTGTTTCAAAACACGCTAATAAAAGTGAAATAAGTAGCAGAGTAAACCAATTCCTGTTTTTCTTTTCCTTGATCCTTGTTGGATAATTGCACTTTGGACTTTACCGATTGGTAACTCGCGACAAAAAAAAAAAAATATCAATATTACAGATAAACAATATGACTGCACAATAAAATTTGGTATTTTTATTTGTAAACTTCTTATGTCTTCACTGTTTAAGCTCTGTGTTGCAATGAATGGTGTCTTTCTCTACAAGCTATGTACATATTTTGTAGCTTTTTTGTGCGAATTGATGTCGCCAGGCATATTTGGTTTTGCCGAAATGAGCAACGGTGGCAGCGTCGATAGACAGATTAGTGGCGCCAGGCATTGTATATTGTATAGTTTTGGTAGCGGCGGCCGAAACTTCTTAAATTTTGAGCGTCAGAATTCTGTCGAAGAGCAGAATAGTGGCGCCGAACATCAACGCCTATTTAGTAATCAGCGTGACGACCAAAATACAAGATTCCGATAGGTCGGCGTCAAAACTCAGAAATGTGGTGTTGCTGCTTTGTTTTTTTTGTAGCGTGTCTTAAAATTCCACGTAATTCTGAAAATTTCTAGTTACATATGACTGTATGTCTGTATACATATGTATACATTCACAACTATATTACTATGTTGTTTATGTTGTTGGTTCATGCCGTGTCAGTAGTGATTATCAGCGATTGATTCCACATATCACACCACAAGATGTTCACTTGTATACATATGTGCATGTAGACAAGTACATATATTCAATAAATAATGTTGCGATAACAGCAATTATCAACGATTGATCTCGCCCAATCGCAACACATTTGTTATTAAAGTGAAGTACAATTTTTTTTTTTTTTTCGGTAACGATTATCAATGATTGATTCCGTTCCATTAAGCAATGCATCTTATACACAGTGCGTGTGAAACACACAAAAACAATGATACTTAGCATGATTATAAGTAGATCCAATCCTACCGGCTGCGCCAATTACCATGGGGAGCTAGATGATGTATATATATGTATGTGTAGGTTTTTGTGATTTAAGAACACGTCCGCTCAATTCAATTGCCAAAACAGAAGTGTGTGTGTTTATTTCTTAGTTTTTAAGTTTTCCTCTATTCTTATCTTCCTACAAAGAGTAAGTGCTTATGTGTTTACAATTAATGAACATACATATATCTTATGTAGATGTGTAGATGTGTTTGTGTGTGTTTTAATCTCATTGCATTAAACTGGTGGATGGGTTGTTGGGTTGGTAACTCGCGCGCTTCGATGATATTTGAATTGCTTTTTGGACCAACGCTTTTTTGAATTATTAGCCGTTTTTACCACTTGAATTCATATATATTTATATCTGGCGTGATATTCTGTCGCGTTTGTGTGGTATATACATATATATAAATTACATATTCCTCACATTCCTCCCTTTCTTCGGGAGCCACATCCTTCCCTTCTTTTTTTTTATATCTTTGCAAAAAGCTAGTTTGCAACGCATAGAAGGAAGCATCTCCGACTATATAAAGTATATATATTCTTGATCAGTACGATGAGCTGAGTTCATTTAGCCCTGTCCGTCTGTCCGTTGTCCGTCTCTCTGGATCAACGCAATCTCCTCCCTTAAAGCTACAAAGCTGAAATTGCACCTAGACTTCTTTTTGCTGCAGGCATTGTATATCTCGGAATCATTCCGATTGGATGACTAAATCATATAGCTCCCATAGGAATGATGGGTCGTGAATATGATTTAACCTCAATAACTTTGTTGTTTTTCAACGAAATATTACAAAAGCCGGTATTTCTGATTTTATATACTTCTTAACATATCCACCAAGTTTTATCAAAATCGGATGACTATATCATATAGCTCCCATATGAACGATCGGTCATGAATATGGATTTCGAGAGCAATAATTTGGTTGTTTAAAAAGCGATTATTACTAAATTTGGTATTTATAAGTTTTATGTACTTTTTAACATATCTGGAAAGTTTTATCAGAATCGCACTATATCATATAGCTCCCATAGGAACGATCGGCCAAAAAATTGGTTTTAGATGAAAATCTTGGTTATTTTAACAGCGATTCACTCGAAATTTGGTATATGTAAGTTTGTTATATATAAAAATGTGTCTGTTGAGTTTTAACAGAATCGGCCGACTATATGATATAGCTGCTATAGGACCAAAAAAAAATTTTTTTATGCAATTGATAAGAACAGTTTGCAATTTTTTTTTTTTTTTGTGGCCTGGTCCGCTTTTTTTTTGGCCATTTATGGCATCTTTTGGTTAATGGCAATCCATTTTCCAACTAGGTATCTTTTTCAACTTTTTGGCGGATCGTGAGCATCTTTTCAATTATTCCCATGCCTTATTTTGGCATGGGTGGCTCAGCTTCATATAGTTTTTCCTATTCTACCTAATCTAAACTCCAAAAATATCTACTATCCTAAATCTCATAATTTTTCTATTCTACCTATTTTAAACTCCAAAAATATCTATTATTATCTTAAACTTTTTTTCTATTCTACCTATTCTTCTTAGCCTATAAACAATTTACTCTTACTCTAGACCCCCGACTCTTTAAATACCTTAATCCTATTCCTATTGCTATTGGCCGGGTCCGCAGCCGCATTACCTTTGCCTGTCGCGGCTGTCCCCCATCGCCTGACCCGGCGACTCTTCCCTTGGCCGGCAGAATGCCATAATAAAATTTTCGTTTATTGGGCCGCTTGCCCTGCGCATCGGTGTTGGTGGCCTTATTTGTTCAGCTGGGCCCTCGTCCTCTTCTTCGGAGTCAATTAGGTCCACGTATGCGACCGACTCATGGATTGCCGCCGACACCTCTGCCGCTCTTTGGGCTGGCTCTTCCCCACATCTGCCAACAGAAATGCCCAGTCATTCAGGCCAATTCCCTCATCCCCGCCACTCCTTCATCGTCCTCTTCCTCCTCCGTCACGACCTCTTCAGCCTCCTCACCGCTTCCGATGCCCTTCAATTCCTCCAGCCATTCCACCACTGCATCCTCCTCCTGCAGCTCCATTTCTTCTCCCACGTCCTCTTCCTCGTCAGACGAGATGACGATCACCGGCCCCAATGGGACCGGCTCCTCGCCATCGGACTCCTCGTCCGACACATACGACGATGCTAGGAGTTACATTGCCTCTTCTGTCTCCCCCCATTAAAATTCTTGCGACCGCTCATGATGATAGAATGATTCTGATTGATTTCATCTGTCGCATCTTGGGCCATCGGAACCTCTAATCCGCGTCGCTCTTTTTTTTCTTTTTATCCGTATTCACACACACACTGAATGTGTGAATCCTCTCTCCTACACTTGGTGTACCGCAGGAGAGAGTCCTCTCCTTATCCATTTGCATCCTCTTTCTATTCTGCTCTCCTACAGTTGGAGAAGCATTGGTGTTTATATTTTATTTAGTTTGTCTGGCGCCAGCCCGGCGAACTCAAAATTTCTTTTTATTTCTTTTTAACAAAAATGATTTCTGCAATGATTTCTCTATTTATGTATTTTTTTTCTCACGAGAAATTCCTTTATACGTTGCAACATTATTATTTTCTTCCATGTTGTCAAACATCTAATAAGCAATAAAATTTTGATCGGTGGCTCAAACTGAAATTCTTATCATTTATTTTTGGAGGCCGATTTTTGCGATTTTTTCCCCATTCCTGCAGAATTTTTTTTAAATATTTTGCTGACGAATTGGACTCCGTTATCTATTACCACCTTTGGGATCCCAAATCTAGACAGCACTCTTTCTCTGAATGCTTTTACTAGATTTTCAGCCGACGCCTTTCCCATTGGTAGAAGTTCGTCCATTTTGAGAATCTATCTACTATAACGAGTAATACTGAATTTCCATGCTTAGATCTTGGCAATGGCCCGACAATATCAGCGCATATTGTTGCCCATGGCTCCTCTGGCACTTGCATCAGCATTTTTCCTGCTGCCTGCTGCTGACTTGGCTTATAACGCATACACGTGCATCTCTTTGCATGCCTGGCCAGAAATATTTAGCCGCTATTCGTTCTCCTACTGCCTGGAGAGTCGTGGTTTTCCGATGTTATTTGTTTCCTTAATGGTTTCGGCACACATAATTTCCACGACACAACATCTTCATGCCCTGCCCTATGCGGTATATTTCTATATAACTGCCCATTTTCCATAACATAGTCCGTATATTTTTGCGGATTTTCCTTTACTTTTTTGGCCATATTTTCTATCCACACACAGCTTGAGCCGACTGCTCATTTTTGCTGCGATTATCCTGTATCCTTTGGCATGCTTCCAATGGTTGCCTTGACAATGCATCTCCCACGACATTTAATTTTATATGTTATTTATGATATGTTATTTCAAAGTCATATTGCTGCAACTCCAATGCCCATCTTGCAATCCGCCCTGTTTTTCTCTGTTTTCCTTCCCATACCCATTTTGTTTTTTTTTTTAATACTCGTTACAACTGTACTCGATGCCCCAGGATCTTAGCTCTTTTTTGAAGAATTGGCATTTTTCTGCACTTTTCCTTAAATTTGCTGCCTTCAGTCTGAGGAAAACTTCCTTCAAATGAGCTTTGTGGTCTTCTATTGTTCGGCTGACCACTATAATATCATCCTGATACGCGAACGCGTGTGGCATCATTCCTGGTCCTATGACCATGTCTAAAGCTCGTTGGAAAGCCTTAAATGCTAAGTGCAAATCGAACGGCCTCACTCTCCATTGATATAGTCCCTTTCCTGGAATTGTGAAAGCTGTCATCTTTCTGCTGTTCATTTCCAACGGAATCTGCCAATATCCATCTTTTATATCGAAACTGCTTATAAATTTTGCTTCGCGCAGTTGATATAAAAATATAGTCGATTTTTGGCATTGGATAAGTGTCTTTTATGGATTTTGCATTTATCTGCCTGAAGTCCACACATAGCCTCCATTTTCCAGTTTGTTTCTTTTTCACCATTATTATTTGTTAACTTCAAGGACTATTTGATCGTTCTATATATTCCATTGCCATCAATTCTTCCACTTTCTCATTTATTATACATCTTGCATCTTTGGATTTTTGGATAATACCTTTGTTTTATTGGCTTATCGTCACACATAGTGATTGTGTGCAAGGTAATATGTTTAGGTAGTCCCGTGATGTCCACAATTATTTGGTTTGGGCGGCAACTCCTGATGTGTGATTGTTCAATTATGACGATTAGGTTTGAAGACTTGACTTCGTCTTCTTTACTTATTACTGGCCTTGTTGCTCAGCAATGTCTCAATTTAAATAACAAAATAACGGCTTGTTGCCGGAGTACAATAAACACAAGTTATTGAACTGATTATAAAATTTACTTAAAACTAATACAAAGCCCATAGCCGGCAATGCCGGCTCAGCATAACTGATAAACAATTCAACTTGCGCAACGTCAAGTATCATGTTCCCAGCACTGATTTTGTATTGGGGCATTGCGCTGACAATGGTGTGACAACGGAATGCGCATGCGAGGGTAGCCTAAATACTAATGATACAACAAGCGAGGGTTACTTGATAACTTGCATGCCAACTTCAGACGTGCCAGTTATTTTGGCCAATTCGGCCAGTTCTTCGCACATAAAGTCACTGACTTCTATCTCTGGTGCATCTGTCACTAATGCCGTCGAAATCCTTTCTGTCAGCCTCCCTTTTATTCTGCACATTGGCGGAATTTCAATTTGGTGCCTTGCGCATTGTATAATGGCTCCCATTTCCTTTATAAAATTCTACCCTAACACCACCGCATCAATTCCGCCAGGCAATACTAAAAATGGCATTTTGATTATTTTGTCGCCAAATTGGACTTCAGCGATACTTTGCCAGTCTATTTCTTTGACTGCTCCGTCAGATGTTCTTCTTTAGCTAGTTTGTCTACTAGCTTTTGGCTAACAAAACTGCTTGTGGCCCCCAGTCTACCGTGGCCAGCATTCTAATGCCCCCTATCCCGATTTCTGCTGATAGTTGGCTTTCTTCCTCTATCAATTTTCCAATTAAGTTCGAGGAGCTGTTGTGGCTGGCTCCTGCTCGCTCCTTGCAGGCAGGAACCGGTTTGCGTTTGCCGTTGTCTCGCAGCAATTCATGGATCGCGTTCCAATTTTCCCGCAAGTCCAACAGAATACTAGCCTTCTGTTGCTGCACTCTCTAGCCCAATGTCCCGCACCTCCGCATCTTCTGCATGCCTGCGACGCCTTTGTGTTGGAATTGGTGGCTCTTCGTCTAAGCAGCGTCTGCAGACGGTGTTATGCCTATTATCTTGCACAATTGGCCGCTCATTGTTATGTGTGAGCTTTCTCTTTGGGCTTCTCGTTGGAACTGTTTCCTCTCCTGTTCCAATGTTTCAAATTCATCTGCCAGTTGCACTGATTCTTTCAGCGTTTGTATGTTGTGTGGGCGAATGAACACTTTTAAATCTGGTGTGCAGTTTGTGAGAATATATAATATTATAAATATATATTTTCTTCACAAAGTCGCCACAGAACAATTCAAATATTCTAGAAGCGCGGGCTTTATATGTTTGAGTCAAACATATAAACGAGCCTTGAGGTTCGATCGAACACATGCAAACAAAAGCAATGTGCGATCGAACCGAAAGCAAAATTCAAACATGTAAACCGCGTGAGTTACCAACTTCTAGTCCAGGTTATGGATGGATAGATATATATATATATGTGCTTAGTTGTTTAAAGGTTTAAGATAGTTGGTTTCAATAATAATAAACTTGCGGTTTGAAGCTTCAAAAGAAGACTGTTCATTTATTTTTCATATAAGTTTTACCCTACCTACACCCTAGCTGGCTGACCGTCGGCAGAATGCCGACGTAAACTTTTTGTTTACATTCTTTAGAATTGTAATAGTGCCTACATCCTGCTTGTTGCTGATGTTGCGACTTCTGGATGTTGCTCAAGATTCTTGTTGTGCAATTTTATATTGCAGTTGTTCGTGGAGGCTTGATCGGGGGCATCTCGAGGGGAGTTGAGATGGTAACTCGTGACTTAAATTGGGAAATATATATACAAACATTATTACATATGTTTAGAGAGAAATGCTTAAAGCAAAGGCCAAATATTTGATATATGTAATAGAAAACAGATGAGAACAAATGCATGTAGGCGCATGTGACGTCACTGAGAGTGAGTTACATGGGGAGTGCATAGAACTGCAACAGCGAACACAGACACGCACAAGTGCGTTAGCTACCGACGCACGAGACTTATAGAGTCGGCTCATGTGTATAGACCAACGGGGAGGCGAGGTGATACAATTCGGCAATTAACGGAGAGCGACCTCTCCGCTCTATGTAACATGTTCAAAGCAGAAGTTTGAGAAGCGCTGGAATTGTGGTCGCTAAATTTGAATTATATATATAAGTATATATAATATATTAGTTCATAATTATTTTTAAGATATATATATAGTTATAGGGATATATTAGTTCTTATGTACATTATATCTAAGTATAAGAAAAAGGGCTGGAAATTAGGAATAAGTTAAACATTGTTAAATAGTATATAAGGGTGGATGTTGGCAAAGCTAGAGAGCAAGATTGTAGCTGAGAGGCGTATGCATGATTTCACCATGCATAGCAACAGGAGAGCTGCGTTGCGCGATCGGCCGAGAAGGTCGAAGGCAAAATAAAGCGATGGAAAGTTTTGGGCGGCAAAGATTGACGCGTGGAAAGGTACTGGCGAGGGTACTAAATTTCACCACGCATCCCGAAGGGTCAAGATGCCTATAAATAGACACGGCTGAGACACAGAGGGGTCAGTTAAGTATCGGCAGTCAGACCAGCAAGGTGCAAGTGAAGTAATAACAAGTGAAGATTCAATAAGTGAAGTAAATAAGCGGGGCCAACGAAGTGAAACATATGTGAAGAAGTAAAAGTGAAGGCGTGCCAAGTCAGATCGAAAAAAGGATATCCATCCGTATCCTGGCTAGTTTTTGGTGGCAAGTAGGAAGACTAGGAGCTATTCCTAGCAGCATATTAAAAACTATGATCCAGTCCCAGCAGATCACAAGACTAGGAGCTATTCCTAGCGGATCGTAAAAGACTAGGAGTTATTCCTAGCAATCTATAAAAGACTAGGAGTTATTCCTAGCAAAATATAAATGACTAGTAGCTATTTCTAGCAGTATATGAAAGACAAGGAGCTATTCCTAGCAGAATATTAAAGACTATGGCTATTTCTAGCAGTTTTAGTGAAGACTAGGAGTATTCCTAGCACAGATAAGGAAGACCAGGAGTATTCCTGGCATAGGCAGGGAAGCCTAGGAGTATTCCTAGCACAGTTGAGGAAGACCAGGATTACTCCTGGCATAAGGGGAAAAGACTAGGATTATATATTATACCTAGCAGAATAATAGGAGAGTAGCAGGCGACAGTTGTAGCTAGACATGACCAGGAGTCATCCTGGCAGTTGGAATACTTGCCACTGCCAAACCCAATCCGTCGATAAGTTTTCATGAGTGCCAGCGGTGCAGTGTGGATTCCACAATAACCACAATTACAAAGTCAATAGCCCGTGCAGTAGCTATCTGGCCATACCAACATCCACAAATTACCAATAAAATTATAACGTATTGTTAAAAGAAAGAACAACTGTATCTCATTTCACGAGCGCACAATATAAATTCGTTGTGTCGTACTCCTACACCTGAAGTCCGGCTCTGCCGCAAGTAAGGATCAAAAAGGATCGTTACAAGTTTTCCAAAATGATTTCTAGTTGCTCGAAATCTGGTCGTTTTAATGGAATAATGGAATTTTAATGAAATCTTTAAACGACTCATTCTACCTTTTACTTGATATGCTAGTTTGCTAAAATATCCCCTCGGAAAGAAATATTTTTTGAATGCCTCAGTAAAATCTTTCGATGATGCCCAATGCTTATTGTTTTTACCATTTTACCATTTTTTGATGTCTAATCCGTACATGTCTGCTAACCATTCGACTTGTTCGATGTTCTAGCGGCTTTGAACTGCCATCGAAACGGATTGTCCATTCCCTTTCGGATATTCGTTATTTGAATTTATTAACCCGATTTTGCTACTTTCTGTAACTCTTCTACTTGTTCTTTGCTCTTCATATAATGTATGTTGTTGCTTTTATGGGCCATCTAGGGCACCACACCACGCTTCCCCACCTTGGCGGTGTTAATATTGGAATTGCCAATTTTGCAATTTCCACCACCGGCATCGCTTTTGGGGCCTTTGTATATTTTCCTGATAGCGAGCTGATCCATGCCTGCCACTCTGGGACATCCTAATGATCCTTGACCCATTCTCCAAACTGTTTCCTCATTTCTTCTACAGCTCCCGGTTTTTATGAACTCCTCCTTTTTCATGTAATAAATCCATGATATTTTCATCTTGCCGGCTTTTGATCAATTTATTGTTTTTCTTGCCTTTTAATAAAAATTAAACGTTGATTTCTTTTTATTTTTCTATAGTAGATTAATAAAACAGGTCACATCTTTTGGTTTCTCAGTTTACTTTATTGAATGTACTTCTTTGTTTAAGTTCTGTTTCTTGAATGAATCTTAATTCTAATACAATTGTTAACTAAAGGTAAGACCGCGTAGCTAGCAATGCAGGCAGAGGCGCGGTATGCTTATGTATAAACATATAATATTTATGTATAAATGTATAAAGGTTTACATAAGAATATGTATGGGAATTTACCGCCGCAGCGGGAGAGTGAGGATGTATCATATTGCATCTCGGGCCAGAGCGGCCGCGCGTGTTATATTTGCCGACACAGCAATTGTCCAGCACCATGTACTCATGGGTGGTCATGTTACTTAAAAGGCAAATACACTTGCTTTATATTATTAATATATTATATTATATATTATATTACTATACAGAAAACAATAAATCTTGTAAATCTCTTTCACCATTTAAGCACGTTGGGCGCCAGTTATAACAATCCTTTTTGGTCCTTACTTGCGGCAGAGCCGGATTTCTGGTGTAGGTGTACGACATACCGAATTTATATTGTGTGCTGGTGAAATGAGAAGATCAAGTTGTCCTTTTTTTTAACAATACGTTATAATTTTATTGGCCATTTGATTGGTGGATGTTGGTATGGCCAGAGAGTTTCTGCTACTATTGACTTTGTAATTGTGGTTATTATTGAATCCACACTGCACACTTGGGTTTGGCAAGTATTCTTACTGCCAAGATGACTCCTGGTCTTGTGTAGCTACACCTGTCGCCTGCTATGCTCCTAATATTCTGCTTGGAATACTTCTAGTCTTCCCTGCCTGTGTCAGGAATACTCCTGGTTTTCCTTAACTGTACTAGGAATACTCCTAGTCTTCACTAAAACTGCTAGGAATAGATCCTAGTCTTCAATATTCTGCTAGGAATAGCTCCTAGTCTTAAATATCCTGCTATGAATAACTCCTAGTCTTTTATATACTGCTAGGAATGACTCCTAGTCTTTTACGCACTGCTAGGAATAACTCCTAGCCTTTTACGATCCGCTAGGAATAGCACCTAGTCTTGTTATCTGCTAGGACTAGCTCCTAGTTTTTAATACACTGCAAGGAATGGCTCCTAGTTTTTAATACACTGCTAAGAATAGCTCCTAGTCTTCCTACTTGGCAACAAAAACTATTCCGCCGTTAAACCTTCAATTGTAGGCACGATACGGATATGACTTGGCACGCCTTCACTTTTACTTCTTCACGTATGTTTCAAATATACTTCACTTTTTGATACTCACTTGCACCTTGCTGGTCCAAGTGATACTTCTTGTTTCCTTCGCTTTCTAACTGACTCCTCCTGTGTCTCAGCCGTGTCTTTTTATAGGCATCTTGACCCAGGGAGGACTCGTGGTGAGATTATGTACCGTTGGCAGTACTTTTCCGCGCGAATTATATTCGTTGAAAGAACGAATTTTATTCATTAGATATCTTTAGATATCTTTATTTATTTATTTAAATTTAGATTTAAATTTTATTAAGTTTGTTAAACGATTGTTTCACTAGATATTTTTAGATATCGTGAGTTTCTTTATTAGTTTTAGAACTTGGACTTCTGTCCGGTTACAATTGAATCTTAAGACTCAAAAATATAATTTGCTTTGGCATATGCAAATGCCCATTTCGTTTTTTTCATAAATTGTTGATCGAGCATTTGCAACAGGAGCGACGGCGACGCTTCCGTTGTTTATGCTTTTGAAATTTGATCTTGGTTCAAGTACCTCTGCATGATTATGCTGATCTCGTCGTTATCAACATTTCCATGCATAAGCTTATTTGTTTGTCCAGCTTTGGCTTTTTGTACAATTATGTTATTTGTTTGTGCGACTTTAATTGGTTGCATAACTTCTCCTCCCTTTGATGAGGGATTCTCCTGGATTCCTCATTTACATTTGTTATAGGAATATATTCCTATGAAGAGGAGTACAAGAGTAATTGATACTATGCCAAAACTGTTGGAAACTATTGTTTGTATTTTTATTTCTTTAATTGTTTTTGTGTTTTCTATTTCTTTTAATACGTTTTTTTAAACGTCTGCTTTTCGGTGAAGTTAAATGAGTTTTCCTCCTCTTCTTCATTGGCAAATGATTGTATATAAATTTCTTGGCTATTTATGTAGTATGTTTCATCTATGAGGACTGTGCAATTTGTGAATTCTATGAAGAAGTTTCCTCCTTATATTTCGCTATTGGTGGTATTGTTGCAATTGTATTGAATTTCATTATCTTGTGCATTACTTATTAACAATGTACCTTCGTTTATTAATTTTGTCTTAAATTCTACATCTTCTATCATTTTACAATTTCTTTTAATTATACAGTTAGAGCTAAGCTTGAGTTCATTTATTGTTTTCTGTTCCTCGTATATATAAGTTTTGTTCTCTATTTTTATTACTCTTTCGGGACTCATGTCGATTCTTTTGTTCTTCTGATTAGTTAGTGGGGTTATTAAGAATACTGTAGTAGTTATTATGTTAGTTGGTATTTTGATTGCTATGATTATATTAGTGTCATAGGTCATGACATAATTTTGTAAAAATCTATATTATAAAGTATAAACTCTTCGTTCGTTAGTATTGAGGGGTGAAAGAGGTTATATTTAGCTGACGCTATTGTGTCCAAGATAGTGTTTACTTTATCATGCAAAAATTTCAACTTCAACAGCTGGTCATGATACATTATGTCTGTTCTGAGCATGGTATTATATGTCTCAATGTTGTTAAGAGTTTTGGTTATTTTTTCCCTGTCATCCAATATTACTTCTTTAAGTGTGTTAATAGAATTTTGTAAGTCGTTATTTATTTTTACTTGTTTGTTAATATTGTTAATTATGTTATTTTGGTTTTCTTGGTTATTAAGGAGATGATTTATAATGATTTCCCTATCGTCATCATCCATGAGACCGGTGATCCACTTTTGAGTTTTTCCTATTGCTTTGATAAGGCCGCGCTTTTGTCTTGCTAGCGAATTTGGGGTTATGGATCTTACTTTGATTTTTATAGTTTCTATCTCTGTATCTAGCCTATGCCTATCTTTCTTAACCAGAATTTTCGTATTATTCTGGATTATGTTGGTTAATTCTAATATTCCTTTTGGACTTATTATATGTAGGACCATTTTGAACTCGCTAACCAGCTCCACCGTACTTTCCCCCAGCGATATGAATCCGGTTTCAGCCTGGATCGGGGTTATGTTGATCATTGCCGTCGACAGTGTTGGCAACAGGCACATGATGAGGAGTGTCAACGTTATCTGAAAATTTTGTAGGTCTTTTAATGTTTGTTGTATGGATGTTTTGTAATTTTGTTTTCCTAAATTTGGGTTCTTCCTTGTGTCTTAAGTTTTTGTAATTTTTTATAAATCCTTCTGTTCTGGTTTCTATGTAAGTTTCCCTGTTATTGTTTAGCTTTGCTATTTTTTCAGCTTTTTGTGCTGACATTCTGTCATATAATTCTTTGTGATCGACTTTATGGTTTTGTACTTCAAACGGTGTAGATTTTGTGGTGGTGTGTATTGTTGTAAAAGTATACAGCTCTGGCCATTTGTTCAATTATAGGTCTTTTCTCTTCTATATTTAGTGTACGAATTTTCTCTGTCAATGTATTAATAAGTCTTTCGACATCGCTATTGCCAGTATGACTATTTGGCTTTGTTGAATGGTATTCTATGCCTTCTTTTTCCAGGAATTCCCTGACGTTCAAGCTATTGAATTCGTTGTCGAAGACAAATTTCTGGACTTTCCCTTTAATGGACAAGAACTGTTGAATGTGTTCTACTATTGTGATACTGTTTCTATCGGTCAGTGGCAAGCAAGTGGCGTGTTTTGAGAATTTATCAATGAATATTATGAAAGATTGTTTTGAATTCACATATGTGTCCACATGTATTATCTCGTTGCAGGTTTTTGGTGTTTCTGTTAGATGGAAGTTGTTTTTAATGGGTTTCCTATCATATTTCCCACCACTGCAAACGTCGCAATTATTTATTATTCTGTGGATATGTGTTTTTAGATTGGGATGGTAAATTTTAAGTTTAAGTTTCTGATAGGTAGCAACTATCCCACAATGGCCACTCTCGTTTTTATGAAACAGAGCTATTTGGGTGTGCAACTCATCTTCGGACTCTATGTCTGTAGCGAACCTGGTACATTTTACGAACCTTACTTTTGGATTGGAAGTGTATTCCTTTGTCAATATTTTTTGAAATTGAAATTGAAATTGAAAAAACTCCTATCTTTCCTGTTGTTATTTCTCGTCTGAGGATGTTTACTGCTTGGTTGTTTTCCAAGTCTTTTTTGCTAATATAAATTCTCTTTCTGCCAAACACTTGTACTATGGTGTTGGGTTTCTTTTCTGTGAAAATTATTTGTGTTTTGAATCTGTTGACTGCCGTTTCTAGTATGGACATGTTAAAACCCTGATCCTCTTCTTTAGAGTGAACCGTTTCAGTCAGGGATTTGTTGTCTTCTTCGTCTGTTGATTCGACCTCCATTAGGTTAATTTCGTCTTCTTTAATCCTACTCAAAAAATCAGCAATATTAATTTTTTTTCCTTTTGTGTATTCTATATGGAACTTGTACTCCCCTAGATTAATGAGCCATCTCTGCAGTCTTGGGCTTATATCTTTGCCCGTATATTTAGCCATCAGCCATTTTAAGGGTTGGTGATCGCTTTCGAGGTCGAATTCTCTACCATAAACATATGGTCGAAAGTACTTTACGGCCCACACTATGGCTAGAAGCTCTTTCTCTATAGTAGAGTAGTTGCATTCATGTTGATTCAATGTTCGGGATGCATATGCGATTGGGTGGCTTTCTTGAGATAGCACTGCTCCCACCGCGAAATTACTGGCGTCTGTAGTGACAGAGAATTTCTTGGAAAAATTTGGGTATAGTAGGACTGGACTGTTTGTAACTAGTGTCTTCAACTTTTCGAATGCAGCTATATAGCTTGGGTCGTCAGTGTTGATCGTCTCGTTTTTCTTCAGATACCTTGACATAGGGAATGCTATTTTTGCATAATCCCTAACGAACTTTCTGTAAAATCCTGACATTCCCAGGAATGATTTAATCTGTTTTGCCGTTTTGGGTAATTTTAAATTTTGTATAATATTTACTTTGTCTGGGTTCGGTCTAATACCGTATGTGGTCAGGATGTGGCCAAGAAATTGTGTTTCTTTCTTAAGAAAGTCACACTTATCTACTTGAATTTTCAAATTTGCCTCCTTCAAGGTTCTAAATATTTTCCTTAGGGTGGTCATATGTTCCTCAAGGGAAGTGCTAAAAATTAATATGTCGTCCATGTAGACGACACAGTAGTCATTAATATGATTTTTCAAGACTTCATTCATGAGCCTCTGGAATGTCGACGGCATTCTGACAAACTCATAGTGACCTGACGGTGTTGAAAATGCCGTTTTTGGTCTGTCTTCCTCTCTTACGAGAATTTGGTGAAAACACTTCGCCAGATCGAGGGTTGTGAAATATTGGGATCTACCTAATTTATCTAATAGAGAGTTTAGATTAGGGATTGGAATCTGTCATCGACCGTGAATTCGTTTAATTTACGGTAATCGATGACGATTCCGCATTTTTTTGACCCTGAATTATCGAGTTTTTTCTCGACGATCCATAAGGGACTGTTGTAGGGTGAGTTACTCTTTTTTATTATGTTCTGCTCAAGCATTTCCTTTATCTATTTCTTTTATTATCTTTTATTTATTTCTTTTTCATGTATTTGGGGATATCTATATATTTTAGAATATAAAGGCTTGTCCACTGTGGTAATTATTTCGTGGGAAATCTGGTTTGTTGCTGACAAAACGTCCCCCTCTTGAAAAAATAAGTCGTCAGATTCCGCTAATAGGGTTTCAATGGCTCGACGTTCCTCGTCATTTAAATGAGCGAGGTTGAAGCGATCTCGTATTTCTTCTCTGTTCACGGGTTGCAGAGCACAAGCATTGTGCATTGCTTCTGGGTATTCGTAATCCAAAAAATAAAATTTTCTATCGAGTAATTGTACATATCGCTCTGTGTTGTTGATTTGAGCATTGAAGGCTTTTAAGAAATTTTGGCCTATTATTGCCGAGAAATTTTTGTTTGAGAAATCTATAAGTTTCCATTGTAGTGTCCCCGAGTAGGGTATCTCTTTTGGAAGTGGTGTTGTTACGGTGTATTTCACGACATTAATGCCGTTAAGAGTTTTATAAGAGCATGGTTTGGTGAGTTCTGTTTTGGGGTATTGAAATTCGAGAATTCTTGATTTTAAGATGCTTGTCGTCGCACCAGTGTCGACTAAGCATTTAATTTTTTCTTTTCCTATTGTCCACAGTATTATGGGTAAGGTTGCTCTAGGCAAGGAATCAAAAAATTTACCTGTTCTTCCTCTTCTTCTTCTGCCTGATTTTCTTCTAAAATCCCAATCTCCATGGGTGTGGGATCATTCTTTTGAGTGTCAACGCTCATATGAGACATTCTTGTCTGTCTTGAGTGGTTACCCTTGTTGTTATAGTTAGGTTTAAAATTTGGGTTTTGGGTGGGTTGTGACTTGTTATACGACTGTTGGTTGACTTGGTCACTCTGAGGTGGGCCGGCGTTATTATTGGTGTTTGGCCGGCCACCCTGATTCTGTTTGGTATTGTTATTATTACTAGCAAACTGATTATTCTGGGTTGCGTTTTTATCAGTGGTGCTAGTGTTAGTGTTAGTGTTGGTGTTAGTGTTAGTGTTACCCTGTTTGTTATAGGTATTATTCGAATTTTTTCTATACCTCTGTAAAATAGCTCTGGGATCGTCCAGTGCTTTAATATTTGAATATTTCGTTTGTAAAGCATGCATAGATATGCCCTGATCGACATGAATCCTGAATGGAGTGTCTATTTTATTCATTAGCATGTTAAAGAAATCTCTATCTACTTTATCATTTTCATATGGCTGGTTTGGATTCGTCGAACATATATATTTTATTTATTTCGCACTTTGCTTTCTCAAACTCCTGGAACAAATCTCTTAAACTACTCACTTTGATGAATCTGCATCTATCGAATACGTCTTCGTAGGTCATCCTGGGTCGCATTTGCTCCATCAGTTTGGTCTTCATTTGGTCCCAGCTAGGCTCCATCCCCAATTGTCTGATGAAATTTGCTGCTGTTCCCGACACCTTTTCATTAGCGACGATGCTAGTGCCAAACTGGATCAGCAATGGGTTTCCCTGGCATAATGTCATGAGGAACTCCACAGATTTTATAAAAGCCACATCATGTTGGTCGTCGAGCTGCCTTAGCTGACGAAACTGCTGGATGATATCTTTTTTTTGACAGCCACTGGATTGGTTGTTGTTGTTGTTGATGTTGCTGTTGTTGTTGCAGTTGTTGTTGTTGTTGTTGATATTGTAGCCTTACTAGGTTCAACTCTCCTTCCTGTTGAAGCAATACTGCTCTTAAATTATCCATCTCTGCTTCCATTGTGGTTTAAATTAAAAAGAATTTCTCGCCGATTAACTTTGGTTAATTCTGAACGTATTTGTCCGATTTCGACTGCGCCAATTATATTCGTTGAAAGAACGAATTTTATTCATTAGATATCTTTAGATATCTTTATTTATTTATTTAAATTTAGATTTAAATTTCATAAGGTTTGTTGAACAATTGTTTCACTAGATATTTTTAGATATCGTGAGTTTCTTTATTAGTTTTAGAACTTGGACTTCTGTCCGGTTACAATTGAATCTTAAGACTCAAAAATATAATTTGCTTTGGCATATGCAAATGCCCATTTCGTTTTTTTCATAAATTGTTGATCGAGCATTTGCAACAGGAGCGACGGCGACGCTTCCGTTGTTTATGCTTTTTGAAATTTGATCTTGGTTCAAGTACCTCTGCATGATTATGCTGATCTCGTCGTTATCAACATTTCCATGCATAAGCTTATTTGTTTGTCCAGCTTTGGCTTTTTGTACAATTATGTTATTTGGTTGTGCGACTTTAATTGGTTGCATAACTCGCGCTAATATTTGCCGCCCAAAACTTTCCATCACTTTCTTTTATCTTCGGCCTTCCTGGCCGCTCGCGCAACACAGTTCTCCTGTTGCTACGCATGGTGAAATCACGCATACGCCTCTCTCATACAATTGTTGCTCTCTAGTTTTGCCAAAATCTACCCTTATATACTATTTAACAAACGTTTAACTTATTCCTAATTTCCCGCCCTTTTTTACATATACTTAAGCATAGTGTATTTATGGTTAAATCCTTGAACCTTTTATATTAAATCAACTTAATAACTATATATATATAAATATACCCACATTTATCTTTTGTTATATATACAGAATTAAAACTCCAAATTAATATACCGCATTAACCCTTCCACATAACTAATACTAACGTTATGTGTATTCCATTATAACTATACACATGAATTATAAAACATTATATAGAAGTATTATATATATATATGTATTATATGTTCAAATTTAGCGTCAATACTTCCAGCGGCTGTCAAACTTCTGCTTTGAACATGTTACATACCGCCTCTCCCACTCTCCGTCACTTGCCAACATTCCCGCTCCCTACACGCTCACTTTGATGTTACCGACAGCCGAAATGCAACCCCTCGCCTCCCCCGCTGGTTTATACGCATGAGCCGACTCTCTAAGTCTCGGTAGGGTTTGTTCGCTGTTGCACTCTCACTGAGGTCACACGAGCCTATATGCACTTGTTCTCATCTGTTTTCTACTACATATTACATATATGCGGCCTTTGCTTTAACCATTTCTCTCCAAACATATGTAATTATGTTTGTATACATATTTGCCAATTAAAGTCACGCGATTTACATGTTTGAATTTTGCTTTCGGTTCGATCGCACATTTCTTTTGTTTGCATGTGTTCGATCGAACCTCAAGGTTCGCTTATATGTTTCACCCAAACATACAAACGCGAGTTACCGATAACGGTAATATTCTATCCCCACCTAAACCATCTCGTGCAACTCCTATGGCCCACTAATGTCAAAGAAATTCTAAAAAAAAAAAAACAAAAACATTGAAACAAAATTTGAACACGAAATATACAATATCCTCTCATTAGATTCAATAACCTTTGTGGCCGTCGTTCCATCTTAAGGGGGAGGAGTTACCGATAACGGTAATGTTCTACCCCCACCTAAACCATCTCGTGCAACTCCCATGGCCCACTAATGTCAATCAACCCAGACATAACTGTTGCAACACCTTTCTGTTGAAATCAACATCCGGCAGAATGCCGACACAACGGGTTTCACATACAGGGAACATTACATAT
Source organism: Drosophila neocordata (assembly GCA_018903615.1). Classification (NCBI taxonomy): domain Eukaryota; kingdom Metazoa; phylum Arthropoda; class Insecta; order Diptera; family Drosophilidae; genus Drosophila; species Drosophila neocordata. The sequence goes on from JAEIGI010000082.1 coordinate 121,882, forward strand.
AATCTTATATATACATAATATTTTCCAAAAAGCCTCTGCGTAGGCAACATAGTATAAGATTATTGAGAATGCCGATTCAGCAAATTCTGGCATACTAACCCAGAGCCTCCGCGAAGGTTGCATATAAACAAAACGAAATAAAAGACATTTAGTTGATAATTCATACTGAAGGGAAGCAGACGTCTTTGACTTTTTAATTTACCAAGGACCATATTAAGCAAGGACATAACTTGCGCAGCTGGTAGTCAACCATACGATGCCTTTAAAATATACAATTTTCATAACAATGTAAGTAGTACCCATGGCAGTGCAAAAAAAAAAAGTGGTGAAAAGAAAACAAATATCATTTTAGAAAAAAAAAAAGAAAATTATATTAACAAATGGAAATGAAAACAAGAATCATTAGAAAAGTAAATAATCACAACAATTTCAAATCTTGATAAATAAATGTGCAACAACAAATCTTTTTATTTTTGAGCCACGGATATCAAACGAGAATCGCCGTCGGCACATACAAGAATAATATATATGAATGTGCAAAAAAAAAAAAAGGAAAAAGGAAGAATAAAGATAAAAAATTTGTGCAAGCAATATATACATAAAAAATAAAAACCAAAAACAAAAATACATAATAGAGATGTTGTGCAACATGAAAATTATTTATGTATTGTTTATCTCTATCTCTATATATATAAAAATAAGTTGCTGTTCGTTAGTCCCGCTAAAACTCGAGAACGGCTGAACGGATTTATCTATTCTTGGTCTTGAATTATTCGTGGAGGTCTAGGGAAGGTTTTTACATTGAGAAAATTTCGAATCATTGCCGGGAAAATCCTCAAAACAGCGTTTTTCTATTTCACATACAATCTTCCTGACAACCAAAATATTTTTGGTGGGGCCATGATTCTGTTGTCAGGTGATTTTCGTCAGACTCTTCCAGTTATTCCCCGACCAACTGTTGCTGATGAACTAAATGCATGCCTAAAATCATCAAATTTGTGGCAGTACGTAAAGACACTCCACTTAACAACTAACATTCGAGTATTTTTGCAACAAGATGAAAATGCAAATGTGTTTGCGAAGTAGTTGTTAGACATTGGAAATAATAAAGTTGCAGTGGACACCTCACCGAATTCATCACATTACCTAAAGATTTCTGTCAAATCACAGACTCAAAAGTGGAGCTTATTCAGCGAGTTTTCCCAGATATAGCGCAAAAGTTCAATAACCATAATTGGTTGGGTGAACGAGAAATATTAGTAGCGAAAAATAAAGATGTCGAGGATCTTAATGCGACCATTCAGAATTTTCTTCCAGGACAGTTGGTTGGTCCTCCAAATCAGTCGAATCCGTAATGTGCCAAGATGAAGTAATCAACTATCCCACTGAGTTCCTTAATTCACTGGAATTGCCTGGATTACCACCTCATAATTTGCAGTTAAAAGTAGGATCAGTTGTCATCATGCTGCGTAACATTATTCAACCTCGACTATGCAATGGAACAAGACTGGCTGTGAAAAGACTGATGAATAATGTCATTGAGGCGACAATCATAAAAGGAAAATACAAAGGAGAGGATGTGTTGATCCCACGCATACCGATGATTCCAACGGACTTACCATTCGATTTTAAACGCTTACAATTTTCAGTATGTCTGGCCTTTGCGATGACCATACATAAATCGCAAGGACAGTCGTTAGAAGTTTGTTGAATCAACTTGGAGTTTCCATGTTTCGCGCATGGACAATTATACGTCACGTGTTCGGAAAACCGTCTTCTTTGTTTATTTAAGCACCACAAAACAAAACCAAAAATATAGTTTATGAGAAAGCTTTAAATTAATTAACAGACTGTATTTTAACAGTGTGTATCTGTGAATATCAAATTTAAACCTTATAAATAGCCAGTATTTCAGGAAAACTCTGTTTTCTAAGTAAGCATTTATCGAAAATAATAATAAAACTTCATGCTTTATTCAATAAATGCTTTTTAATTAAATACAGATTCGATTTGTTTGTTTTAAAATCATTTTATACAAAAGATTAGGTCTTTTATTTATCGATGAGGCAGTACAAAGTCTGCCGGGTCCCTAGTAATTAATATATATGTGTGTGATTAAGTTATTTTTAAAAGTGTTTTTTTTTTTTGTAAAGTGTAGTATTTACGTGTTGTTGTTTTTTTTTTATAGAGATGGTCAAAGGAGTTTGACGATCCATATACAACTAAAATTCTTTTCACCTCACTGGTCCGTCCTATTTTAGAATATGCATCTTGCATCTGGTCACCTCAGTATGAGTCACACCAAGCAAGAATTGAGTCGGTTCAAAAACAGTTCTTGCTTTTTGCTCTTCGTGGTCTGAACTGGGATCGTAATGTCAATTTGCCATCGTACTCTAGTAGACTTCTTTTACTCGGCCTTCCTTCTCTTACTAATCGTAGAATAATGCTTGGCGTCCTTTTTATGATATATTAATATATTTTAAATTTTTGTATTCCTTGTAGACCTACTAGAAACTTTATACCTCTATCTCTGTCACGCTGTTCTACTAATTATTTACTGGATGAACCTTTCCGAGTTCTTTGTTCTGATTATAATCGTCTTTATCATGTAATCAGTACAGAACTCTCTTTTCCATTACTAAAAAATTCTATACTTTCTTTTTTAGCTCGTAGCTAGCTTTAGTTTTCGTTTTTGTCTATATGTATGAACTGTCACCGCGACTCGAGCCGTACGTTATGCGGCTAGCGCCCCTCGGTCGGTTGGGCGGGAGGTGTGGGCATTTAGTGCACCCGTTAAGATTCGCGCAGAAAAAAAAAAAAAAAAAAAAAACTTGGAGTTTCCCTGTTTTGCGCATGGACAATTACGCGTTGCGTGTTCGCGCGTCGGAAAACCGTCTTCTTTGTTTATTTAAGCACCACAAAACAAAAAATATAGTTTATGAGAAAGCTTTAAATTAATTAACAGACTGTATTTGAACAGTGTGTATCTGTGAATATCAAATTTAAACCTTATAAATAGCCAGTATTTCAGGAAAACTCTGTTTTCTAAGTAAGCAACATGGTGTATCGAAAATAATAATAAAACTTCATGCTTTTTTATTTAATACAGATTCGATTTGTTTGTTTTAAAATCATTTTATACAAAAGATTAGGTCTTTTATTTAGCGATGAGGCAGCACGAAGTCTGCCCGGTCTCTAGTAATTAATATATATGTGTGTGATTAAGTTATTTTTTAAAGTGTTTTTTTTTTTGTAAAGTGTAGTATTTACGTGTTGTTGTTTTCTTTTATTGTTTAAAGTTTGTATTGTATTACGTGTTGTACTTTGTATTTGCTCTTTCCTCATTTGCCTGTTTACTTGGGTTTTTAGAATTGCTGATGTCTGCAAATCATATATGGTTAGTGTGATTGTTTCTTTTTTTAGATGTGTATGTATATATGTATGTGTATATACCCAATGGCAGTGGTTCAATTCTGTGACATTGTATTATATATGTTGTAGCATCATCGGCTGCTCTATTTAATTGTTCAGTATTTTCCGACATCTTAATTAGTCTCCGAGCGTAGCGAGTTCCTTGCTGCTTGGCGTTCTGTTTCTGACTGACTACCCAGTCTCACCAGCCTCAGCATTACAGCGGACCACACTCGACGTCAGATTCATCTGACGTCCCGCTCAAAGCCAACTATAATTGTTAACCAATAATAAAACTATTCCACAACACTAACGCACCTGCATGACTAAGCAGTCACTGCCAAACTTACATGACTCACCGTCAAACTAACACGATAGGCATAACTAACAAAGTTATATGACAGAAGTCACTGTAAAACTGTATGCCCAAGTTACAGACACCATGTTCCACAGAACATAGAAGGTATCAAAGGGTATGCCCAACAATACCCTATCAAATCTCCAACACGGCCATCCTGACGAATGCACGTCTTCGTGTCTGTCTATACACCCACTTTAACATTCAAGTCATTTCGTTTACAATTTTACTTATTTAAATCAACATTGATTTAAATTTGCGCAACCAAGAACAATTTTTTTTTTTTTAAACTCTATTTAACCATTAAATAGAATTGATCTTTACATACACCATATCCTCCATTACTTTTGACAAACTACGCAATTTTCAACAACTTTAAAACAAATTAAGCAATTCAACTTACCCTTCTTATTGGCAATATCATTTATCTGTGCAACACTCCAACATCTAACGCGCCACATACCACGACAAAACTATCGTTTTGCGCTTATGCTTGCATTATGACCAATTTTGGAGTCGCTACGCCAAACCTTGAATTCATACTGTCTTCTTCAGCATCTTGATCCTCACTGGGCTTCTCTTTACTGTCTCTTTCAACAGTTTCACACCCAAAGGTGTTCTCTTTACTGTCTCTTTCAACAGCTTCTTCATATTGTCTCTTTCAACAGCTTCTTTTTACTGTCTCTTTCAACAGCTTCACCATACTGTCTCTTTCAACAGCTTCTCTTTACTGTCTCTTTTAACAGCTTCACCATACTATCTCTTTCAACAGCTTCTCTTTACTGTCTCTTTCAACAGCTTCACCATACTGTCTCTTTCAACAGTGTCTCTTTACTGTCTCTTTCAACAGCTTCACACCCACAGGTGTACTCTTTACTGTCTCTTTCAACAGCTTCACACCCACAGGTGTTCTCTTTACTGTTTTTTTCAACAGCTTTAGTCCATATTTTCAATTTTTACGGTTTAATTATTACAATTTAATTTTTAAAACTACGGGTTTACAGCTCAATTCTTAGAATTTAACTTAAATGACCTTCACTACTTTCTAACTCAGTTGGTACTTGCATATCTGGCAACTTTCTGATATCCTCATGCGCATACTTGTATTTCCTGTTACTTATTAACGACCTGAGCATATACCTATTCCCCTCTAACAGATCAGTTATTTGAAAAGGTCCTCTAAATTTAGGAGTTAACTTTGTTTGATTTCTCTCTTCATTTCTTATCAATACAAAATCACCCACCTTGTGTCCCACAACTTCCCACTCAATTTCCCAGTTATGTCGATATGAATAGTATGCCAGGGTAAACTAACTTTTGGTATCGGATGTAAACTAGCTTGCACTTTGCCCGAAGGAGATTTCGACATTTTACACGTAACACAATTCTCAACGAATTTCCTTATGTACTTTGACATGTTGTCAAACCAATAAAAGTCATAAGCCTTATCCAATGTCTTTTGCCATCCTAAATGCATAATGGATTCATGTACCTGGTTTATTACGGACCATCTGAAAGCTCTTGGAACTATGGGTAATGACCGATTTCTTCCATTTCGCTGTATCTTACGATGAAGAATCCCTGCTCTTAATTCATACGTTTTGGCTAGATGATCTACAAGACAATCTTTTAGTTTGTTTACCATAATAATTATATTGGGGTCTTTTCTTTATTCAGCCCTCAGCCAATTACTAGATATCTCTGCCAAATTAACTCGTTTTTCCGAAATTTTACGAGTTGACATAACTGAATCAATTAAAGGAAGATTCCTTGACAGAAAGTCTACATGCGCCATTCTTTTTCTCTTCCTATACTCTAAGTCAAACGTGAATGACTGTAAGTAAGACCACCATCTTTGGACCCTAGGAGCCAGGTCACGTTTAGTCCTTGACGCCTTAAGAGAGTTACAATCTGTAAACACAACAAAGTTTCGCCCCAAGAGATAATGACCAAAATGCTGCACTGCCGTAACAACTGTCAGAGTTTCTAACTCATATGAATGATATCGTGATTCTGCTGGTGAAGTAGCCTTGCTGAAATATTCAACTACATGAGACTTATTGTTTATTTTGTGCAGTAAGATGGTAAGTAAGTCCAATAAATTGTCGTAAAGCAGTTACTGACTGAGGAGGTGGTAAGGCAGTTAACGCTGCAATTTTTAGCGAATTTGGACGAATTTCACCCGCCCTCACTTCATATCCCAAATATTGTACCGTTAATTTAAGGAAAGAATTTTTTTTTATGTTAAATGAAAATCCCGCCTTTGTTAGCACGTCTAAAGTAATTCTAAGCCGTTCTAGAGCTTCACTTTTTGTTGTCGCTACTATTAAAACGTCGTCCATATAAACGACCACAAAGGTATTTGCTAGATCTCCCAAAGCTTGCATTACTGCACCTTGAAAAACTGACGGCGCATTTTTAAGTCCAAACGGCATTGCCAAAAATTCATATTTGCAACATAAAAATCATATATGTATTGGAACGCGGCCTCAATCGCTGATCACCGCTAGTACATACATAAAAAAAATATATGTATATATATACATATATATAACAAAAAAACCTAGAAGGATGGGCTAACTTCGGCCACGCCGAAGATCGGATACCTCTGCAAACTGTTCTTATCAATTACATATAAATTACCAGAATTATAAGAAAGTATATAAAACTAAACATGCCTATAGTCGGCCGATTCTGTTAAAACTCAACAAACACATTTATATATATATACCAAACTTACATATACCAAATTTCGAGTGAATCGCTGTTAAAATAACCAAGATTTTCATCTAAAACCAATTTTTTGGCCGATCGTTCCTATGGGAGCTATATGATATAGTGCGATTCTGATAAAACTTTCCAGATATGTTAGAAAGTACATAAAACTTATAAATACCAAATTTAGTAATAATCGCTTTTTAAACAACCAAGTTATTGCTCGAAATCCATATTCATGGATACTCACGACCGATCGTTCCTATGGGAGCTATATGATATAGTCAACCGATTTTGATAAATCTTGGTGGATATGTTAAGAAGTATATAAAACTCAGAAATGCCGGCTTTCGTAATATTTTGTTGAAAAGCAACAAAGTTATTGAGGTTAAAGCATATTCATGACCCATCATTCCTATGGGAGCTATATGATATAGTCATCCGATCGGAATGATTCCGAGATATACAATGCCTGCAGCAAAAAGAAGCCTAGGTGCAAAATTTTAGCTCTGTAGCTTCAAGGGTCTCGGAGGAGATTCCGTTGATCCAGACAGACGGAAGGACGGACAGACGGACAGTCAGACAGACGGACATACGGACAGACGGACAGGGCTAAATGAACTCAGCTCATCGTGCTGATCAAGAATATATATACTTTATATAGTCGGAGATGCTTCCTTCTATGCGTTGCAAACTTCTGACCAAAATTAATATACCTTTTTTGCAAAGGTATAATTAGCTAGAAAAGATCAGCTAACAAAACCGAAAAAACAGGTGAAGTTGGCATACGGAGGCGGAGCAGTCAAAGAAATAGACGGGCAATGGATCGCTGAAGTGCAATTTTTAGTATTGCCTGGCGGAATTGATGCGGTGCTGATAAAGTGGAATTTTATAAAGGAAATGGGAGCCATTATACAATGCGCAGGGCACCAAATTGAAATTCCGCCAATGTGCAGAATAAAAGGGAGGCTGACGGAAAGGATTTCGACAGCAATAGCGTCGGATGCACCAGAGATATATGTCAGTGACTTTATGTGCGAAGAACTGCTGCAGGAATGGGGGACAATACACCAGCTGGCAGCGCCATATACGCCGCAAGAAAATCCAACCGAACGAGCGAATAGAACAGTTAAAACAATGATAGCACAATTTACAGGAGAAGATCAACGACGATGGGATGAACAATGGCCAGAAATAATGTTGGTAGTAAATTCTAGCGTGTCCGACGCAACAGGATTTACGGCGGCATTAATAACGCAGTGAAGAGAGCCAAACCAAGCCAACGGCCAGATGGCAATGCCGAGCTGATCAAAGAAATTGGCGTGTTGATACGAAGAAACCTAGAGAAAGCTGCTCAGGATCAATCAAGGCATTACAATCTGAGAAGAAGGCAGCGGAAACCAATAGTAGACGAAATAGTGTGGGCCAAGGAGCACTATTTGTCAAATGCAGCAAAGGGATTCGCTGCAAAACTTGCACCACGGTATGATGGGCCGTACAAAGTCATAGGATTTACTTTACCAGTGATATGCAAACTGCAGCATATCACAAACAAAAAGTCAAGGTTGGCACACATTAGCGAATTAAAAGTGCAACCAGAACAAGAGCCAACAGATGATCCAAATGAGCTATAAAGATGCAAGGCGAGTATGACTACCGGAAACCGGCCAAATGGAGTTTGAACAGTTGGACCGGCCGGACAACTGGGAGATCTTCAGATGGAAAGGAACAGTAGAAACACGAACCAGCATCAATTGAAAAGAAATTTCCTCGGCCTACAGAAATTAATAACAAGAATTTTAAAAAAAAATATATATATGTAAAAGGAGCGTTACAACTGGCTCAACTCAAAAAAAAAAAATATATATATATGTATATATATATTGAAGGAGCGTTACAACTGGCTCAACTCAAAAAATAAAATATATATATATATAAAAGAAAAATCGTTGCATGCATACAAAATCTTTTTACAGTACATATAAAACTGTAATATAAAAAGAAATAAAAATAAATGTTGAGTTTGGCGGGTTGGCGATGGACAAACGAAACGCATTATATAAACATCAATGCTTCTCAAACTGTAAGAGAGCAGAATATGGTTGAGGATTTCTCTTCCAACAACAAAATCAATTTTTAAATATTGATCCTGGACAACATGAAAAAGAATTTCTAACATGTTTCCATCTATTGATACATTGCTCAAAATCTGCTACGAGCACGACTACTTTGTGTATACATTTGCCTGATAACTTATTACTAATGTTATCTCTAACTAGAGAACATTCTGCCCCAGAGTCAAAAGTAATCGGGTAGATCTCACCTCGCTGTGTCATACATCCTTTTGGCTCGGACACAGAGCACTGGTTTACCGTCTTCGGATATATGAGTGTCCTCTTTGCTGCTGCCTCCTTATTTGGACATTGATTAGCAAAATGTCCGTGGCTGGCCGCACTGGAAACAAGTAACATTCGGCGTCTCCCGCGATGGTTTCTTCTCTTTACCATGTCGCATCTTCGTTCTGCATTCTGCAATTTTGTGTCCAGGTTTTCCACAAAAAGTGGCACACTGCAGAAAGGATTTTTCTTCGTTTGAAATCAGGTCCAGAGTTGTCGTCTCGTCCGGTGCTTCGCTTTTTTTCAAACGCAAACGCCTTTAATTCCGACTATAGTTTTTTTCTTGTTTGTATATTTGATGTAAATACAATTCGTTGCAAACGACTGTCAACATTGGCCATGTGAGCAAGTACAGTTGTAACAGCTACTTCCTCAAGGCTCATATTTCTCCATAAACTGCCTGACACTCACCTTCGGCTGTTGAGAATATTTAAAAACATGGCCGCTGCAGTCTCGTCGCTTTCGTATTGTTGGAGAAACAATTCCTTGAACTCGTCCCAATTGATGCCGGGATATGAGATTTGTGTTAACCATTGTGAAGCACTGCCCTCCATGGAGTTGGGCCATAATCAGGGAACTTCCATCCAAAGGCTGCTCTGTCAGTATGATGTCCGCAGTTACACACCATTTCGAAGCATCCACTCCGGCTGCTTCTGGGTTGAATTTCGGCAACACAACCTTACGGACTTGCTGTGGCTTAGTTGCTGACGACCGGATGGTTTGTAGCATTTCACATAAGTTGCGGTTTTGCAACTCAAGAATTAAACGCCACTGCTCCTTCGAAAATGTAGGAGGTGGTGCCAATCCCACTTCTGATGTCAAATTCGCTTTGACGTTTTTGTTTTCCATTACTTGTCTTTTAAAAACGAGTTCCCTTAGCGTTAGCTTCCAGAATTTTTATACCCTGTACCCATAGGGTAAAAGGGTATATTAAAGTCGCTAAAATGTATGTAACAGGCAAAAGGAAGCATTTCCGACAACATAAAGTATATATATTCTTGATCAGCATCAATAGCCGAGTCGATTGAGACATGTCCGTCTGTCCGTCCGTCTGTCCGCCTGTCCGTCTGTCCGTCCGTCCGTATGAACACGTGTCGGCAGGGACGACTTGCTTGCTTCATTAGGATTGCTGATGTCTGCAGATCATATATGGTTAGTGTGAATGTTTCTTTTCTTAGATTTGCTTATGTATGTATATATATATATATATTTTTTTTTTTTTTTTTTTGAGAACGGAGGCAAGAATTAATTTGTTATCTATATTCCAGCAACCTCATTTTATTAGAAGAAACTCTCTTTTTATACCCTGTACCCATAGGGTAAAAGGGTATATTAAAGTCGCTAAATGTATGCAACAGGCAGAAGGAAGCATTTCCGACCCCATAAAGTATATATATTTTTGATCAGCATCAATAGCCGAATCGATTGAGACATGTCCGTCTGTCCGTCCGTCTGTCCGCCTGTCCGTCTGTCCGTCCGTCCGTATGAACACGTGTCGGCAGGGACGACTTGCTTGCTTCATTAGGATTGCTGATGTCTGCAGATCATATATGGTTAGTGTGAATGTTTCTTTTCTTAGATTTGCTTATGTATGTATATATATATATATTTTTTTTTTTTTTTTTTGAGAACGGAGACAAGAATTAATTTGTTATCTATATTCCAGCAACCTCATTTTATTAGAAGAAACTCTCTTTTTATACCCTGTACCCATAGGGTAAAAGGGTATATTAAAGTCGCTATATGTAGGAACAATAGGACGCTATATATAGGAACAATAGGACCAATCAAAAAAATTTTTTTTACTCGTAAGTTTTTTTTCTTGGAGCCACGAGCATGATTAGTTTTATATACTTTCTTATAATTCTGGTAATTTATATGTAATTGAAAACAACAGTTTGCAAAGGTATCCGAACTTCGGCGTGGCCGAAGTTAGCCCATCCTTCTAGTTTGTTTTGTTTTATGGTGCTTAAATAAACAAAGAAGATGGTTTTCCGACGCGCGAACACGCGACGCGTAATTGTCCATGCGCAAAACAGAGAACTCCAAGTTTTTTTTTTTTTTTTTTTTTTTTTTTTTTTTGCGCGAATCCCAACGGGTGCACTAAATGCCCACACCTCCCGCCCAACCGACCGAGGGGCGCTAGCCGCATAACGTACGGCTCGAGTCGCGGGGACAGTTCATACATATAGACAAAAACGAAAACTAAAGCTAGTTACGAGCTAAAAAAGAAAGTATAGAATTTTTTAGTAATGGAAAAAAGAGTTCTGTACTGATTACATGATAAAGACGATTATAATCAGAACAAAGAACTCGGAAAGGTTCATGCAGTAAATAATTACAATTAGTAGAACAGCGTGACAGTGATATAGGTATAAAGTTTCTAGTAGGTCTACAAGGAATACTAAAATTTAAAATATATTAATATATCATAAAAATGACGCCAAGCATTATTCTACGATTAGTAAGAGAAGGAAGGCCAAGTAAAAGAAGTCTACTAGAGTGCGATGGCAAATTGACATTACGATAACAGTTCAGACCACGAAGAGCAAAAAGCAAGAACTGTTTTTGAACCGACTCAATTCTTGCTTGGTGTGACTCATACTGAGGTGACCAGATGCAAGATGCATATTCTAAAATAGGACGGACCAGTGAGGTGAAAAGAATTTTAGTTGTATATGGATCGTCAAACTCCTTTGACCATCTCTTTACAAACCCAAGAACGCCCATGGCTTTACCGACGGTAGAGGAAATATGGGACTTAAACGTTAGTTTACGGTCCATCAGGACACCCAAGTCATACATCTCATTAAGACGTTCTAATGGTGTATTAGTAAGAAAATAAGTAACTAAATGCAGAGAAGTTCTATAAAAAGTCATGACCTTGCATTTAGTTGACGCCAAGCATTATTCTACGATTAGTAAGAGAAGGAAGGCCAAGTAAAAGAAGTCTACTAGAGTACGATGGCAAATTGACATTACGATCCCAGTTCAGACCACGAAGAGCAAAAAGCAAGAACTGTTTTTGAACCGACTCAATTCTTGCTTGGTGTGACTCATACTGAGGTGACCAGATGCAAGATGCATATTCTAAAATAGGACGGACCAGTGAGGTGAAAAGAATTTTAGTTGTATATGGATCGTCAAACTCCTTTGACCATCTCTTTACAAACCCAAGAACGCCCATGGCTTTACCGACGGTAGAGGAAATATGGGACTTAAACGTTAGTTTACGGTCCATCAGGACACCCAAGTCATACATCTCATTAAGACGTTCTAATGGTGTATTAGTAAGAAAATAAGTAACTAAATGCAGAGAAGTTCTATAAAAAGTCATGACCTTGCATTTAGTTGCATTTAATTTTAATAAGTTATTAGGACACCAAAGCTCAAGATTTTGAAGATCAGATTGCAATTGACAAGAAGAGGTAATGTCTTTGTAACTAAAACATAGCTTAACGTCATCTGCGTACATAAGGGCACGAGAGTAACTTATAACAGAGGGAAGGTCATTAATGAAAAGGGTAAACAGCAGTAGTCCCAAAAGACTACCCTGAGGCACCCCCGAAGTAACATGGATGGATTTGGAATATGACGATTTAAAAAGAACCCTCTGAGTTCTATTTGTCAGATATTCACGAATCCAATTAATTAAAGGACTTGGAAAGCCAATACTATTTAATTTATAAAGAAGAAGCGTATGATTAACAGAATCAAAAGCCTTACTGAAATCAGTATATATGACATCAGTTTGCCTTGCATTTCTAAATCCTTCGATCGTTAAAGATGTAAATTCTAAAAGGTTAGTGGTAGTAGATCTACTTTTCACAAACCCATGTTGAGATGGTGAAATTATTGATCTACAAAAATGTTGTAATTGAGAAGTGATTAATTTTTCAAAAGCTTTAGGTATAGCGGACAATTTAGAAATACCCCTATAGTTGGATGCTTCCGATTTTTTACCGCTTTTATGGAGAGGAACTATATAGGATTCCTTCCAGATAGCTGGGAACGTGGAACATTTGACAGACAAAAGAAAAAGTTTACGAATTGGCTTACATATAGCCTCGGCGCAAAATCTGAGAACGCAACCTGGAATTCCATCAGGACCAGGAGAGTAGACAGGTTTCACAAAATTAAGCACTATTCCGCTGAGGAATAGGTTGTTGTAAAAAAGTCTGCAAACAAATCAGCGATGGCTTGATCGGAACTCGCTATATTGTTTTCAAGAGATAAGCATGATGGATAGACAGACATTTTGCGTTTGGAATTCACAAAGCTATAAAATTGTTTAGGATTACTGGAAAATTCTAATTTACAACGCTGCAGGTAATCCTTATAGCAGTGCGTATTACGCGTCAAAAACTTTGATCGAGCGACTACGTAACGGGCATAGTCTGAGGAGCGGCTAGTCGAATGATGACGTTACTCATGACAAAATGGCGTAAGATGGATTTGGAAGAAATCGCAGTTTCTGTTACGCTTGTTCAGTTAGCTAATGTCGATAGCCGTTTGCAGCGATTGACTTTTACTTCCAATGTCCGCACAGGAAGTGAGTTGCAAACTGAGCTGAAAGCATTTGCTTTCAACAAGAGAAAAAAACCCATAACAAGAACAAGCGTCTACAACTGACATAAAGCGACAAAAATTGACAGCAATCAAATGTCATTTTTGTGGAAAATTGGGTCACAAGATGGCCGAATGCAGAGCTAAACAACAACAAATCTTTAGTTCTCGTATGGTGGATCGCAATGGCAGATGTTCAATGGGACAACATCAGAAATTCAATCTAACCTGTTTTACTTGTGGCGAGTTGGGGCATATTTCAACCCATTGTGACAAGTTCAAAGCGGACAAAGGCAAGGATCCGCGGCAGATGAAAACAGTGCAGCTGTGTGACGTCGTTGGACCCAAAGGAAAGATGGTACACCAAGGAGAGACTTTCAAAACTACGTTTGATTCTGGATCGGAATGCTCCATCATAAATGAAAACATAAGTTAGTTGGTAAAAGAATTCAAAATGTAGTGACTCTAAAAGGCATTGGCCATGATAGCATTTGTTGCACATTGCAAATTTTAAGTAACGTTAAGATTGATGGTTATAATATCGAAATATTGTTTCACGTAGTAGGCAATGAGTATTTGAAGGATGACATTGTCATTGGTCGAGAGGTGCTTTCGCATGGCTTCAATGTCATAGTGGCTCCTGAAAAGTTTGAAATTGTTAGGGCAAAAATTGTAAATTATTGTTCAAATGATAATCAATTTAGTGAATTGAACACTGATGTTGTTGGAAAAGACAAGGACACATTAATAAGTCTAGTGGAAACATATTCATCGTTTTTTATTAAGGGGATTCCTCATTCTAGATCAAAGATAGGGGAAATGAAAATTAAATTAATGGATCCGAGAAAACTTGTTCAAAGGAGACCGTATAGGCTTTGCCCAAATGAGAGGGAATTGGTCCGATCTAAAATTAATGAGCTGTTGGAGAGTAACGTTATAAAACCATGGCTAGTGGGTATTATCAAATTCCGTTACATAAGGATTCTGTTGAAATTACAGCTTTTTTCACTCCGAATGGTCAATATGAATTTTTGGCAATGCCGTTCAGCCGTTGCCCCGTCAGTTTTCAACGTGCAGTAATGCAAGCTTTGGGAGATCTAGCAAATACCTTTGTGGTCGTTTATATGGACGACGTTTTAATAGTAGCGACAACAAAAAGTGAAGCTCTAGAACGGCTTAGAATTACTTTAGACGTGCTAACAAAGGCGGGATTTTCATTTAACATAAAAAAAAATTCTTTCCTTAAATTAACGGTACAATATTTGGGATATGAAGTGAGGGCGGGTGAAATTCGTCCAAATTCGCTAAAAATTGCAGCGTTAACTGCCTTACCACCTCCTCAGTCAGTAACTGCTTTACGACAATTTATTGGACTTACTTACCATCTTACTGCACAAAATAAACAACAAGTCTCATGTAGTTGAATATTTCAGCAAGGCTACTTCACCAGCAGAATCACGATATCATTCATATGAGTTAGAAACTCTGACAGTTGTTACGGCAGTGCAACATTTTGGTCATTATCTCTTGGGGCGAAACTTTGTTGTGTTTACAGATTGTAACTCTCTTAAGGCGTCAAGGACTAAACGTGACCTGGCTCCTAGGGTCCAAAGATGGTGGTCTTACTTACAGTCATTCACGTTTGACTTAGAGTATAGGGAAAGAAAAAGAATGGCGCATGTAGACTTTCTGTCAAGGAATCTTCCTTTAATTGATTCAGTTATGTCAACTCGTAAAATTTCGGAAAAACGAGTTAATTTGGCAGAGATATCTAGTAATTGGCTGAGGGCTGAATAAAGAAAAGACCCCAATATAATTATTATGGTAAACAAACTAAAAGATTGTCTTGTAGATCATCTAGCCAAAACGTATGAATTAAGAGCAGGGATTCTTCATCGTAAGATACAGCGAAATGGAAGAAATCGGTCATTACCCATAGTTCCAAGAGCTTTCAGATGGTCCGTAATAAACCAGGTACATGAATCCATTATGCATTTAGGATGGCAAAAGACATTGGATAAGGCTTATGACTTTTATTGGTTTGACAACATGTCCAAGTACATAAGGAAATTCGTTGAGAATTGTGTTACGTGTAAAATGTCGAAATCTCCTTCGGGCAAAGTGCAAGCTAGTTTACATCCGATACCAAAAGTTAGTTTACCCTGGCATACTATTCATATCGACATAACTGGGAAATTGAGTGGGAAGTTGTGGGACACAAGGTGGGTGATTTTGTATTGATAAGAAATGAAGAGAGAAATCAAACAAAGTTAACTCCTAAATTTAGAGGACCTTTTCAAATAACTGATCTGTTAGAGGGGAATAGGTATATGCTCAGGTCGTTAATAAGTAACAGGAAATACAAGTATGCGCATGAGGATATCAGAAAGTTGCCAGATATGCAAGTACCAACTGAGTTAGAAAGTAGTGAAGGTCATTTAAGTTAAATTCTAAGAATTGAGCTGTAAACCCGTAGTTTTAAAAATTAAATTGTAATAATTAAACCGTAAAAATTGAAAATATGGACTAAAGCTGTTGAAAAAAACAGTAAAGAGAACACCTGTGGGTGTGAAGCTGTTGAAAGAGACAGTAAAAGAGTACACCTGTGGGTGTGAAGCTGTTGAAAGAGACAGTAAAGAGACACTGTTGAAAGAGACAGTATGGTGAAGCTGTTGAAAGAGACAGTAAAGAGAAGCTGTTGAAAGAGATAGTATGGTGAAGCTGTTAAAAGAGACAGTAAAGAGAAGCTGTTGAAAGAGACAGTATGGTGAAGCTGTTGAAAGAGACAGTAAAAAGAAGCTGTTGAAAGAGACAATATGAAGAAGCTGTTGAAAGAGACAGTAAAGAGAACACCTTTGGGTGTGAAACTGTTGAAAGAGACAGTAAAGAGAAGCCCAGTGAGGATCAAGATGCTGAAGAAGACAGTATGAATTCAAGGTTTGGCGTAGCGACTCCAAAATTGGTCATAATGCAAGCATAAGCGCAAAACGATAGTTTTGTCGTGGTATGTGGCGCGTTAGATGTTGGAGTGTTGCACAGATAAATGATATTGCCAATAAGAAGGGTAAGTTGAATTGCTTAATTTGTTTTAAAGTTGTTGAAAATTGCGTAGTTTGTCAAAAGTAATGGAGGATATGGTGTATGTAAAGATCAATTCTATTTAATGGTTAAATAGAGTTTAAAAAAAAAAAAAATTGTTCTTAGTTGCGCAAATTTAAATCAATGTTGATTTAAATAAGTAAAATTGTAAACGAAATGACTTGAATGTTAAAGTGGGTGTATAGACAGACACGAAGACGTGTATTCGTCAGGATGGCCGTGTCGGAGATTTGATAGGGTATTGTTGGGCATACCCTTTGATACCTTCTATGTTCTGTGGAACATGGTGTCTGTAACTTGGGCATACAGTTTTACAGTGACTTCTGTCATATAACTTTGTTAGTTATGCCTATCGTGTTAGTTTGACGGTGAGTCATGTAAGTTTGGCAGTGACTGCTTAGTCATGCAGGTGCGTTAGTGTTGTGGAATAGTTTTATTATTGGTTAACAATTATAGTTGGCTTTGAGCGGGACGTCAGATGAATCTGACGTCGAGTGTGGTCCGCTGTAATGCTGAGGCTGGTGAGACTGGGTAGTCAGTCAGAAACAGAACGCCAAGCAGCAAGGAACTCGCTACGCTCGGAGACTAATTAAGATGTCGGAAAATACTGAACAATTAAATAGAGCAGCCGATGATGCTACAACATATATAATACAATGTCACAGAATTGAACCACTGCCATTGGGTATATACACATACATATATACATACACATCTAAAAAAAGAAACAATCACACTAACCATATATGATTTGCAGACATCAGCAATTCTAAAAACCCAAGTAAACAGGCAAATGAGGGAAGAGCAAATACAAAGTACAACACGTAATACAATACAAACTTTAAACAATAAAAGAAAACAACAACACGTAAATACTACACTTTACCAAAAAAAAAAGAACACTTTAAAAAATAACTTAATCACACACATTTATATTAATTACTAGAGACCGGGCAGACTTCGTGCTGCCTCATCGCTAAATAAAAGACCTAATCTTTTGTATAAAATGATTTTAAAACAAGCAAATCGAATCTGTATTAAATAAAAAAGCATGAAGTTTTATTATTATTTTCGATACACCATGTTGCTTACTTAGAAAACAGAGTTTTCCTGAAATACTGGCTATTTATAAGGTTTAAATTTGATATTCACAGACACACACTGTTAAAATACAGTCTGTTAATTAATTTAAAGCTTTCTCATAAACTATATTTTTTGTTTTGTGGTGCTTAAATAAACACAGAAGACGGCAATAGAAGAAGAAGTAGAAGGAAGCCTAACTCAGCCACGAGTTTTCTTTTTGGCCGTATATTCTTTCACTAATATGTGAACCGGCCAAAAGCTGTTACTACAAATGCAGTCTAACAGTTCAACCGGGACACTAATTTTAAAGGAAGAGATCTCCCAAGAATAATTAAATTTAAATTTTTCCACCGCTATTTTTGATGCTTGCATTTTGGTCATAATGTAACCTAAGACGTCATCCGAAGAAGTTTCGGCATCAAGCCTAGAAACAAATATATGTTTCTTTGGTGGTACTCCAGTCAGAGGCCTAATTAATGGTGTTCCTCTAACTGGGCAGCTGTTGGCAATAACCAAAGAATTTGGTAGTTTCCCGGACTGTTCGGAAACTACAGTTTCATTCGTCTGTATAGAGAGACCATTTCCAGGAGAAACGGAAATGGCCTCATCTTTTCGCCCACCCTGTGTGACGGGGGTGGTAAACGATATGAGCTGCGGAGGATTGGCTGTGAGCAGTGACGAAGATTGCGGAACTGCGGCCGAGACAGGGATAGGCACCGGCAGATGCAGGGACAGATTCCGCATTCTAGTTTTCTTGCGCTTTGGAGACTTATTCAACAGCTTATAGCTTTTGAACTCTGTCTCCAAAGCGTTAAACTCATCAAAGAGTTTACGAAAACCAGATGACAGTTTCTTAAACTTGTCCCTGGTCTGCCTCATGAATACCCTCATCTCGATTTCCACTTCTCGGCATGAGTCGCATCCCCATTTGAGACCACCTCTTTGCTCCAAACTGTCCCTCACTTTGGCCGTGTAGCCGGCACACTTGACGTGCATGACATTATCACACAGCCAACAAGTGAGAAATACGTTATGGGGTGCAGGGGGTTCAAACACTTTTTGCTGGAGCAGACAGACATAATAGTATTTAAATATTTTATTTTTTTTTTAAAGCGAAAGAAAAAAAATCAAAATTCAATGAAAAAAGCCAAAGAAAAAACTCACTCAGTATTTAAAATCAAATTCGACACTTGGGTCAAACTTGAAGAGAGGATAATTATTAAATTAAAGAGAGCACTACACGAGTACACGTATCACTTGTACGCGAGACAGAAATAGATGCGAGCGCGTTCATAAGAAATTAAGAGCGGGAGAGCCAACAGCACTGCACATGCAACAACAGTACGTAGGCGAGAGCGATTTTAAAGCGGAAAGAAGTACAAAAGCAAAATCAAAGATTAATACAAAAGAATAAGTTTAATGCTTTGATTTTGCGTTTATATGTCCAAACAAACAAAAAGCACTATGTCAGTACGTAGGTAAACCACCACCAAACTAATGGACAATTTTTTTAAGGCAGCGCGATGACTTTAAAGTCGAAAATAATGAAAATTATGCAGGAGCACAGGAAAACGCGTCAATTCACAGTGAAAGCTTGAATTGAATTGATTCCACAAACTTCTAACGACTGTCCTTGCGATTTATTTATGGTCATCGCAAAGGCCAGACGTACTGGAAATTGTAAGCGTTTGAAATCGACTAGTAAGTCCGTTGAAATCATCGGTATCCGCGGAATGAAGACATCCTCTCCTTTGTATTTTCCTTTTATGATTGTCGCCTCAATGACGTTATTCATCAGTCTTTTCATTGCATAGTCGAGGTTGATTAATGTTACGCAGCATGATGACAACTGATCGAGCTGTTTCACAGGCTGTTTCACTTTGCTCTCGTGATTGAGAAGCACGAAGTCGAGCCATACTATCGCGGCGCTGTTCACGTGCAATTTCTTGTTCTTCTTCAGTCCTTTCATTTGCAGTATTTTGTATTCTTCTTGCATTACTGCTTTGTCGGGAAAGATTCGATCGTCTTGGTCGCGGCATTATTAATTAACATTCACTTCACTTCTATCCACTTGTTAATTATTTATTTAATAGAAATAGTTTTAATATTGATTTCTTACAAATATCACATTGTCATCCATACGTCAATATATAGCTGTCATTTTACGTCAATTACATAGCTGTCATTTGCGTTTTGTTATTCGAAGTCTGATTCTTTTTTGTTATACCACGTTTTATAGTGACTGACGTTTCATGTCGAACGGGATAAAAAGTATCCTATGTCCATCTCCTGGCTCTAAGCTACCTCCCTACCAATTTTCAGCCGAATCTGTTCTGCCGTTCTTGAGTTATAACACGACTTTCTTTTATATATATAGAAGATACTAGTTAATAAAAACACAAAAAAAAGAGGAAAAATAAGAAAAGGGAAAATTTTTTATACACATCCACACTATACAAAAAAAAATATATATATGTGAGATATTTATATATCTTTATTAATGTTTGTTTATGATAATATTATAATGTGGATGGGTGTTTGGGCAATTAACAACTAGTGTATGATCTGCTTCAATGTACTTCCGGCTGCTGCTGCTGATGATACTGCTGATGCTGCTTATGATACTGCTGATGCTGCTGATGATACTGCTGATGCTGCTTAAACTTCTTATACTGCTGCTTATTGTCGACTTTCCTCGTTTGAACTGCGTTAAGTTCTGTCTCTTCTGCTTTTGGTGTTGCCACCACATTGCAATTAATATCTACTTCCGGGAGTTGCCACAACGTTGCAACTTACCCCACTCCATCTCACATTCGGTCATCCTGATTAGTCATCGGCCTCTGATGACCATGCATCCTCGTTCTCCTCCGAGTAACTCCAAAGCTTCATATTGTCGTTGCTTGTAGCTGTGTAGTTTGGTCCCTCAACATCTGCTGCTTTCCGTACTTCAAAGCGCCCTGCTCGTTTTACCTTGACTACTTCGTAAGGGCCTAGGAACTCGCTTGCCAACTTTTTTCCTGCCACAAATTGGGTTCTACGTATGGCCACTAGATCTCCAACTTTATATCCGAATTCGCTCTTTCGGTTTTTATCGAACTGCTTTTTGTAGCTGTCTTGAGCCTGCTGAATATTTTCATTAACTTCCTGCCGCATCTTTTGTCTCTGTTCATCAAAATTATCAAGTAATTCGTGTTCAAGTAGTTGCACAATATTACTATCAGGTCTGCATCGCATCTTAACGCCAATCATTAGCTCAAATGGAGATCGCTTTGTCGATTTATGGACGGTAGAGTTAATAGCCTTCTGAACTTTAGGAACAAACTTATACCATTTCTCGGGTTCTTCAGATGATAATTTAGAAATGATGTTCAATATCGATCGATTAACACGTTCGACTTGTCCGTTTCCTCTTGGCACTCCAGTGGTGCTCCACACATGTTCGACATTGTTTTGGATTACATATTCTTCAAAGCTGCTTGAGGTGAACGCCGATCCACGATCACTTATTATGCGAGCTGGATTTCCAAAAATGTCCGACCACTCTTTCAGCTTCCTTAAGACTTCTACATCCAAACAAATTTACTGAAGCCATCAATCATAACGAAAATGTACTTATACATTTTTGTGGTGACATCCATCGGTCCCAAATGGTCGACATGTAAAGTGTGCAGCGGGTCAAAACCCTTTTCGATCTGATGAGGAAATCCTTCTTTTTTACCAAGCTTTTTGTTGTAGATAATGCATTTGATACAGTTGGCTATAATCTGCATCACTTTACCCTCCAGATGTGGGATCCAATAGTTTTGTTTTATCGCATGCATAGTTTTTTCTGCCGCAAAATGCCCTTCGTTATGCGCCTCGGTTATTATCTCCTTTTCCAAAGGTTTAGGTACTGCCAGCAAATCTGTTCCTTGCACCACTTTGTAGACAAGACCTCCTTTTAGTTTAAAATTGTCATACGGTTTACTTTTAAGAATTTCGGCAACTGCTCTGATCATCATATCCTGCTGCTGAGCTTTTTGAATTTTCGCAGTGACCACAGAGGATACCAGCATAACTTCAATTGGGTATCGGCTAAGGCAATCCACATGTTTAAGCCTTGTTCCTTGTCTGTGTTCGACTTCGAAATCATAGTCCTGTAGGTACAGAACCCACTGAGCTACTTCTCGAGGGACGTCTTTTTTATTTAACGTTTGCTTAAACGCGGCGCAATCCGTAACTAGCTTGAAAGGAATTCCGAGAATGTACCGCCGGAATTTCTTACAGGCGAGAAAAATAGCTTTAGCCTCTAGCACATAGCTGTGCAGTCTTTCTTCAGATTCCGACGTTTTCTTGCTCCAGAACAGAATGGGATGCAATTGACCTTCTTGCCACTGTAATAAGTTTGCTGCAAATCCATCCTTCGATGCGTCTGTATGAATTTCCGTTTTCGCATTTCGACGATATAGTTTTAAAACTGGTTCATTAACTAGTGCTTCCTTCAGGGCAGCGACTGTTTGTTGTTCCTCTAATCCCATTTTGAATTTAACGTCCTTCCGTAACAGATTTGTTAATGGCTTAGCAGTCAATGAGTAGTTCTTTATGAATCTTCTAAAGAATCCAGTTAGTCCCAAAAAGGACTGAACAGCCTTAATGTTTTGAGGCATCGCAAACTTGGTTATAGCTTTGGTTTTATCCAATCCTGGTTTGATGCTTCCTTCCGCAATCTGATGACCCAAAAATGTTATCGCTGTCTGTAAAAATCGGCACTTCTTCCATTTGATCTTCAGCCCGTATTCAGCAGCTACGTTCAAAACTTTCTGCACTTTTGTAAGGCATTCGTTGGCTGTATCAGCGTGCACTATGATATCGTCCATGTACAAATCAAGTACATTTTCATTTATGAGGTTTTGAAATACATGATTTACAAAACGTATAAAGACGGCTGGCGAATTACAAAAGCCAATAGGAGCTCTATTAAACTCGAATAGGCTCTCATTTGTTATAAATGCGGTGTACTTCTTGCTGCTTTCTTCTACTGGAACGTGAAAGAACCCATTTTCCAAGTCCATGACTGAGAAAATTTTTGCATTGCCTAATTTCTCCAAAACGTCTTCGACAATTGGTACAGGAAAGCAATCCTTTAAGACCATCTTATTTAATTGCCGATAGTCAACACAGACTCTGTTGCTACCATCCTTCTTTTTGACGATCACAATACGACTGACGAAGTTAGATGTTGAGCGTCTTATTATATCAGCACTGAGAAATTCCTCAATCTGCTGCTTGACTACATCCGCTTCGGTGATCGCAATCCGGCTGGGGGAATGTCTAAATGGCATTATATTTTCATCGGGTACTATCCTTAAAGTTATTGGACAATCTGCGGTTTGCTCTTTTCCAGAAAAAATCTTGATCATCGACTGAACGGCTTGTTTGTACTGTGAAGGAACATCTGGATCAGCATTTGTTTCTACCACATTGTAAATACTTATCTGTTTTGTGTCCTCAATTTCCTCTCCGGACTGAACAGCAAAGTGATATCCTCCGGGTGTTGACGTCATTTGAAACTTGGAAATAAAATCATGGCCCAGCAGTAATTCACATCCGATGGTGTGGTCGTTTAGAATCAGGAACTTATGCATCAGAAAAATACCATCAATCTCCACTTCTACCTCGATCTGTCCAACAGGTCGTGTGGTGTTGTTTCCCAGTCCTTTTAAACATGACGAGCTGGCTTGCATCTGGATTCCTCGTAAACGGCCAAAAGTTGACTTTCTGAGCAGCGAGACATCCGCACCAGTATCAATAAGACCCTTGACTTCGATGTCCTTAATCTTGAGGCATTTGAGCCGCTTTTCTTCATATGCGATGTTAACAGTGGAAGTGCTTGGACAATTAGTAGACATATGTCCAGTCTGGTTGCAGCGAAAGATGCTTCATTGATCCGCACTTAAAGCAATGTTGCTTTTTCTCGTCTCTGGGATATTTTGACTTCGGTGTGCCTAGCGGTGGGACTTTCTTTTCGACTTTCTTTGCGACTTTCCATTTGCACGGATCATTCTGTCATAAATTTCATATTTTTCCTTCAGTTCTTTATATGAGCTGCAGCCATACAACGTATACTTATAATCACTTCTCATATTTAATCCCTTGACAATGTACTGAATAACTGATTCCACATCAATTATTCCACGGGCAGCAATACGTTTCATGTGTAGCAAATACTCATGGAAACTTTCTTCATCAGACTTCGTTGTGAATCTCGGCACTACAAAGGTGTTCACAATCAAACTCCTCCAGAAGTTGTTCGTGCAGCTGGGCATACTCATACACTACGGTGGACTCCAGAAATAGGGCTGCAGTACGGGTCATTTTTGCTCGAGCCTGAACATATTTTTGTTTCTCGTTCAATCCGTATGCTTCAGCATTTAGTTCAAAATTATGAAACCAATGTTGCACTGACATGTCTTCTCCACTGAACTCCGGAATTATTTTGGTGAAATTTTCTACCACGAGCTTTGAATCATTCTTTTTGTCAATTTCATCAGCATGGATTTTTAATGATAGGAGTTGAACTATTTCGTGCAGCATCTTATTAGTTCCTGTCATCACTGTTGAATTCCTGGCAACTTCCTCTGCTTCTCTGCGACGGTCTTCGGCGGCTGTTGATCCACTAGGCATTTCACTCAGGTCCATCTTTGAGCCTGGTAGATCTTGTTCCTTCGGCATGATTACTCTGGTCCGCAATACTCGTATTGGAAGCTTGCTTGGTCTTCTCGAAGTTTCTTTGGCTGACGCAATATTGCGAAATCTTGCGAAATAAAATTTCTCCGGTGAAAAAACTAGCTGTCTCTTTCTGGCGGCTGACGGCTTGTTGCAACTTATTGCGCAGTTAGATTTTTCAAATGAAAAAACTAGCTGTCTCTTTCTGGCGGCTGACGCCTTGATGCGACTTATTGCGAAATTAGTAATCGCTCTTGCTTTTGTCTGCTTTTTTGATTTTGCACTCATGTAACTTCGCCCTGGCAATCCACGATCGGTTGAGCCCCCAAATGTGAGATATTTATATATCTTTATTAATGTTTGTTTATGATAATATTATAATGTGGATGGGTGTTTGGGCAATTAACAATTAGTGTATGATCTGCTTCAATGTACTTCCGGCTGCTGCTGCTGATGATACTGCTGATGCTGCTTATGATACTGCTGATGCTGCTGATGATACTGCTGATGCTGCTTAAACTTCTTATCCTGCTGCTTATTGTCGACTTTCCTCGTTTGAACTGCGTTAAGTTCTGTCTCTTCTGCTTTTGGTGTTGCCACCACATTGCAATTAATATCTGCTTCCGGGAGTTGCCACAACGTTGCAACTTACCCCACTCCATCTCACATATATATATATATATAAAGGAATAAGAAATTTTCTATACAAGTTCGGCCTCCTCACGGCTAGGCCTTAGGAGTAGTGTCAGTCTACCAGAAATTAGGGAAGAAGAACCCAATAGAGCAGAAGCCATGTCAGACTCAGGCAATGCCTCGAACCAGTCAGGAAATGTCACTCCTAGCTTAGGGACAGTAACAATGACGGACACAGCTAGTACATCCCTAAACACATCCATTAACACGATTCTCAATCCAACTGACTTACTAGCATTTGTCAAGCAACTACCTAACTTTGACGGTAGCCCAGGTACCCTGGACAGATTTATCTCCAGTTTAGAGGAGGTTATAATGCTCATTAGGGGCACAGACCAGACGCCATATGGACAACTACTACTAAGAACTATACGAAACAAGATAACGGGCAGAGCCGACCAAGCACTAAACAATCTGGCAACCAAGCTGGATGGGACAACATCAAGAATAATTTAAAATGCTTATACGCATGCATAAAATCCGAACCAATGATTTTACGGGAACTGCAAAGACTACCCGACGACTTACCAATAGGTACACTTTTCTTCGAAATTACAAAATTAAGAAATCAATTACTCAATATTTCTTTTAATCATGACTATCAGGCTGACACAGCCTCAAAGAAAGCATTATATGACGACGTTTGTCTGCATGCTTTCCTATCCGGACTTCGCGAACCGACTCCTAGGTATGGACTTTTTTTCAACCGTCAAGGTTAATATAAATATTGGAGAATTCAAGCTCCAAACAAAACTCCACTTCCCTCGATATTCTAACCGAAGTCAATTACACATCCGACATCTTCTATATACACCCCAATACAAAAACTCGAGTTAAGCTCCCTGTTGGTCTCACTAAAGGGGATTTTCTTTACAACACAACATCTATTGACGCAAATCTTTTTATATCCGGAGGGCTCTACACAGCCGATGAAGGAAAAGCTTCCTTGAAATTACAAATGACACGGACATAGAACAAACGCTTTGCTTAGGTCAGCCAGTACAAGTAATGCCATATAACGAAAAAGCATACGACCAACACATTACAAACATGGCATTTAAATAAAGAAGAAAAAGAGGGGCTATTAAAACTTTTCAAAGAATTTCACAACCTATTCTATGACGACGCGTTGCCACTTACCTTCACTAACGAGGTAAAGCACCAAATCTCCACATGAGACAACATACCAATACACGTAAAGACCTACAGATACCCGTATGGGTATCTGGAGGAGGTTCGGAAGCAAATCGCCCATATGCTAGACAACAAAATAATACAAAATAATCATTCACCCTGGGGTGCCCCCGTTTGGGTAGTCCCAAAGAAATCCGATTCCACAAACGAGAAAAAGTGGAGATTAGTTATCGACTACAGAAAACTTAACGACAAGACAATCGCAGACAGATACCCCATACCTAATTATTGTAAATTCCAAGCTGGATAAAAAGAACTTATTATTTTATTTTAGTTATATTGTTTTATTTGTTCTAGCACAGCACACTTAACTTTACACTTCCAAGTATCAAAGGCAATTAATTCTATTGAGTGACATTCAATTAAAATGACACCTTTGAAAACATTTTTGGTTGCAGTGAAAACTGGCACCGTTAGCAACCTTTCTTTGCATGTGTTCGATATTGCTTTTGCTTGGCAGTACAACAATTTCACCATGTTGCAAGTCGCTTTATCAAGTTGCATGATACACAACATTGCTGCTAAACATTTAATCATGTGGTGGAATTCACATACATTCAACACATTCAACATGATGAAATCCACACACATTCAACACACCTCCTCAAAAGAAATATCGAACACAAAAAAAAATTAACAAAAAAAACTTGAACAAAATTATAGTATTTCATTAACATAATCTTTTATCGTGTAATCTGACATGATGTGCTGTGCTTTCTTTCTTTTCTTCTTCTGGGGAGTGATTACAATATGGTCCAACATTTGTTGCTTTGGATTGGGGAAACCCAGACAAAACCCAATCAGACCATTCAAAAAAAAATACGTAGTACAATTTCAATTAGTACAATAATAAAATGATTATATAGTATACAAAAATAATAAAAGTTATATAATAACGCCTTCAGTCATCATCAGCAACAACAAAATTAAAGCTGGTCATCTTTTCCAGTAAGACCGATTTTATTTCGCAGGCTCAGGAATCTAGCTGGTATTAAAGGTTTAGTCATTAAATCTGCAAGTTGATTCTCTGTGAGAATATACTCAACAACAATTAGTTTATTAGCAATTTGTTCACGTGAGAAGTGATACTTTATGTCAATATGTTTTGAGCGTTTGTGGCATGTTGGGTTATTGGCTATACTAATACAACCTTGGTTGTCTTCATAAATTTTAATTGCATTATTTATTTCAAATTTTATTCCCTTCAATAATGATCTAAGCCATAAAGCTTCTCTAACTGCTTCGAACAGAGCCATGTACTCAGCTTCGGTAGATGAAACTGCTACAGAGTTTTGTTTCTTACTATTCCAGCAAATCAAATTTGAGTCAAACATATTAAATACATATCCTGTAGTACTTCTTCTATCAATTTCGCTCCCTGCCTAATCTGAGTCAGCATAACCAACAATAATATTTTCAAAACTGGATCTTTTAACATAAGTTAACTTTAAATCAATGGTACCCTTAAGATACCTTAGAACTCGTTTAAGGCATTGCCATAGTTCTTTATTATTTCTGTTGGTATATCTGCTCAAAATGCCCATTGATATGCATAAATCAGGGCGCGTACATAACATGATGTACATTAGGCAACCTATTAAACTTCGAGAAGGACTTTCATATTCCTCCTCTGAATTCAGTGCTTCATAATCAAGTTTATTTGCGAGCGGCGTACTAACAGGCTTGCACTCATGCATATTAAATTTCTTTAATACGTTCTTTATGTAAGCAGACTGACTTAGGCTTAAACTGCTTGCACTTCTGTCAATTTTAATTCCAATAAAGAATTTTATATCCATTGAGTCTATCATATTAAATTTTCTCATTAAGTATGACTTAAATTTGGACATAGTTTCAATATTTTCTGTTGCTATGACATCATCTACATAAAGTAGTACATAAATATTTTTCGAAATATTTCCATTGTCATAAATATAAATGCAACGATCAACTTCTGAGCTTATAAAACCAATTTCTTTCAGTGCTCCTTCAAAACCTCAAACCAACATCTAGCTGCCTGTTTCAACTCATACAGAGCTTTATTTAATTTACATACTTTATCATCTCCATATGATAGACCTTGAGGAACATGCATAAAAATTTCCTCCTTTAATTCACCATTCAAAAAGGCCGTTTTCACATCCATCTGGTGAACTTGTAAATTAAATTGGTTTGAAAGAGCTAAAATGAGCCTTAAACTTGAAATCCGTGCGACAGGGGCAAAAGTTTCCTCATAATCTAGCATATACTCTTGCGTAAAACCACGAGCTACTAGTCTCGCTTTATATTTAGTTGGATTTCCGAACTCATCATGCTTGATTGAGAATACCCACTTACTGTCGACTAAATTTTTCTTCTCAGGTTTGTCTACTATGTCCCATGTATCATGCGTTCGGCAACGCCATTCTGCTGAGGGGTATGCGGCACTGTTAAATGATAACTTATTCCTTTGTCTACACAAAATTGTTTCATTTCATTTGACAAATACTCCCTTTCGTTATCTATATATAAGTTGACAACTCTCAAGCTAAAGTGACATTCACTTTTTGCAATAAAGTCCTTAAAGATAGAAAATACATCTGATTTGTAGCTCAGCAAATACGTAACACAATAGTGCGTGTATTGGTCAATAAAGACCACATAATAATTTTTACCATCCACTGTAGACGGTGTTATTGGCCCACAAACATCAGAATGTACAACAAACAAAGGTCTTTTGATGTATTCCTTATTTTTGGATTTTTCAAATGGAAGTCTGCACTGTTTTCCCTTGACACATGCCTCACATATTTTATCGTCTATTTCTACATTTTTTAAAAGTTGAGTATCGTTGAACATGTTATGCCTCTTGATTTTTAAAAACTTGCCTTTACTTATGTGGCCCAACCTTTTATGCCACAAACGATATTCTTCATTACTCTTATTAACTTTGTTTAATGCAAACGCATTATGCAATGAGTAAAATTTTATAATTGGAACATTGTACTCACATGTTTCATTAAGAATGACTATGCCATCTTTTTGTAGCTCTTACACCTCCTGGATAAAACTCAATAGTTACTCCAGAGTCTTGCATTCTCTTAACAGATAAAAGGTTGTGCGGAATTTCTCTGCAAAACAGAACATCCTCCAATGTGACCATTGCCTGGCAGTTGCTACGAAACTTCACAATGCCTTTCGCTGTGGCATACACAAATGCACCATTCTTTGCCACTGCAATTCCAATTGGAGATTCTAGTTCGATGTATTCAGTAAACACATTCTTGTCATTTATAACATGGTCAGATGCTCCTGAATCCAGTATAAATGGCATACATTCTCCTGCTCCAGGAAAGCTTATCATTCGCTGCATCATAAATGCAAAACCTTGGTGACGAACAACTGCTGCGGTTTGGGACTGCTTCTCTGCATCACTATTTTTATTATTTAACACAAACCTTTTAAACTTAAAACAGTCTTTCTTGAAATGGCCATTCTTGCCACAGTAAAAACATTTTATTAACTTTGATTTTGCTTTATTATTATGACGAAATTTATTGTTCATTTTATTTAAATATTTATTCGTCTTATTCTTGAAGGACTGATTTCCACTTATAACATT
Organism: Drosophila neocordata; assembly: GCA_018903615.1. Taxonomy (NCBI): domain Eukaryota; kingdom Metazoa; phylum Arthropoda; class Insecta; order Diptera; family Drosophilidae; genus Drosophila; species Drosophila neocordata. The sequence continues at coordinate 151,703 of JAEIGI010000082.1, forward strand.
TAAAACTTTCGCGCTGGTGTCTTTGCTGGCATTTTTAATTTTAATTTCATGATCAAGCAGACGGTATTTTACAAAAAGTCAAGGTTATATTATCGTCGGAAAACGTTTCAATGGCAGTAACTACTCCATCATAACAAGGTGTCAATGTCATCAATAAATGACTTATTTTGTCCACCTCCTCAACCTTAGCTCCTGCTGATATTAACTCGCCTATCAAGTCGTCGAACAATTTAAAATGATTTATTAAATCTGTATCACTTTTCAACTTAAGGGACAATAATTGTTTTCGGACGGACAGTTGTGTCGCTAAGCTTTTTCGCTCATAAATTGCGTCGAGGTCAGAAAACACTTTCTTTGCAGAACTTTCATGTGGAACGCAACTTAAAAATGAGTCATTTAAATATTCAATTATTATTCCCTTGGCTAGACTATCATTTTTAATCCATGTTTCAACTTTCTCTGCTGGTACTTCACTATCCACTACATTAAGTAAATTATTTTCCAATAATAATGCCCGAACTCTAAACTTCCAAATTGTATATTTTTCCCCATCAAAGGGTTTAATATTTCTTTTAATTTTATCCATTGTACCTGGGCCCATAACCTATTGTAAATTCCAAGCTGGATAAAAAGAACTTTTATTTAATTTTAGTTATATTGTTTTATTTATTCTAGCACAGCACACTAAACTTTACACAAGTTGCATGATACACAACATTGCTGCTAAACATTAAATCATGTGGTGGAATTCACATACATTCAACACATTCAACATGATGAGATTCATATACATTCAACAAAATCACAACAAACTCAACATGATGAAATCCACATACATTCAACACATTCAACATGATGAAATCCACACACATTCAACACTAATATTAACGATACACTCGATAGCATAGGAAAGGCAAAATATTTCTCCACAATAGATCTGGCAAGTGGATTTCACCAGATTGAAATGCATCCAGATGATATGGCCAATACGGATTTTCTGTCGAGAATGGACACTAGGAATTTCTGCGAATGCCTTTCGGGCTTAAAAACGCACCGGCTACATTTCAAAGGGTAATGGACAATGTGCTAGGAGACTTGATAGGGAATACTTGTCTTGTCTACCTAGACGATATTATAATTTTTTCCACATCCCTCCAAAAACACTTGTCAGACCTTAAAGCCGTCTTTCGGAAATTGCAATTATCAAACTTAAAAACCCAAACGAGCAAATCCAACTTTCTAAGGAAAGAAATAGACTTCTTGGGACATATAGTCACACAAAGGGAATCAAACCCAATAAACCCAATAAAAAGACTTCCAGTGTCCCAAGACTATCAAACAGATAAAATCATTCCTAGGATTACTAGGCTATTACAAGAAATTTATAAAGGAATTTGCTAAAATTCCAAAACCAATCACGAGACAACTTAAAGGAAGCAAATCGATTATAATTGACACGGAGTTCAAAAAAGCATTCGACTATTGTAAAACACTATTAACAAACGACCCTATACTACAATACCCTGACTTCAAAAAACCTTTTACACTAACGACAGACGCGAGTAACTTCGCCATAGGAGCCGTACTGTCACAAGGCCCTGACAAATCCGACAAACCTATTTGCTTTGCAAGTAGGACGCTTTCGGACACAGAAAACCGGTACTCGACTGTAGAAATGGAAATGCTAGCCATAGTCTGGGCAGTAAAATATTTTCGACCGTACATATACGGTAATAAAGTCAAAATTGTCACAGACCACAAACCCCTAGTCTGGCTTGAAATTTTCTAGGTTCAAAATCCGAAACTCCTTCGCTGGAAATTAACCTTGTCCGAATGTGACTATGAGATGGTCTATAAAAAGGGTTCACAAAATGTCATTGCAGATGCACTGAGCAGAATGGAACCGAATATGTGCACAAACGACACCAGCCCGGGACTAAACCCTACTATACCACTTTCTTCCAGTCCGTTAAATACATTCACCATGCAAACAATATTTAAACTTCATCCAATCTCTTCATGTGTTAAAATATCCCCGTTCACACACAAAGTCCGTAGTTGTATTTCAGAACCATCTTTCACCTTAGAAAATACATCAAGAATTTTAAAAAACTTACTTAAACCAAAGAAGACATTAGCAGTGCATACCACCGACGAAATATTCGCCGTAATACAAGAATCATACTTCAAATACTTCGCAGACACCGGTCTGTATAAAATATGCAGGTGTTTGACGTTCCTTTCGAAACCAAATAACTCAGACGAGACAGAGAACATAATAAAGACCGATCACACCAACAACAACCATAGAGGTATAGACGATCTAAAAAACAAAATCTCTGAAATAATACGAGACTGTGAAGTTTGCTTAACTCTCAAATACGACAGGCAACCACAAAAACCACCTTTTGTGATACCCGAAATACCAAACGGACCGTTAGATATCATTCATACTGATATTTATACAATCAACGACAACTACAATCTGACCATAATCGATAAATTCTCAAAGTTCGCTCAAGCCTACCCACTCACAAACAGAAACTCCGTCAGTGTCACAAAAGCCTTCAAAACATTCATGAAGCAATTCGGCCTACCGAAAAAGATCATTCTCGATCAGGGCGCCGAGTTCTCAGGGTTAGTCTTCAGGAAATTCCTGGAACAATATAATATAGAACTGCACGTTACATCTTTTCAACAATCAAGTAGTAACTCCACAGTCGAACGGCTACATTCTATATTGACGGAAATATAGAATAATAATTTTCAACAAAAGAAAGGACTTAAAGTTACCACAAGAACACGACGAAATCCTCGATGAAGCAATTATTACTTACTATAATGCTATCCATTCGAGCACTAATCACACACCCTTCGAATTATTTAGCGAAAGAACACATATTTTCGACCAAACTGTGAAATTCAATAACGAACAAGACTACCTAACAAAACTTAACGAATTCCGTTCTCATATTTACCCCGCGATTAAACTAAATATGGAAGCCTCGACGCGTAGTAGAACAGACAAATTAAACGAAAAGAGAATAATATCACCTGACATACCTACAGGCAACATAATCCTCAGAAAAGAAATTAGGCGAAATAAACTAACTCCCCGATTTAGCAAACTGCGCTAGTTGAGAACGGCACTACTGTACTAACAGCAAAAAGACAGAAGCTACACAAACAAAAAATAAGAAAAGCAACTAAAATAGCAACCGACACATAAACCCACCGCTTGATTCTGGAATTTTCTTATTAACCGCTACCTACACTAAATTCTTACAGGCTGACACTACGGTACGGACAACGTCTCATACTTGACATTTTGGACAAGGACCACCCTTTAACAAAGGTCAACCTGGAGTCATTTAGAAACATAAATCATGTAATCCAATTGAACGATTATGAAGAGGGCAGCAAGAGAAATCCTGGAAACAATAGACAAATTGCCAATGAGAAACAATTCTATGATATAAAAGCAACACTAAACGAAAAAAATGGGACAGGTTCTTGAAAAATTAAAAGTTTTATTTCCCAACAATAACAGAACTAAGAGGGGACTTATCAACGGACTAGGAAACATAGTTAAAATCGTCTCGGGAAACATGGACGCAGACAATGAGGCAAGAATAGATAAAGATTTGTCGAAACTTCAAAAGGAGTCAAAACTTAACATACAATTTCAATAAAAACCTAGGATCAGGTTTAAACATATAGCAGACCATATTAATGGAGAACAGGTTAAGATTAACAACTTCATTAAATCATATCAAAATACTATTTTTAAAGAAATAAATTCATAACAGTATAGGGTACAGATGTACCAACACTATAATCGAATCAGCTACAATATAGACATTTTATATAATCATTTAAGTAACATTGCAGAGAGTCTACTTTTTACAAAACTAAAAATAATTCCGAAATATATTTTTTTTAACTCCAATGAAATATCAATTATCAAAGTAATTCTACAAAAAAAAAAAACACAAAAACATTGAAACAAAATTTGAACACGAAATATACAATATACTCTCATTAGATTCAATAACAAAAAATAACACATTAATATTTAAGATGAAAATTCCAATACTATCGCAAGAAAATTACCAGATGTATCAATTCATACCCCTACCTATTGACAAAACAAATTCCTAGTACTCCCCAAATATGTAATAAAAAACACACTAGAAATTAAGATTTCAAAATCACCTTGTATTAAAATAAGCACCCTTAATGTATGTGAGACCCCACTAATTACACCCAATCCAGAATGCTTACATAACCTATTCAACAACAGTAAGGCGACTTGCAACGTTATTGATGGAGGACTATACCCAAAGATCTCCGTACCAACCAAGGGACTGCTACTCATCTTTAACGCAAAAAACAAAACCATTGCATCCAAGTGCATGCCCAACAAAACCTTCAGTGGTTCCATGGTCATCCACTATGAGAATTGTTCGATCAAGGTAGATGGATTGGAATACGTCGACACCGCCACCACCGTAATCGACATATGGGACGTTAGCTTACCACACATCAGCAATATGTCAGTGATACCTACAACCAAGGATATAAACTTTAAGGATCTCCACCTGGTCGATTTGCAAAACGATCTGAACATAATGCAAATGAAAAATCAGGATACATCGCATTTAATAATCGTTTATATACTAATCGGAATCACAATATTGATTACTGCCCTAACATGGATCCACAATCGGAGGTCGGTCGTTTTTACGCCCACTACCCTAAGTCCCACTGTCACTCCTATCCAGCACTCGGTTCCTGTACCTTTGTGGCCGTCGTTCCATCTTAAGGGGGAGGAGTTACCTATAACGGTAATGTTCTACCCCCACCTAAACCATCTCGTGCAACTCCCATGGCCCACTAATGTCAATCAACCCAGACATAACTGTTGCAACACCTTTCTGTTGAAATCAACACCCGGCAGAATGCTGACACAACGGGTTTCACATACAGGGAACATTACATATAATCTTATATATACATAATATTTTCCAAAAAGCCTCTGCGTAGGCAACATAGTATAAGATTATTGAGAATGCCGATTCAGCGAATTCTGGCATACTAACCCACAAAACGAAATAAAAGACATTTAGTTGTTAATTCAGACTGAAGGGAAGCAGACGTCTTTGACTTTTTAATTTAACAAGGACCATATTAAGCAAGGACATAATTCGCGCGCTTCGATGATATTTGAATTGCTTTTTGGGCCAACGCTTATTTGAATTATTAGCCGTTTTCACCACTTCAATTCATATCTATTTATATCTGGCGTGATATTCTGTTGCGTTTGTGTGGTATATATATATAAATAACATATTCCTCACATTCCTCCCTTTCTTCGGGAGCCAAATCCTTCCCTCCTTTTTTTCTTATAGAATTTTTTTTTTTTTTTTTTTTTTTTGTTGTGGCCATTTATGGCATCTTTTAGTTAATGGCAATCCATTTTCCAACCAGGCATCTTTTCCAACTTTTTGGCAGATCGTGAGCATCTTTTCAATTATTCCCATGCCTTCTTTTGGCATGGGTGGCTCCGACTGCATCTTTTACCTATATACTATATTTACAATATTACTTATATCTACTTAACCTAAACTTCATATATTTTTTCCTAATCTACCTAATCTAAACTCCAAAAGTGTCTACTATCCTAAGCTTCATATTTTTTTTTATTCTACCTATTCTAAACTCCAAAAATATCTACTATACTAAACTTCATGTTTGTTTTCTATTCTACCTATTCTAAACTCCAAAAATATCTACTATCCTAAACTTCATGTTTTTTTTTCTACTCTACCTATTCTAAACTCCAAAAAAGATCTTTTATCCTAAACTTCATGTTTTTCTTATTCTACCTATTCTATATTGTAGAAAGCAGATTCCAGTGGTGTAAAATAAAGACACCAGTAGTACTTCTTTAATGGAGTTCAGTTTATTGAATGAATCTTAATTCTGATACAATTGTTAACTAAAGCTAAGACCGCGTAGCTGCGCTGCTAGCAATGCAGGCAGAGGCGCGTTATGCTTATGTATATATTATTTATTATCTTCTATATTATTTTCTTTATCTTTCCCTGCGCAGGAATTTAACTGTTTACTTTGATTTCTGGTAGTGACTCTCAGAATTTTGTTACTATTTTTCTTTTCCTTTTGTTACTTAATTTTTTTTGTTAAATTAATTGCTGTTTACTTTTCATGCATTTTCCTTACATTTTTTTTTCTTGCTTTGCGCTTATTAAATTGTTTCATTTACTTGATTTTTTTGTTTATTACTTTTCATCAATTATTTCATTCTCTTTTTCGTACTTAAAATTAAAGTGTGTTGTTGCTGCTTCTTGTATTTTTTTCTCGAATGCAAAAAAATTTCAAAATGTAGTACAGTTGCTTGTTTTTTGAAGGATGATGGAGAAGAAGTTCTTCTCAGGAGAATAATGTTGGGCAGGAGGATAAGGATGCTAAGGTATGCTTTAGCTGGAAGTTCTCATCTGGGAACTTGTTGCCGTAGATGGACTTGCCGCCAGTGCCATTGTGGTTGGTGAAGTCACCGCCTTGGCACATGAAGTTTGGGATGACGCGATGGAAAATGGAGCCCTTGTAGCCAAAGCCCTTCTCGCCGGTGCACAAGGCGCGGAAATTTTCGGCAGTTTTGGGAACAACATCAGAGCGCAGCTCCATGGTGATCCTACGGTCATATCAAAGAAAACTCTTGGTAAATTACTCATTTTCGACGCTCTTGAATACACGCGAACAAACTGAATTCCAAATTGCAACTGACCTCAACTAAATCTGCTGCAATGTTAGTATTCCTATTTACTATCTTCCTAAAAATAATCGTCTAATGTAGTCATTTTAGTCAATTGATATATATACTTTTTCAGTTTTAATTTTTATACCTTTGCAAAAAAGGTATATTAATTTTGGTCAGAAGTTTGCAACGCATAGAAGGAAGCATCTCCGACTATATAAAGAATATATATTCTTGATCAGCACGATGAGCTGAGTTCATTTAGCCCTGTCGGTCTGTCCGTATGTCCGTCTGTCCGTCTGTCTGGATCAACGCAATCTCCTCCGAGACCCTTAAAGCTACAGAGCTGAAATTTTGCACCTAGGCTTCTTTTTGCTGCAGGCATTGTATATCTCGGAATCATTCCGATCGGATGACTATATCATATAGCTCCCATAGGAACGATCGGTCGTGAATAAGCTTTAACCTCAATAAGTTTGTTGTTTTCCAACGAAATATTACGAAAGCCGGTATTTGTGAGTTTTATATTCCTCTTACTATATCCACCAAGTTTCATCAAAATCGGTTGACTATATCATATAGCTCCCATAGGAACGATCGGTCATGAATATGGATTTCGAGCAATAACTTGGTTGTTTTAAAAGCGATTATCACTAAATTTGGTATTTATGAGTTTTATATACTTTCTAACATATCTGGAAAGTTTTATCAGAATCGGGGCACTATATCATATAGCTCCCATAGGAACGATCGGCCAAATAATTGGTTTATGTAAGCAGACTGACTTAGGCTTAAACTGCTTGCACTTCTGTCAATTTTAATTCCAATAAAGAATTTTATATCCATTAAGTCTATCATATTAAATTTTCTCATCAAGTATGACTTAAATTTGGACATAGTTTCAATATTTTCTGTTGCTATGACATCATCTACATAAAGTAGTACATAAATATTTTTCGAAATATTTCCATTGTCATAAATATAAATGCAACGATCAACTTCTGAGCTTATAAAACCAATTTCTTTCAGTGCTCCTTCAAAAACCTCAAACCAACATCTAGCTGCCTGTTTCAACCCATACAGAGCTTTATTTAATTTACATACTTTATCATCTCCATATGATAGACCTTGAGGAACATGCATAAAAATTTCCTCCTTTAATTCACCATTCAAAAAGGCCGTTTTTACATCCATCTGGTGAACTTGTAAATTAAATTGGTTTGAAAGAGCTAAAATGAGCCTTAAACTTGAAATCCGTGCGACAGGGGCAAAAGTTTCCTCATAATCTAGCATATACTCTTGCGTAAAACCACGAGCTACTAGTCTCGCTTTATATTTGGTTGGATTTCCGAACTTATCATGCTTGATTGAGAATACCCACTTACTGTCGACTAAATTTTTCTTCTCAGGTTTGTCTACTATGTCCCATGTATCATGCGTTCGGCAACGCCATTCTGCTGAGGGGTATGCGGCACTGTTAAATGATAACTTATTCCTTTGTCTACACAAAATTGTTTCATTTCATTTGACAAATACTCCCTTCCGTTATCTATATATAAGTTGACAACTCTCAAGCTAAAGTGACATTCACTTTTTGCAATAAAGTCCTTAAAGATAGAAAATACATCTGATTTGTAGCTCAGCAAATACGTAACACAGTAGTGCGTGTATTGGTCAATAAAGACCACATAATAATTTTTACCATCCACTGTAGACGGTGTTATTGGCCCACAAACATCAGAATGTACAACAAACAAAGGTCTTTTGATGTATTCCTTATTTTTGGATTTTTCAAATGGAAGTCTGCACTGTTTTCCCTTGACACATGCCTCACATATTTTATCGTCTATTTCTACATTTTTTAAAAGTTGAGTATCGTTGAACATGTTATGCCTCTTGATTTTTAAAAACTTGCCTTTACTTATGTGGCCCAACCTTTTATGCCACAAACGATATTCTTCATTACTCTTATTAACTTTGTTTAATGCAAACGCATTATGCAATGAGTAAAATTTTATAATTGGAACATTGTACTCACATGTTTCATTAAGAATGACTATGCCATCTTTTGTAGCTCTTACACCTCCTGGATAAAACTCAATAGTTACTCCAGAGTCTTGCATTCTCTTAACAGATAAAAGGTTGTGCGGAATTTCTCTGCAAAACAGAACATCCTCCAATGTGACCATTGCCTGGCAGTTGCTACGAAACTTCACAATGCCTTTCGCTGTGGCATACACAAATGCACCATTCTTTGCCACTGCAATTCCAATTGGAGATTATAGTTCAATGTATTCAGTAAACACATTCTTGTCATTTATAACATGGTCAGATGCTCCTGAATCCAGTATAAATGGCATACATTCTCCTGCTCCAGGAAAGCTTATCATTCGCTGCATCATAAATGCAAAACCTTGGTGACGAACAACTGCTGCGGTTTGGGACTGCTTCTCTGCATCACTATTTTTATTATTTAACACAAACCTTTTAAACTTAAAACAGTCTTTCTTGAAATGGCCATTCTTGCCACAGTAAAAACATTTTATTAACTTTGATTTTGCTTTATTATTATGACGAAATTTATTGTTCATTTTATTTAAATATTTATTCGTCTTATTCTTGAAGGACTGATTTCCACTTATAACATTTAAAACTTTCGCGCTGGTGTCTTTGCTGGCATTTTTAATTTTAATTTCATGATCAAGCAGACGGTATTTTACAAAAGTCAAGGTTATATTATCGTCGGACAACGTTTCAATGGCAGTAACTACTCCATCATAACAAGGTGTCAATGTCATCAATAAATGACTTATTTTGTCCACCTCCTCAACCTTAGCTCCTGCTGATACTAACTCGCCTATCAAGTCGTCGAACAATTTAAAATGATTTATTAAATCTGTATCACTTTTCAACTTAAGGGACAATAATTGTTTTCGGACGGACAGTTGTGTCGCTAAGCTTTTTCGCTCATAAATTGCGTCGAGGTCAGAAAACACTTTCTTTGCAGAACTTTCATGTGGAACGAAACTTAAAAATGAGTCATTTAAATATTCAATTATTATTCCCTTGGCTAGACTATCATTTTTAATCCATGTTTCATCTTTCTCTGCTGGTACTTCACTATCCACTACATTAATTAAATTATTTTCCAATAATAATGCCCGAACTCTAAACTTCCAAATTGTATATTTTTCCCCATCAAAGGGTTTAATATTTCTTTTAATTTTATCCATTGTGCCTGGGCCCATAACCTATTGTAAATTCCAAGCTGGATAAAAAGAACTTTTTATTTAATTTTAGTTATATTGTTTTATTTGTTCTAGCACAGCACACTAAACTTTACACTTCCAAGTATCAAAGGCAATTAATTCTATTGAGTGACATTCAATTAAAATGACACCTTTGAAAACATTTTTGGTTGCAGTGAAAACTGGCACCGTTAGCAACCTTTCTTTGCATGTGTTCGATATTGCTTTTGCTTGGCAGTACAACAATTTCACCATGTTGCAAGTCGCTTTATCAAGTTGCATGATACACAACATTGCTGCTAAACATTTAATCATGTGGTGGAATTCACATACATTCAACACATTCAACATGATGAGATTACTATACATTCAACAAAATCACAACAAACTCAACATGATGAAATCCACATACCTTCAACACATTCAACATGATGAAATCCACACACATTCAACACTAATATTAACGATATACTCGATAGCATAGGAAAGGCAAAATATTTCTCCACAATAGATCTGGCAAGTGGATTTCACCAGATTGAAATGCATCCAGATGATATGGCCAATACGGATTTTCTGTCGAGAATGGACACTAGGAATTTCTGCGAATGCCTTTCGGGCTTAAAAACGCACCGGCTACATTTCAAAGGGTAATGGACAATGTGCTAGGAGACTTGATAGGGAATACTTGTCTTGTCTACCTAGACGATATTATAATTTTTTCCACATCCCTCCAAAAACACTTGTCAGACCTTAAAGCCGTCTTTCGGAAATTGCAATTATCAAACTTAAAAACCCAAACGAGCAAATCCAACTTTCTAAGGAAAGAAATAGACTTCTTGGGACATATAGTCACACAAGAGGGAATCAAACCCAATCCAAATAAGATAAAAGCAATTAAAGAGTTCCAGTGTCCCAAGACTATCAAACAGATAAAATCATTCCTAGGATTACTAGGCTATTACAAGAAATTTATAAAGGATTTTGCTAAAATTACAAAACCAATCACGAGACAACTTAAAGGAAGCAAATCGATTATAATTGACACGGAGTTCAAAAAAAGCATTCGACTATTGTAAAACACTATTAACAAACGACCCTATACTACAATACCCTGACTTCAAAAAACCTTTTACACTAACGACAGACGCGAGTAACTTCGCCATAGGAGCCGTACTGTCACAAGGCCCTGACAAATCCGACAAACCTATTTGCTTTGCAAGTAGGACGCTTTCGGACACAGAAACCCGGTACTCGACTGTAGAAAAGGAAATGCTAGCCATAGTCTGGGCAGTAAAATATTTTCGACCGTACATATACGGTAATAAAGTCAAAATTGTCACAGACCACAAACCCCTAGTCTGGCTAGAAATTTTCTAGGTTCAAAATCCGAAACTCCTTCGCTGGAAATTAACCTTGTCCGAATGTGACTATGAGACACCAGCCCGGGACTAAACCCTACTATACCACTTTCTTCCAGTCCGTTAAATACATTCACCATGCAAACAATATTTAAACTTCATCCAATCTCTTCATGTGTTAAAATATCCCCGTTCACACACAAAGTCCGTAGTTGTATTTCAGAACCATCTTTCACCTTAGAAAATACATCAAGAATTTTAAAAAACTTACTTAAACCAAAGAAGACATTAGCAGTGCATACCACCGACGAAATATTCGCCGTAATACAAGAATCATACTTCAAATACTTCGCAGACACCGGTCTGTATAAAATATGCAGGTGTTTGACGTTCCTTTCGGAACCAAATAACTCAGACGAGACAGAGAACATAATAAAGACCTATCACACCAACAACAACCATAGAGGTATAGACGATCTAAAAAACAAAATCTCTGAAATAATACGAGACTGTGAAGTTTGCTTAACTCTCAAATACGACAGGCAACCACAAAAACCACCTTTTGTGATACCCGAAATACCAAACGGACCGTTAGATATCATTCATACTGATATTTATACAATCAACGACAACTACAATCTGACCATAATCGATAAATTCTCAAAGTTCGCTCAAGCCTACCCACTCACAAACAGAAACTCCGTCAGTGTCACAAAAGCCTTCAAAACATTCATGAAGCAATTCGGCCTACCGAAAAAGATCATTCTCGATCAGGGCGCCGAGTTCTCAGGGTTAGTCTTCAGGAAATTCCTGGAACAATATAATATAGAACTGCACGTTACATCGTAACATAGTAACTCCACAGTCGAACGGCTACATTCTATATTGACGGAAATATAGAATAATAATTTTCAACAAAAGAAAGGAGTTAAAATTACCACAAGAACACGACGAAATCCTCGATGAATCAATTATTATTTACAATAATGCTATCCATTCGAGCACTAATCACACACCCTTCGAATTATTTAGCGAAAGAACACATATTTTCGACCAAACTGTGAAATTCAACAACGAACAAGACTACCTAACAAAACTTAACGAATTCCGTTCTCATATTTACCCCGCGATTAAACTAAATATGGAAGCCTCGACGCGTAGTAGAACAGACAAATTAAACGAAAAGAGAATAATATCACCTGACATACCTACAGGCAACATAATCCTCAGAAAAGAAATTAGGCGAAATAAACTAACTCCCCGATTTAGCAAACTGCGCTAGTTGAGAACGGCACTACTGTACTAACAGCAAAAAGACAGAAGCTACACAAACAAAAAATAAGAAAAGCAACTAAAATAGCAACCGACACATAAACCCACCGCTTGATTCTGGAATTTTCTTATTAACCGCTACCTACACTAAATTCTTACAGGCTGACACTACGGTACGGACAACGTCTCATACTTGACATTTTGGACAAGGACCACCCTTTAACAAAGGTCAACCTGGAGTCATTTAGAAACATAAATCATGTAATCCAATTGAACGATTATGAAGAGGGGCAGCAAGAGAAATCCTGGAAACAATAGACAAATTGCCAATGAGAAACAATTCTATGATATAAAAGCAACACTAAACGAAAAAATGGGACAGGTTCTTGAAAAATTAAAAGTTTTATTTCCCAACAATAACAGAACTAAGAGGGGACTTATCAACGGACTAGGAAACATAGTTAAAATCGTCACGGGAAACATGGACGCAGACAATGAGGCAAGAATAGATAAAGATTTGTCGAAACTTCAAAAGGAGTCAAAACTTAACATACAATTTCAATAAAAACCTAGGATCAGGTTTAAACATATAGCAGACCATATTAATGGAGAACAGGTTAAGATTAACAACTTCATTAAATCATATCAAAATACTATTTTTAAAGAAATAAATTCATAACAGTATAGGGTACAGATGCACCAACACTATAATCGAATCAGCTACAATATAGACATTTTATATAATCATTTAAGTACCATTGCAGAGAGTCTACTTTTTACAAAACTAAAAATAATTCCGAAATATATTTTTTTAACTCCAATGAAATATCAATTATCAAAGAAATTCTACAAAAAAAAAAAACAAAAACATTGAAACAAAATTTGAACACGAAATATACAATATACTCTCATTAGATTCAATAACAAAAAATAACACATTAATATTTAAGATGAAAATTCCAATACTATCGCAAGAAAATTACCAGATGTATCAATTCATACCCCTACCTATTGACAAATCAAATTCCTAGTACTCCCCAAATATGTAATAAAAAACACACTAGAAATTAAGATTTCAAAATCACCTTGTATTAAAATAAGCACCCTTAATGTATGTGAGACCCCACTAATTACACCCAATCCAGAATGCTTACATAACCTATTCAACAACAGTAAGGCGACTTGCAACGTTATTGATGGAGGACTATACCCAAAGATCTCCGTACCAACCAAGGGACTGCTACTCATCTTTAACGCAAAAAACAAAACCATTGCATCCAAGTGCATGCCCAACAAAACCTTCAGTGGTTCCATGGTCATCCACTATGAGAATTGTTGGATCAAGGTAGATGGGTTGGAATACGTCGACACCGCCACCACCGTAATCGACATATGGGACGTTAGCTTGCCACACATCAGCAATATGTCAGTGATACCTACAACCAAGGATATAAACTTTGAGGATCTCCACCTGGTCGATTTGCAAAACGATCTGAACATAATGCAAATGAAAAATCAGGATACATCGCATTTAATAATCGTTTATATACTAATCGGAATCACAATATTGATTACTGCCCTAACATGGATCCACAATCGGAGGTCGGTCGTTTTTACGTCCACTACCCTAAGTCCCACTGTCACTCCTATCCAGCACTCGATTCCTGTACCTTTGTGGCCGTCGTTCCATCTTAAGGGGGAGGAGTTACCGATAACGGTAATGTTCTACCCCCACCTAAACCATCTCGTGCAACTCCCATGGCCCACTAATGTCAATCAACCCAGACATAACTGTTGCAACACCTTTCTGTTGAAATCAACATCCGGCAGAATGCCGACACAACGGGTTTCACATACAGGGAACATTACATATAATATTATATATACATAATATTTTCAAAAAGCCTCTGCGTAGGCAACATAGTATAAGATTATTGAGAATGCCGATTCAGCGAATTCTGGCATACTAACCCACAAAACGAAATAAAAGACATTTAGTTGTTAATTCAGACTGAAGGGAAGCAGACGTCTTTGACTTTTTAATTTAACAAGGACCATATTAAGCAAGGACATAATTCGCGCGCTTCGATGATATTTGAATTGCTTTTTGGGCCAACGCTTATTTGAATTATTAGCCGTTTTTACCACTTGAATTCATATATATTTATATCTGGCGTGATATTCTGTTGCGTTTGTGTGGTATATATATATATAAATAACATATTCCTCACATTCCTCCCAAATCCTTCCCTCCTTTTTTTCTTATAGAATTTTTTTTTTTTTTTTTTTTGTTGTGGCCATTTATGGCATCTTTTAGTTAATGGCAATCCATTTTCCAACCAGGCATCTTTTCCAACTTTTTGGCAGATCGTGAGCATCTTTTCAATTATTCCCATGCCTTCTTTTGGCAATACGACTGCATCTTTTACATATATACTATATTTACAATATTACTTATATCTACTTAACCTAAACTTCATATATTTTTTCCTAATCTACCTAATCTAAACTCCAAAAGTGTCTACTATCCTAAGCTTCATATTTTTTTTATTCTACCTATTCTAAACTCCAAAAATATCTACTATCCTAAACTTCATGTTTGTTTTCTATTCTACCTATTTTAAACTCCAAAAATATCTACTATCCTAAACTTCATGTTTTTTTTCTACTCTACCTATTCTAAAATCCAAAAAGATCTTTTATCCTAAACTTCATGTTTTTCTTATTCTACCTATTCTATATTGTAGAAAGCAGATTCCAGTGGTGTAAAATAAAGACACCAGTAGTACTTCTTTAATGGAGTTCAGTTTATTGAATGAATCTTAATTCTGATACAATTGTTAACTAAAGCTAAGACCGCGTAGCTGCGCTGCTAGCAATGCAGGCAGAGGCGCGGTATGCTTATGTATAAGCATATTTATGTATAAATGTATAAATGTTTATATAAGAATATGTATGTGAATATGCCGCCGCAGCGGAAGAGTGAGGATGTATCATATTGCATCTTAGGAAAGAGTGGCCGCGCGTGTTATATTTGCCAACACAGCAATTGTCCAGCACCATGCACTCATGGGTGGTCATGTTACTTAAAAGGCAAATACACTTGCTTTATGTTATTAATATATTATTCCAGAACATGCTACATCCCCCCTCTTTAGAAAAATAACGTAATTATATGGAGTTCTTTTCTAATTTTTATTATATGGAAATTTATTTATGTATTATTGATAATAATTTTTTTTGTTTGAATGTTTGATTATTCGTTTAATGATATATGTGGTATTGTGTCATTAAATGTAGGGAATTTTTTTTGTTTTATTATTATTTTTTATATATATATTAATTGATTAAAATTTTTAACCTATCTTTATGCCCTAATTGTATCTTATTCTTTGAATCTTTAATTAAAATGTTATCCCTATCCTTTATTTCTTCTATAATGAATGGGCCTAAATACTTAGGTTCTAACTTATGACCCGTATCACTACGTAATAAAACTTTATAACTAATTCTATGTTATATAGTGGATTTATCTTATCAACACTATTAAAATGTTTGGGTAAATTTGAAGTTTTACCGAATACCAACTCATATGGACAATAATCATGTGCCATAGAGGGTGTTGTATTAAAACAATATGCGAAGTATCGTATCCATACATCTCAATCAGTTTTGTCAACTGAAATGCATAAATCTTCAATTATTGAGTTTCTATATTCTGTTCCCATGTCCGTAATGAACGTCTTCATTGGACCGTACTGCAGAATGAAATCTTCAAATATAGCTTTCGCTACTGTTTTTGCACTTTTGTCTTTAATTGGTATAATTACAAGATATTTTATTAAGTCGCAGATTAAGGTTACTGCGTATTCATTTCCGTTTTTTGTTTTTGGGAGTGTACCGATCGTATCCACTATTTCCCTGTCGAAAGCCAGTTGTGGCGTTTCAGTTATAACTAACGGTGCTTTTTGTTATTTTTGCTTTTTGACACTTATTACATTTTTTTATATATTAAAATATATCTCGTGTCATATTCTTGCAATAATAATGTCTTTTTATTTTGGCTATGGTTCTTAATATTTCAGTATGACCTCCTTGTATAGGGTCATCGTGGAACGTAAACAGTATTGCTTCTTTTTCTTTATCATTATTTGATAATAGGGTCACCGGCTTGAGTAGCGCTACTCTTTAAAATTGTAAAATCTTATTGCCCATATTTTTGAAAGATTCTATTGAAATAGTTTCAAAGATCTTTTCGCTCGGTGCCACTTTGACTTTACTGATATTGAGTATACCGGCTTCTTTTTCGAGCCTTTGAAAAAATTGACCTAAGTCGAGAATTCCATTGGTATACATATCGCAAATGTCAATTCTTGCTATAACTTTCTTGCCATGGTTGAATGGGCTTAAAGAATTAGTTATTCGCAAGGTCACTACTTCACACACACGTCATATACGTTGGGCTTAGAAGCATTAAGAGATTGCTTTTGCAACTCTTCTATATTATTTTCTTTATCTTTCCCTGCGCAGGAATTTAACTGTTAACTTTGATTTCTGGTAGTGACTCTCAGAATTTTGTGACTATTTTGTATATTTTGTAAGTCCTGTAATTTTTCTTTTCCTTTTGTTACTTAATTTTTTTTTGTTAAATTAATTGCTGTTTACTTTTTTCCTTACATTTTTTTTCTTGCTTTGCGCTTATTAAATTGTTTCATTTACTTGATTTTTTGTTTATTACTTTTCATCAATTATTTCATTCTCTTTTTCGTACTTAAAATTAAAGTGTGTTGTTGCTGCTGCTTGTATTTTTTTCTCGAATGCAAAAAAATTTCAAAATGTAGTACAGTTGCTTGTTTTTTGAAGGATGATGGAGAAGAAGTTCTTCTCAGGAGAATAATGTTGGGCAGGAGGATAAGGAGGTGGGGGAAATGGGAGAAGTCTCAGCCAGTCTCCTAAGCAATCGACAGAATACCGGGTTCGGTATGCTTTAGCTGGAAGTTCTCATCTGGGAACTTGTTGCCGTAGTGCCATTGTGCCACTTGGCACATGAAGTTTGGGATGACGCGATGGAAAATGGAGCCCTTGTAGCCAAAGCCCTTCTCGCCGGTGCACAAGGCGCGGAAATTTTCGGCAGTTTTGGGAACAACATCAGAGCGCAGCTCCATGGTGATCCTACCGAGGGGCTCGCCATCGGCGGTCATATCAAAGAAAACTCTTGGTAAATTACTCATTTTCGACGCTCTCGAATACACGCGAACAAACTGAATTCCAAATTGCAACTGACCTCAACTAAATCTGCTACAATGTTAGTATTCCTATTTACTATCTTCCTAAAAATAATCGTCTAATGTAGTCATTTTAGTCAATTGATATATATACTTTTTCAGTTTTAATTTTTATTTAAAGAATTAGAAAATTTTTTTTTTTTATATAATAATTTTTTTTGAAATGAATGGTCTTAAATCTACATTTGATGACTCTATTTTTTGATTAAGTTAGCAGTGGAGTCTATTAACCCCATATTGAGTTCATTAAATGGGTCATTAAACTTGTTTATGTTATTGTCAAACATTCAATTTTGAAAATATTTTCCTAGTACTAACCAAAAAGCCTCTGCGTAGGCAACATATTATAAGATTATTGAGAATGCCGATTCAGCGAATTCTGGCATACTAACCCACAAAACGAAATAAAAAACATTTAGTTGTTAATTCAGACTGAAGGGAAGCAGACGTCTTTGACTTTTTAATTTAACAAGGACCATATTAAGCAAGGACATAATTCGCGCGCTTCGATGATATTTGAATTGCTTTTTGGGCCAACGCTTATTTGAATTATTAGCCGTTTTTACCACTTGAATTCATATATATGTATTTACATCTGGCGTGATATTCTGTTGCGTTTGTGTGGTATATATATATAAATAACATATTCCTCACATTCCTCCCTTTCTTCGGGAGCCAAATCCTTCCCTCCTTTTTTTCTTATAGTTTTTTTTTTTTTTTTGGTGTGGCCATTTATGGCATCTTTTGGTTAATGGCAATCCATTTTCCAACCAGGCATCTTTTCCAACTTTTTGGCAGATCGTGAGCATCTTTTCAATTATTCCCATGCCTTCTTTTGGCATGGGTGGCTCCGACTGTATCTTTTACATATATACTATATTTACAATATTACTTTGTAAGGAAGTTTTTCCAGGCCGGGGTACATCTCCCAGTCTCCCCAGGGCCTTTCCTACACAGAAAATTTATGTAAGAAACCCGGACTTGATGACGGAGGAAAGGGAGCATAGCCATATCCAGAGTTGGCTTGCTCTAATCGGTGATTGCTTTAACTATACCTAACAGAGGAGGGAAAAGGGAAGGGAGTAGGGTGATCGACGTCTACTAAACGATTAACAAATACAAGGGAATGGTATCAAGCCGACTAGGGTGTCACCCGGACATCGACTTGAGAAACAAACACGTTGGGATTAGCCCAGGCAATTCAACCAGGTCAAGTAGGGTGTCACCCGGACCTTGGCCTGTTTGAATTATCCAGTTGCGACTCGTTGGATAATTCCTATTATTTAAGTCAACTAGGGTGGTACCCGGACATTGGCTTAAATAAAATAGGAATTATCCCGAATCGCTACAAGTACGAACTATTAATGGCCCAAGAATCTTCATCAGATCAACTACGGTGTCACCCGGACATTGGTCTGATAAAGTTCCTAGTCGGGTAGCACTAGACAAATCATATTATCCTAGTTAATTAGGGTGTCACCCGGACATTGACTAAGATTAATATGATTTACATGGCTCCCTACATAAAATACAAATACTACAAAACACACACTACATGCAAGTACAGTACGTAGACATTGAGATAATAGAGGGAACTAAAATGACAGGATGGAATGTTGAGGATAAATCATTAAGACTGGTTTTGAGATTCGGGGTCAAACATTATAAAGTTTATTAATGTCCCTGGGACCTAAATACTACTTATATCTAACCTGATATTGATTTACCACACTTGACCTAATAATCTGGGAGGGGTAGCCCTGTTGGCCACTGGTTGGACTCACCCGCTGTACACACCCTTGTTTAGCTATGTTTCCGATGATTTTGTTTAATTTGGCGTCTCTGTGGTCTTCTGGATTGCCGAAAAAGGTATTTTTGAGATTATTATATTGGCTGTAGGGGACACTTTAGTTCTGCTCGATATGTTTATCCACGCACTGCACTTTTTTGTTTTCAACTTATCTGTTGCTCGGTCCTAGCTCAACTGATCTGTCGATTTAATTTTCGACAGCCCTTGGCCTTTGATTTTGTCGCTGACGTCGGCAGCGACCAATCAAAAGTTGCCACCGCATTTTGGCGATGACGCGATCGATGCATTTACCGTAACGCATGCGTAGCTTGGGTGTCTAGAAGTTTCTAGAACAAAAGAGACTGCGCAATAACTCTGTCGAGTTCTTTTGCTAGTCCCGTTGCAATTCCTATTGCTACATACAGTTTGACAACAAAGTGTTTTCACAACGCCAAAAATTATCATTTTGTTACTTTAAGATGAAAAAAAAACCTAAATTAAATGGTTTTTTAAATTTTTTTTAATTAAAATATGTTAACTAAACAATTCCCTTTCAGGAACACAAAAAAAAAATTTTAAATATGTTTCAATCAAGAAAAAAAATAACAAAAACTGAAGATTGCACAAAATTCAACTGCCAACTAAGTGTTTTCACAACTTAGTTTTTTCACTTATTCTATCGATTTAAAGAAAAACTTATAATATTTAATATTTTGTAAGGCCACCATTGGGCTCTAAAACAGTTTCCAATTATCTATTCATCGATTTGATGAGATTTTGGACATAATCCATAGGGATATTTAGCCATTCCTCCAAAATAATGGTCTTCAAATTATTTTCATTTTCGGGATGTCGTTTGGCGGTTCTTTTTTTGAGAGACGCCCACAAATTCTGAATAGGATTTACGTCTGGACTTTGGGCAGGTGAATCCAACTCATTTTTGCAGTTATATAGCAGTCAGTACCTCACAATATGCTCCTTTTGCTTGGAATCATTGTCTTGGTAAAACTTAAAAGTTGGTTTACCCTCGACAAAATACCCGAATTTGTTGGAACTGGCCACCAAATCTGTGTGCAATATGTCCAAATATTGTTGGACATCCATTGTGTTCTCAATAAACGACAAATCGCCAACTCCTTTCGTCGAGATGTACCCCCAAACCATTTCCGAAAGTTTGCCAAACTACCAAACCAAATTCTATTATTGGAATCCAAGGCTTTTAACGGCTTTCGCCACACTCTGCTAGGTCTACCCTCATATTATAGCATCATTTTGCTTTCAACACAAACTATAAAATCATCCCAATGTGAATCAGTTTTTCCTCCGTGCATCCTCGCAAATCTTAAACGCCTTTTAATATGTGATTCCCACATCAAGCGTTTTTTACAAGTAACACTGGATGACAAACCGGTCCGTTTTAGGACTTTCCGGACATCTTCGCGGGATGTGTTTATGCCACATTTCTCTTATAGCTTTCTGGCTAGCGTTCTGGTCGAAATGGTTATGTTTTCACTTGCCCTTAGTGGCATAATTTCCCCGGCTTTGGGTGTTATGACCCGAGGCCGTCAGGTTGTAGGCTTTGTTTCTAGCCTTTCTTCCTTTTTGGAGCGGTTTAGGGTGTTATATACTGCCTTTATTGAAAGTAAAAACATTTTGGAGATCTCTACAACCGTTTTGGCTATTGTAGACCAGTAATAGACCATTTGGGCCATACCAAAACTTATCCGTTTGCTTGGCATTTTTAAACATTCAAAAGGCGGTTAAAAACGAACCAATTCTAGGAAACTATGACAAAATTACTCAACATATTGAAGCAGCCACCGAAGATCGCTTCGAAAATTCCGGGAAACAACGGTAAATACAAAAATAACGACGGAAAGAACCTAAAAAGCGAAATGTGTAAAGACTTAGTTGGCAGCTGGATTTTGTGCAATGTTTAGTTTTTGTTGTTTTTCTTGTCTTGTTTGAAATATTTTCAATTTTTTTTTTTGTAGTCCTAAAAGTAAATAGTTTAACTAACCTACTTCAATTTAAAGAAAATTAAAAAATCATTTAATTAGGTGTTTTTTTTCATCTTAAAGTAAAAAAATGATTGCTTTTGCGTTGTGTAAACACTTTGTTGTCAAACTGTATATATATAATAAGTCCTATAAATTAATTATAAGTTTATACTCTGACTTGTTGTTAGTATTTTTAATTGTCGAACTTGTTCCCCAGCAGAGCATCTCTAAATCAGACCACCGCCAATACACACACACACACATACACATACATCGGGCCACCAAAGACATGAAACAAGCAATGCAACGGGACTTGCCCAAATGTCACCAGTTACTACTGCGCAGTTTCTATTGCCTCTTATATACATATATACGCATGTCACGCCATATATATATGTATATGTATGTTTCTATGCATACATATATACGCATGGCTGAATTGCAACGGGACTCGCGAATGGAAGCGACAGAGAGATTGCGCAGTTTCTTTTGTTCTAGAAACTTCTAGACGCCTAAGCTATGCAAGTTCTTCGGCGACTGCATCGATCGCGTCATCGCCAAAATGCGTTGGCAAGTTTTGATTGGTCGCTGCTGGCGTCGGCGACAAAATCAAAGGCCAAGGGCTGTCGAAAATTAAATCGACAGATTAGTTGAGCTAAGGCCGAGATCAAGATAAGTCGGAAGCAAAAGTAAAGTGCGTGAATATAAATATATAGAGTGAAGACGCTGCCCAGGATATAACAACGACCAGAATACCGCAGGAAGTATTAATCATCAACTACAAGGAGTGGACGACGCAGAGCTACGAAGGAATTTAGCAGAGTACCAAGATACCAAGTTAAACAACCGCCCCAGATACAAAGTTAACAAGCGTGTGTGTAAAGCGGGTGAGTCTAACCAGAGGCCAACAGGGCTACCCCCATAGCAAGTTTATCAGGTCAAAGTGTGGTAAAGAAAATAGCAGGTTATATTTAATTAGTGTTTAGGTCAGAGTGACATTAATAAAATTTATAATGTTTGACAACGAATCATAAAAACCAGTCCTAATCATTTTATCCTCAGCGTTACATCCTGTCACTTTAGTTTCCTCTATTTTATTAATGTTTGCGTACTGTACGTACATGTAGTGTATGTTTCGTAGTATTTGTATTTTATGTAGGGAGCCATGTAAATAATATTACTCCTAGTCAATGTCCGGGTGACACCCTAATTGACTAGGATAATATTATTTGTCTAGCGCTGCCCAACTAAGAAAACTTTTATCAGACCAATGTCCGGGTGACACCCTAGTTGATCTGATGAAGATTCTTGGGCCCCTAGTAGTCCTGTTGTACTTGTAGCGATTCCTGATAATTCCTAATTTTATTTAAGCCAATGTCCGGGTGACACCCTAGTTGACTTAAAGAATAGGAATTATCCAATAGGTCGCAACTGGATAATTCAAACAGGCCAAGGTCCGGGTGACACCCTACTTGACCTGGTTGAATTGACTGGGCTAATCCCAATGTGTTTGTTTCTCAAGTCGATGTCCGGGTGACACCCTAGTCGACTTGATACCCTTCCTTTGTGCTCGTTAATAATTTAGTAGAAGTCGATCACCCTACTTCCTTCCCTTTTCCCTCCTCTGTTAGGCATAATTAACGCGACCAACGACTAGAGCAAGCCAACTACGAATATGGATATGGTTTCTTACATAAATTTTCTGTGTAGGAAAGGCCTTGGGGAGACTGAGAGTTGTACCCCGGCCTGGAAAAACTTCCTTACACTATATTGAAGAAACGCCAGACAATCCCATAAACTGCTTTAGGAATCAGATAGTCTTATAAGAAGCGCAATATGCATTACATCGGGGGACTTATTCTATTTGGCAAAAAAACGCGCCACCTAGTCCAATTTATAGACAAAAATAATCTGATCGAAACATTAAATCTGGCCCGTCAATCCCGACGTCGTAAATGCGTTCTACTGTGAACTGCAGACTTTAGCAATTCTCCAACACGAACTCGTGTTCGCTGCAACTAAATGCTGGCATTGCAAGAATACCAAAATATAACCGTGCGCATAGAGCAGCATAGGAGAATATAAAGCAAGTGCTTAGGGATTATTACTTCCCAAAGATGGCTAAATTGGCCAATGAGGTGTGCATTACCGCCAAATACAACCGGCACCCCAAAAAAACTAGAAATTGGAGAGACGCCAATTCCATCGTGTAGCGGGGAAATATTGCACATAGACATATTTTCCACGCACCAGAAATTATTTCTTACATGCATAGACGGCACACGAAAACATTAAGCAGATACTTATTGACTACTACTTCCCGAAAAATTAGCTAATGAAGTAGTACTAAACTGCAAGGTGTGCATTACTTTCAAATACAACCGGCACCCCAAAAAAACAAGAAGTTAGAGAGAAGCCAATACATTGGCATATTTTCCACTGACCAGAAACTATTTCTTACATGCGTAGATAAGTTCTCTAAATTCGCTATTGTGCAACCTTTAGCATCTAAATCAATCACTGACCTTATAAACCCCATCTTATTAATCGTAAATGTTTTCCAAAATACGAAGATAGTTTACTGTGAACACTAACCGTCGTTTAAGTCCGAAACAATTATCTCACTCTTAAAAAACCAGTTCAGCATTGACATGGTCAACGCACCGCCGTTGCATAGTTCCTCTAATGGGCAAGTGGAGCGTATCTACAACAAATTAATAGAAATCGCTAGGTGTCTCAAAATTGACAAGAAATTAAGCGATACATCTTGGGCAATTTTACGAGCAACTGTTGAATATAATAAAACTATTGTAAGGAAGTTTTTCCAGGCCAGGTCTCCCCAGGGCCTTTCCTACACAGAAAATTTATGTAAGAAACCTGGATTTGATGACTGAGAAAAGGGAGCATATCAGAGTTGGCTTGCTCTAGTCGGTGATCGCTTTAATTATGCCTAACACAGGATGGTAAAGGGAAGGGAAGTGGGGTGATCGACTTCTACTAAATTATTAACGAGCACAAAGGAAGGGTATCAAGTCGATTAGGGTGTCACCCGGACATCGATTTGAGAAACAAACACATTGGGATTAGCCCAGTCAATTCAACCAGGTCATGTAGGGTGTCACCCGGACCTTGGCCTGTTTGAATTATCCAGAGATTCGGGGTCAAACATTATAAAGTTTATTGATGTCCCTCAGACCTAAACACTACGTATATCTAACCTACTATTGTTTTACCACACTCTGACCTAATAAGCTAATTATGGGGGTAGCCCTGTTGGCCACTGGTTAGACTCACCCGCTGTACACATCCTTGCTTAGCTCTGTATCTGGTGACGTTGTTTAACTTTGTGTCTCTGCAGTCTTCTAGACTACTTTGTTGTCTATTCCTGGTATAGTCTTGGCCGTTGGGGATACTTTACTTCCACTCGATATATTTTGCTCACGCACTGCACTTTTACTGCTTCTGACTTATCTCTTTCTCGGTCCTAGCTCAACTGATCTGTCGATTTAATTTTCGACAGCCCTTAGCCTTTGATTTTGTCGCTGACGCCGGCAGCGACCAATCAAAAGTTGCCACCGCATTTTGGCGATGACGCGATCGATGCATTTACCGTAACGCATGCGTAGCTTGGCGTCTAGAAGTTTCTAAACAAAAGAAACTGCGCAATAACTCTGTCGACTTCTTTTGCTAGTCCCGTTGCAATGGTTATGGCTATATACATATATATATGGCGTGACATGCGTATATATGTATGTATGGCGTATTAGAAATATACATATGGATGGCGTGATATGCGTATATATGTATGTAAGCGAGAATGGAAACTGCGCAGTAGCAATTGGCGACTTTTTGGGTAAGTCCCGTTGCATTTCATGGTTTCTGTCTTTGGTGGCCCGATGTATGTGTATGTGTGGCGGTGGTTTGATTTAGAGATGCTCTGTTGGGGAACTAGTTCCACTAATAAAAATACTACCAGCAAGCCAGAGAATAAATTTATAATGACTTCATGAACTTAAAGCTACTTAAACTAAGAAAAATAGAAAAATTAATATATATATACATCCCCTTTATTGGGGCGAAGCCTTAAAAAGTGCTTCGTCGCACTGTTTCAGCCTTAAAGAAATCCGCCGCGACCCAATAGTTATTCGGCCGTGGTGTTCATAAAGCTTTTAATTGGCGTCCAACGTAATTGAACTACATAAAACACGCCCATCGGGATCGTTTTTTATTGTTAAAAAAATAAGAAACCAGAAGGATGGACTAACTTCGGCCACGCCGAAGTTCGGATACCTTTGCAAACTGTTCTTATCAATTACATATAAATTACCAGAATTATATATAAAAAAAAAATATAACAAAAAAATTTTTCTTTTTGGTCCGATTGTTCCTATATTAGCTATATGGATATAGTGCCCCGATTCTGATAAAATTTTCCAGATAAGTAGAAAGTATATAAAACCCACAAATACCAAATTTTGTGATAATTCGCTTTTAAAACAACCACGACCGATTTTGATGAAACTTGGTGGTGTGTAAGTATATAAAACACACAAATAACGACTTTCGTAATATTTCATTGGAAAACAACAAAGTTATTGAGGTTAAAGCATATTCACTGCCGATCGTTCCTATGGGTCTCGGAGGAAATTTCGTTGATCCAGACAGACGGACAGACGGAAAACAACAAAGTTATTGAGGTTAAAGCATATTCACGACCGATCGTTCCTATGGGTCTCGGAGGAGATTGCGTTGATCCAGACAGACGGACAGACGGACAGGGCTAAATGAACTCACTTCATCGTGCTCATCAAGAATATATATACTTTATATAGTCGGAGATGCTTCCCTTCTATGCGTCGCAAACTTCTGACCAAAATTAATATACCTTTTTGCAAAGCTATGAAAAGCACAGCTAGACCACTAGCCAGAAATTTGAGGTAGGAGAAAAAGTTTACCTCGAAAGCAACGAAAGATTGGGCAAGAAATTGTCCCGACTTTGTACCGAAGGTACCATCCAAGCTGACCTAGGAACGTCAGTTCTTATTATGGAGAATTGGTCACAAAGGTTCATCGGGATATTGTGTATACTCGTTGCCATGACTCACACCAAACTATATTCCAATTCTGGACGGTGATGTTTTACTCATCAAATTTATCAAATTTTGCAACAATATTAGATAATACAGTAAGATTAGCAGCACTTTTACCCCCAACCGCTTATGCAAGCAATTTTATGATCCGCCCTTAAAAAAAATGGAGGCACTCCCGCCGCCACTTATTTTTAAAAAAATAAAAAAATCAAAAAGCCACACCTCCTATCAAGAAATAATAAGGTGATATTAATAACCGACGAAACAAAACAAATAAACCGGATAAGAAAGACACTGTCAATAGATTAATTACAGAAAGAAGGGCGAGTTTGTCCGATACGCCCCATTTGTACGGCAAACCTTACTTGCACGAAATAGAATGGTGCTATCAAATATTCACACTCTTATGGAGACGCCGCGCACACGCCCCAAACTAATTTAATGAATCCGACAATATTCGAGCCTTGATAATTTTAAAACAATTTTAATCCAAAATAAAAAAATTTCCACACAGAACACATTTTATATAATATCAAAGAATCTACTAATAAAAAAAGTGAGGAGGCTTTAAAAATTACCTCAGCCACTGGAAGGCATCTAGGTTTAAGGAATTGGTTTTTTTTTTTTTTGAAAATATATAAATACACGGCAATTGAAGGACCGTTAGGAATTTGAATTTGAATGAGTGCGCGCCAATTTTTAGGGGTGGTTTAGATCCCGGATCGGTTTATCACGGAAACCGATAATGAGTGGCGAATTGAACGATTACGAGAAGCCAATATGATCAGCGGCGAAATTACTCAATTTTGAAAAAAAAGTTTACTTGGGCGCAAGCGTGGCGACAGAATCAGGCAGTGAGTGACCGCCACAGTTGAGAGCGGACGTATAGAAACATTACGGAAAAATAGAAAAAGTGAAACCTCGAGTCCAATTCCGTGGAATTGGCAAAGGGGAAAAAATAAAGTTTTTTTGTTTGTGTGTTTTTTTTTTTTGGTTTCCTTGGAAAAAATAATAAGTCAAAGTCAAAGATAGCGAAGTGAAGCGGTAAGAGGAAGAAAAAAATATAAATCTTTTTGTTGTTATATAATCGGATACGGCCAAGGTGCGGTAAATTAGACCACGGTATCTTGTTTAATTTAAAAGTACAAAAATAAATACTAACCGAATAATAATAAAAAAAAAAAATGTGAAAGACAATTACGAAAGAAAAGAGGATTCAAATGATTGTTTTTTTTATTTTAATTAGTGATCGTAATCTACCCCTTCCCCCCTCCCCTTTCAACACATACTAATAGACACTAAGGAACTAGTGGTGGACGACACTCCCAACTAGATTTCACTCCCTCCCTCTCCGTACTAATCCCGGTCATATTAATCGGAAATTCCTAAACCTGGCGAGGATCACCTTCCCGCCACGCCAACGGAATCCCGACAGTGTCCGGATTAGTACCTAACACAGACCCCCAGCTTGATACGGCCGCAGAGGATCGACTTCCCTGCAGTTTGTTTTATATACCCTTCCCCCTCCCTCTTTCCCTCAACCTCTTTACGTTTCGCATTAAGTTTAGGGCCACGCGCGTCGATACTCGCCCCGCTTCCCCCTCAACAGGGACCCGCTCGCTTTTGGAAGTGGATCTCCCTCCCACCAAATCGAGCTGCGTTATTCAAGCGTGGACCATACTCCCGCTGGATAATACTTTCGGGTCAAGAGGTGGGACAAAGCAACGACCAAACCACGTCGCGTTACTTTAGGGTCTCGGCAACAAATAAATGTCTTGTATGTGGACCCCATAAGACTGAGAATTGTACCCCGGCCAAAGAAGGTACCTTACAAGTGGCGCCCGAGCAGGGACCCGAGAGTCCAGACGCGGGTAAATACCGGACGGATTAAAGCCCCGTCTCGTGGTTGGTCGCAATCGTTTGAAATCGCGTGTCGTGTTCGCCGCGTGCGAAAATAAATAAAATACGATAGAAAGGAAAGCTGGAAAAAAAAAAATCAAAATGATGGCGTCAAATGACGAACCGTGTCAAGGTGAAGATACTGGTGAGTACGAAACAGTCGTTAAAATTAAGAATCCAGGAGTAGGCGTTCGTTGGATTTATACCCGACGCAAAGATGAGTTGGCCTCCTTGGCCAGTGAATTCGGCTTTAACGCCGAATGCCGCGTTGAAGACGCCCGTAAGAATTTCGTGTCCTGGATGACGACCCAGGAGCTTCCAAAAACTGTTTGGACACGTCTCTCCGAACTTGAGGTGTATTATAGTAGATCAGCCTAGAGAATGAGAGCCCCTGATCGCCCCGCGACGAAAACGGAAGCCGCGGATTCCCTAGAATTGCCACCGGTGGGAACAGGATCAGGACGCCGGAATGGGACGGACGACTTAATGTCCGTACGCCGGGGGTAAGTCCCCAAAGAACAAATTGAGCGGTTCATTTTGAAGATATGACCAGAGAGAATCTTGCGACCCGCCGATCGCCCCCTAGAATTTCGGAGCCTTATTCTAGTCTCCCTGATCGCATCCGTAAGTGGGGATTACGTTTTGATGGTTCGGAGGATCCTTTGTCCTTCATAGAGGAAATATTGGAGAAAGTCGAGACTTACGGCCTCGACCGGGAACGGATTCCCCGAACGATGTCAGAAGTGTTCACCGGCAAGGCTGCTCGGTGGTTCCGAACCAGTAGGTTACATGACGCCACGTGGAACGCGTTTAGGAAAGAATTCCTAAGCTTCTTCTTGACCCCCCACTACTTTGAAAGGCTAGAAGACCAGATAAGAGAGCGCACTCAAAGGAAAGGAGAATCATTCAAGGACTACGTTATTGAGTTAAGAACACTTATGCACCATGCGGGCTACGGCCCGACACAAGAGTTGTATCGGATATACGAAAATTCTTCCCCGGAATACCGTCTCTACATACGCAGGCACGAGTTCCATACATTGAGTGAGCTTACTGAGATGGCTACGGAATATGAAAATGTCAAACGTCAGGAAATGTCACGTTCGCAGCAGGCGAGAATCGAGGCTCCTCGACCCCGTTATCCCACTTCCCCTCCCCAACGTAACCCTTTTAGAGATTCTGGTCCAAGGCCGGAACCTCACCACTCTCTCTCTACAGTAAATAACTCGACAGGACGCGGATCCGAACCGATTGCGGATGTACGCCGGGCATGTCATCGCTGTGGACGGTTGGGTCACATGAGTCGAGAGTGTCGCAACGAACCCGTCAAATTCTGTTGGGAATGTGGTCGAAGAAATGTTACGTCGTTCGAATGTTGCCGACGAAGTCTACCGGGAAACGACAGAGGTCCTTCCCTAGAGAGGGCCAGGGAAGCGACCACCACATTAGCGCCCAGACAATAGATACTAACTTGCGGGAGATCGGCGGAAGGGTGGTGGCTCGGATACAGGTAGGAGATCTTGTAGCTACGGCTACATTGGATACAGGAGCCACGAGAAGTTTTATTTGTGGAGGATTGGCACAGGCAGTCGCGGATGTTGGAGAATGGCTGGACATACGCACGACCGTTTCCCTGGCTAATGGATCAAAAATGGAAATTACACGGCTATTGCGGATTAGAGTTCAATTGGCTGGAAAGAGCGTTATCATGCCATTTCTGGTGATGCCTACTATGTTGGACCCCGTAATTTTAGGCATGGACTTTTTGCAAGCCATGGAGACCCGGATTCAGATAGGTCAGGCTTCTTTGGTATTACATAAGGAAACGGACAAGGAGGAAGATACCCGACTTAAACCGAGGGAGACGCCTACGTCGAATACTCCAGAGTTACAGGTCACGGAAATACCAAAACATTCACCTACTGAGGTGACAGTGAACGATCTCGCGCGAGCGGAGCAGAGACTGCAAGGAGGGAATGCACCCACACGGACTCTTAAGGTAGACGTACCAACTATGTCCAATATCCCCCGGAAACATTACCGAGGGAAAGACAGTGAAATTGGAACGAAGAACACTTTATGTACAAGGCGCAAACGAGGAACGGAGAACAAACGAGGAACGGAGAGTAGACAAGGAAAGGAGAGCAAACAAGAATCGACCCAGGGAGTTAAAAAAAGGACAGAGGTGTTCAAGCAGATCGAAGCGGATACAAATAATGAGAAGGAGGAGAGAGAGCATCAGGAGGCCATACGTGAGGCGGAAGAGCGACGCAAGGAGAAACACCGGAAAACGGAGGAGCAGAGTAAAAAGATGAGGCAGGAAATACGCGATAAGTATGATATCAAGAAGAAAGAGACAGAACAGGAGGAGCTCGACGATTTTACAGACGCTGTAGGAGGTGATGATGGCGATGATGGCGATGACAAAGATGAGGCAGAGGACGCGGATCCTGAACAGGTCTCTTTACCGGCATCCATTCAAACACGCCTAGAGGCTGAGTTAGCCAAGTTTGATAAGCTTTCAGGAGTAACTAATGTAGCGGAACATAATATAACTTTGAAGGAAAATAAAGCTATGAAGCAAAGATATTTTCCTAAGAACCCGGCCATGCAAAAGATAATTGATACCCAGATTCAGGAACTACTTCAGGAGGACGCCATCGAGCCCTCACACAGTCCACACAGTGCACCAATCGTTCTAGTAAAGAAGAAAAATGGAAAATGGCGAATGTGTGTCGACTATAGGCAACTCAATGCCAATTCGGTAAAAGATGCCTATCCCGTACCCCGAATACACCATATCTTGGAGAAGTTAAGACAAGCCCGATATATTTCGTCGTTGGACCTGAAGAACGGGTACTGGCAGATTCCCTTAGCCAATGAGAGTCGAGAATGTACCGCCTTTACAGTCCCCGGCCGTGGACTATACAACTGGAAGGTAATGCCGTTTGGGTTACATTCGGCCAGTGCAACATTCCAGAGGGCGCTCGATAGTGTCATCGGTGCAGATATGGAACCCCATGCCTTCTCTTACTTGGACGACATTATCGTGATCGGGTCGACACTGGACGAACACATGGCTAATTTGATGGAAGTGTTAAGGAGACTACATCGAGCAAATTTACGCATTAATAAGGAGAAATGCGTTTTCTTTTCTCCGGCAATGTCTGGGAATGGCCTCGTGGTATCGTCGTTTTGTACCCAACTTCTCGACCATTTGTCAGCCCATAACTAGTCTTCTGAAAAAGGGCAAACGATGGAGCTGGAGAACCGAACAGGAGAATGCTTTTACACAGCTTAAAGAATGCCTTACCTCAGCCCCAGTCTTAGCGTGTCCGGACTTTGGGCAGAAGTTCGTCCTACAAACGGATGCCAGCGATGTCGGTTTAGGAGCAGTTCTAACTCAGGAGATAGATGGACATGAACGGGTGATTGCTTATGCCAGCCGTCGTTTGATAGCGGCCGAAGAAAACTATACTACTACAGAAAAGGAATGTTTGGCCATTGTCTGGGCCATTCGGAAGATGCGATGCTACCTGGAAGGATACCGCTTTGAGGTGATTACTGACCATATGGCGTTACGATGGCTCAACTCGATTCAGTCGCCATCAGGACGGGTAGCCCGTTGGGCCCTGGAGTTGCAACAGTACCAATTCGACATACGGTACCGCAAAGGTCAATTGAATGTACTAGCAGACACCCTCTCAAGACAACCCCGAGAAGCTTTGCGACAGATTCGCACCGAGGCCCCCGAATGTAAATGGATAAGCCGTATGATGACCAGAGTAAAGGAGGAACCCGAGAAATACGCCGATTACGCGCAAGACAATGGTCAGCTGTATCGAAATATCGGACATCGAGCAGATGATGATGACCATTATCCGTGGAAGTTGTGCGTCGCCAGTGAGGATCGCATAAGGATATTGCAAGAGTGTCACGATGTCCCCTCTGCCGGACATCTGGGCATAAGGAAAACAGTGACAAAAGCGATGCAACGTTATTATTGGCCAGGCATGTTACGCGACATATCTAAATATGTGCGAGGGTGTGAGTCTTGCCAAAAGTACAAGAGTCCTCAGGTCAAACCAGCCGGAAAGATGCTTACTCGGCGGTCAGCGGAACCAATGGAGATTTTGTGCGCAGATTTCATAGGCCCTCTACCTCGTTCGACTCACGGGAATACAATGTTACTGGTGTTCCATGACGCTTTCTCCAAGTGGATAGAACTCATACCCCTCAGGAAAGCTACGGCAGCCAGCCTACAGAAGGCTTTCAGGGAGCACATTCTTGCTCGTTTCGGGATCCCCAAGATGTTTGTATGTGACAACGGCACCCAATTCACCAGCCGTTCCTTCACGTCTATGATGAATTCTCTCGGTGTGGAATTGCAACATACCGCCCCATACAGTCCCCAAAGTAATCCTACGGAGCGTTCTAATCGAACGATAAAAACGATGATGGCACAAATGGTCATGGAAGAACATCAAACCTGGGATCAGAAGCTATCGGAAATTATGTTAGCCATTAATTCGAGTGTTTCCGACTCCACGGTTTATACCCCCGCGTTCCTAATGCACGGACGGGAGCCCAGGCTACCAAACACTTTTTACGACGAGGTAACTCCAGGTTCGGGTACTCTACAACAAAGTCCAGAGGAAAGAGCAAACAGATTGGGCGAGATCTTTCGCATAGTTTCGGGAAATCTCCAACGTGCCTCCCGTGACCAGGGAAGGTATTATAACCTACGGCGTAGGGAATGGAAACCGATCCTGCAGTCTTGGGTGTTGTGTCGACGTCATCAATTGTCTAACGCGTCGGAAGGATTTGCCGCAAAGCTAGCGCCCAAGTTCGATGGGCCATTCCGGGTGGTAAAGTTTATTTCACCCAACATAGTCCGGTTAAGACGACCTGGAGAGCGACAAGGAAGAGTCGCTCACGTCTCACAAGTTAAGCCCTATCACGACCGGGCCTCTCTCGAAGATGAAGACGAAGTGCATGAAGAAACCCCAGAGGACGAATAAGTCGAATGGATCGGCTTCCCTTAAGTTAGATTTTAAGCTTGTTAATGTAATATAATTTTAATCTTCTAACCTCAAGCACCTTAGGCAGGGAAAACAATAGGCTAGGGAAAAGTAACAAAAAGGGTAACCCATCTCCTACTTCACAGATGGATGAAGTTATTGTAATAGACGACAGCTCTTCGGATACAGTGCCCATCCCAGCGAACCGTCGGACTCCGGACTCAATGGATTTGATTCATCTGAAGAATCCGACGAAGTCCCGCGTAACGCATCTGAGGATGAAGAACCCCCGAGTCCTCCGGGATATCGTCATTTTGTATACCATGGCGAAGAGAACTTCGCATACCGACGGGATGGTTGCGTCGTTTGTATGAGAGCCGAGCTTACCACCGTCATCATCCAAGCTCCGGAGATGCGGGCTGAGGAGCCATACGTTGAGGAACCTATCATACCGGAGCAATGCCACGTTCCATGCCAATCAGATCGCCCCACCGGCTTCCGGGCCGTGGAGAGGGTGGAATATCCAATGGAGGAATCGTTCATACCGGAGCAATGCCACGTTCCATGTCAATCAGATCGCCCCACCGGCTTCCGGGCCGTGGAGAGGGTGGAATATCTAATTGAAGAGCCCATTTTGGAGGGCGCACGTCCGAATCCCACCGGTTCACTCGTCCTTGAGGATGCCGCTGGACCCAACCATGTATTAGTCTCTCGAGCTGGGTCGACAACCCCACCGAACGAGCCTCTTTCAGAGTGGGAGGAGAACGTACTGGACAGTGTTCTGGGAAACGACGAGCAGCAAGGATGGGTAGATGAAATCTCTCGCCTTTTCGACGAAGAAACTCCGGTCTCATCCGAAGTCGACATGCCCACGACGGCCGATCAGCAGGTTGAAGTGCCTGCGAATTGGGTGGTGCCCCCGGAATTGCGGACCATGCCTGCGACGGATCTAGCCTTAATCGAAAGGAGGGCGTTGTCCCGCGGCAGCACGAACCGACGAGCTCGCTTCGGCTATGTCACCGCCACGGCGGAGTATCGAGTGACCGTCCGAGGAGGAGGTAGTTTCGTGGTCATCCGACGACGATAAATAATATTGGACGGCTAATGGGAAGGAGGATCACTGGAAGAAAGGGGGGGGTGTGACGACGTGAAAAATGTCACGCCTCACATTTAAAATTTCTTTTTTTTTTTTGCATTATACTCAGCCACTGGAGGCATCTAGGTTTAAGGAATTGGTTTTTTGTTTTTTTTTTTGAAAATATATAAATACACGGCAATTGAAGGACCGTTAGGAATTTGAATTTGAATGAGTGCGCGCCAATTTTTAGGGGTGGTTTAGATCCCGGATCGGTTTATCACGGAAACCGATAATGAGTGGCGAATTGAACGATTACGAGAAGCCAATATGATCGGCGGCGAAATTACTCAATTTTGAAAAAAAGTTTACTTGGGCGCAAGCGTGGCGACAGAATCAGGCAGTGAGTGACCGCCACAGTTGAGAGTGGACGTATAGAAACATTAAGGAAAAGTGAAACCTCGAGTCCAATTCCGTGGAATCGGCAAAAGGAAAAATAAAGTTTGTTTGTTTGTGTGTTTTTTTTATTTGGTTTCCTTGGAAAAATAATAAAGTCAAAGTTAGCGAAGCGAAGTGGTAAGGAAGAAAAAAAAAAATATAAATCTTTTTGTTGCTATATGATCGGATACGGCCAAGGTGCGGTAAATTAGACCACGGTATCTTGTTTAATTTAAAAGTACAAAAATAAATACTAACCGAATAATAGTAATAAAAAAAAAAATGTGAAAGACAATTACGAAAGAAAAGAGGATTCAAATGATTTTTTTTTTATTTTAATTAGTGATCGTAATCTACCCCTTCCCCCCCCCTCCCCTTTCAACACATACTAATAGACACTAAGGAACTAGTGGTGGACGACACTCCCAACTAGATTTCACTCCCTCCCTCTCCGTACTAATCCCGGTCATATTAATCGGAAATTCCTAAACCTGGCGAGGATCACCTTCCCGCCACGCCAACGGAATCCCGACAGTGTCCGGATTAGTACCTAACACAGACCCCCATCTTGATACGGCCGCAGAGGATCGACTTCCCTGCAGTTTGTTTTATATACCCTTCCCCCTCCCTCTTTCCCTCAACCTCTTTACGTTTCGCATTAAGTTTAGGGCCACGCGCGTCGATACTCGCCCCGCTTCCCCCTCAACAGGGACCCGCTCGCTTTTGGAAGTGGATCTCCCTCCCACCAAATCGAGCTGCGTTATTCAAGCGTGGACCATACTCCCGCTGGATAATACTTTCGGGTCAAGAGGCGGGACAAAGCAACGACCAAACCACGTCGCGTTACTTTAGGGTCTCGGCAACAAATAAATGTCTTGTATGTGGACCCCATAAGACTGAGAATTGTACCCCGGCCAAAGAAGGTACCTCTTGACAACGTTATTGA
>JAEIGI010000261.1:0-29101 GCA_018903615.1 Drosophila neocordata
CAACTTATATTATTAACTGTATTGTAAGAAGGATGGTTAAAAAACAGTGTGTGAAAAGGAAAAGCGGGAAAAAAGTTAAAAAAAGAGAGTGCAAAATAAAAAAAAACCACGTCACCAACAAAAAAAAAAATAAATATATACCTATATATATATAGTGAAATGTGTGGAATCAATCGCTGATCATCACATCATTTACACATACATGTTTGTTCGTGGAATCAATCGCTGATCACTACGTCACAAAATATACATTTTTTTATACATACTACGTATGTAAATAAAATAAAAATAATAAAATAAAATATATAAAAAAAATTTTTTTAAAAAAAAAGAAAAACACACACAAAACAAATGTTAATCGAAATACATTAAAGAATTCCAAAAAAAAGAAAGAAGATCAGGAAACATTGTAAAGGAAATAAAAAAAAATTAATAATACTACACAAACACTATATCTTTGTACTATAATAACTATTACACTACGAAAACGTATGTATACACAATTTACACAGATATATACACAAAAATAAATCGAGAACAAAACCCATTACAAAAAAAAAAGAATAATTGATCACGCATTTACATTGCACCCTAATGTCAAAGAAACTAGTTGCTAAGACAAGATCAAGAGTTCTAGCCTTACAAACATAAACGAGGAAACTTCCCCACCACAACAAAATCGTACAATGGACTCAGGCAACGCTTCTGGCTCTATTACCCCGACAATTAGTGGACCGCCCCCTACCCCATTAAATAGCAGCTTTGGAATTGGTGCAGGTTTTAGTACAACCGACATGCTAGCCTTCGTGAAGGAGCTTCCGACATTTGACGGAACATTAGGAACTTTGGATAACTTTGTCACTAGCGTAGAGGAAATTATCATGCTAATTAAAGGGGCAGATCAAACCCCCTATGTTCCTATATTTAACGGAACATTAGGAACTTTGGATAACTTTGTCACTAGCGTAGAGGAAATTATCATGCTAATTAGAGGGGCAGATTAAACCCCCTATGGGCTATTGCTGCTTAGGGTGATAAGAAACAAAATTATAGGAAGGGCAAATGAAGCCCTTAACCTCGCAGGAACAAAATTAAATTGGGATGAAATAAAATGTAACTTAAATCGACTTTACGCTAGCAAAAAGAGTGAATGAATTTTGTTAATGAAATCCAATCTCCACAAAAAAATCTAACCCTGGGCAAATTGTATTTCGGAATCATAAAACTCCGTGGAGAATTATTCTCCCTCCTAGCGAATAGCGGTCAAACTCCCATTGCAATCGAAATAAAAAAGCAACTATACAATGAAGTTTGCGTAAACACGTTTTTAATCAACCTTAGGGAACCCCTTAGAACATTGAACAGATCAAGAGACCCAGTCTCAGTAGAGGACGCCTATGAACGCTGTCGCAAAGAACAGTCATTCTATTACCAGAATCTATGTAACATTTTATATCAAGTAGTTCTTTGTCACTGTCTCGCGTTTGTTTCAATATTGCCGCGAGATGCTAGTTCTTTCATTTTCAATAAATACTCGTGAACACTTTGGTCTTTTGTTTTCTTTGTTTCCGATAAAATTTTGTGAATTTGCGCACTATTCACTTTTGTCTCAAATTCGTCGAGTAGCGATTTTTTTAACATATTCCAATTTTTAATTCCGCGTTCACTTATAATGTACATTTTTGCTAACCCTTTTAGCGATCTTTTGGCAAAAATGAAACTTTTGCAAACACATAATGCTTGCCATTTCTTCAAAATCATTTAACCAGACTTCGATAGGCAATGTATCGTCACTTATATCGTCTTCTTCCTCACTTTCACTTTCATCATCGTGTTCGCCGTGTACATTTACCATTAAATTTGATTTCATCAGATTGTGAAATATATGTCCCATCAAATCAGCATTATGATGTTCCAATCCTAATATGTTACATATTACAGCAAGATCACCGTCTGATAAATTTTCGGCCACATATGCAACTTTATTTTGATATTCTTCATAATTTCTATCGAAATCAAAACCTTCGAACTCACGTAAACGCTTTCGATTGTTACGATCACCTTCTTATTGTCGATTAATTTATATCTTCGTTTAAGTTTCAGGTGTGTTTTAACATTTATTTATCGTCGTTTTAGCACTTTTATACACACATTCATTTAGTTAGGTTGAGCCCCCATATTTGTGGGATTGTTATTTACCACATAAGTATTTTTTATATTTTAAGTAAGTTTATTTAGGTAACTGTGTTATTATGCTAAAATACAATGAAATGAATAAAACTCGTTCGTCGTTATGATTATTCCTTTCCTCGTTAGTAGTTACTTCTTTTACTAGTTTTGCGTCGTTCCTCGTTTTATTTTAAGATTCGCGTCGTTCCTCTTAATTTTCACGTCGTAATCGTCGTCGTTGCCGCTCAAAACTCTTCTTTCGTCGTTGTCACTTTTCCTCGTCGTTGCCACTCTCATATTCGATCATCGTTGCCAATCTTATCTTCGACCGTCGTTGCCAATACAACAGAAATGGTTCTGGGCCACGGCTGCCAGATCCCATCCCACATATATATATGTATATACTTATATAATGGCGGAAGGGAGGCAATTAGGAATTTATTCTTCACCGTGTATATATTATATATTTATATATATGGTGTGAGGAATATATATAATTTATATATAAATATATATGTACCTCACAAACGCGGCAGAGTATTATGACAGATATAAATATAGATGAATTCAAGTCGTAAAAGCGGCTAATCAAAAAATGAAGTAAAACGTATAGCTAATATTGACTTCGCTTTAATTGAAAATCTTAATTTTTAAAGATTGTTCTGACAAATTATCATCTGAAAAAGAGCCAACAATACATATATATGCTTTATGGTATGAAAAACTAAAAAAACAATGTAAAATTGAAATATTCGATTCAAATGTTATAGAACAAATTTAAAAAAAAACTTTAAATTCTTTGGAATTGCGTTTTCAGCCAACTACAGTATATTTAGTTGAATTATTTTTAAACCCTCCATTCAAAGAATTGAGTTTTTTACCTGAAGAAAAAAAAATCATGTTTTGGAGACCGTCAAAACATGATGAATGAAATTTATGAAATCACAAGCGACACAGATGATGACTCAAAAACCCAAAAAAATGAAACTTGACAAAAATCCTATAGATTTAGAAATTGATAAATATTTTGCAACAACTACTCGTTCAAACATGCCAATTTTAGATTTATGGAAACAGGCAACTGACCTGAAATTATTGCAAGTGGTGGCCAAACAAATATTATGCATACCTGTAAGCTCTGCCACAAGCGAGAGAGTTTTTTCATCGTCGGGGAAAATATTAAATAAAAGGCGCACAAGATTGTCAAGCTCAAATCTCGATATGTTACTTTTTCTTTACAAAAATATGTAATTTAAATTTGGATTTTTTCATACCTATTAATCCTTTATAAAAAAAATGTAATTTTTTTTTCGGGCGGGCGGGTTGGGTTCGGGTTACAAAATTTTTTTAGCTTTCGGGTACGGGTAAAATTTTCCTCTTCGGCCCATGGGCTGGGTCAGATTGGGTTGAAAATTTCGGCCCATGCCCACTTCTAATACAAACCATAAGCATACATATATAAATTTTATTACCGCAAAATCGACTAGCGAAGAATAAAAAACTAAAACCACTTGATTTTTAACAACCAAAGAGAAAAGTCATATTTAATTAAAAGGACTTTCGCTCCTCACCCGCTGGTCATCCTTTCTGGCGTGAACACATACCTACATACATATATATTATTACCGAAAAGTAAATTTAAGCTTCGACTTGCGAAGAATAAAGAAACTCATTTCACTTTAATGCTTTGATTTTGCGTTTATATGTCCAAAAAAACAAAAAGCACTATGTTAGTACGTAGGTAAACCACCACCAAACTATTGGACAATTTTTTTAAAGCAGCGCGATGACTTTAAAGTCGAAAATAAGGAAAATTATGCAGGAGCACAGGAAAACGCGTCAATTCACAGTGAAAGCTTGAATTGAAAAATAAATTATAAGTTCCATGAAAATTATAAGCATACACTCTGACTTGTTAGTATTTTAGAAGGAACTAGTTCCCTTAGAGCATCTAAATCAGACTACCGCCAATGCACACACACACACTACAAGCCATCCACGATATACCTAACTACGCAAAGCATCGGGACTTACCCGAAAAGTCGCCAGTTGCTACTGCGCAGTTTCTTAGATTTCATACATACATATATACATACGCATGTCACGTCATATATATAGATGTATGTAGCATAGGCAATGCAACGAGACTTGCAAACGAAGTCGCCAGTATTATTGCGCTTTTTTTTTTTGTTTAGAAATTTCTAGACGCCTAAGCTACGCATGTTTTTTTTTGCGACTGCATCGATCGCGTCGGCGACAAAATCAAAGGCCAAGGTCTAGTGAAAACGAATTCTGTAAATCAGTTGACGTTGGACCATTTAACAGAAGTTGACGTTGTACCATTGAGTTACGCGACCATCATTCAAAGGAGCAATAGTTTGTGAGCGTCTGAGCAATACACGGAAAAGTCCACCAACGACAGCGAAACAGAATTATATAAAAAGGATATAAGTTAACGACATAGTTCGTGAACGGCTCTCGCAGCGGAAATGATACACGCGCGTCGGCAATGTTGCTGTGTCAGGCTTTTGTTGTTGTGTAAACATGTTGCTAGCGGTGGTTGGTCGTTGTATTATGCTGACTCCGCCCTGCATACCACGGGAACTGTGCATGAACAATATTTTGCTTACTATAAGTACTATATTCAGCCTAAAGGAAGCCCGCCGCGACCCAATAGTGTTCTGCCGTGGCGCACATAAATCTTCTAATTGACGAGCAACGTGTACGAACCCCTCCGCCTTAGCAACGGCTATGGAAGCCGAAAATAGCATAGACGGAAGTGCGTTTGCCGCATCATATGCCACGGTAATTGAGGAAAGGAGTCATACTAGCGACAGTAACAGATTAGGCAATCGCACCCAGGCCAGACAAGGAAGAGGCCAGGACAGGAACCCACATTTTGTAGCAAATCGGGACCAAAATAAGCCGCCAGATGCCAAGGATACACAACCAAGGAATCAAGTGCAGCCTATGGATGTCGACATCTAGATTAAGGCAACAGAAAAATTGGCAAAAGGATCAGGCCTCACAGGATGAGACTCAGAAGAGACAAAACACATTATAGCGTATGTCTGGTTATAGGCGTCAAAGAGTGAATAATATTACCCAAAAAGCTCCCATCAAAGATAAGAAAGAATACGAAGATGTGGTCGAAACTGTACGTGCCGAATTAGACGAGGAAGACAATTTAACAGAAAACAGTGACCTGCTCGGGAACGTTCCCGATTGCCGTATGTCGAGCGGCAATTGGCTGGCAAAACAATAAGAATATTTATCGATACTGGGGCGGCAAAAAACTACGTTAAACCCTAAAAACAGTTCAAAAACGTAACACCTGTCGGATACCCTATTCAGTGTGAACTCTATTCATGAGTCCAGTGATATCAAAAAGAAATGTTCTATGGTACTTTTCGGGAAAGTTGCCACATTTTTCATATTAGAAACCCTTGATACATTTGATGCCATAATAGGGCTTTGATCTGCTTACGCAGGCAGGTGTGACTATAGACCTAACGGGGAACTCCATAAGATATGGTAATTCTTTAAGTGCGCTGACATAAATTTTACAAATATAGACGACATTGTAGTCCCAGACTTGGTAAAAGTCGAGTTCAAAGATATGCTACGGAAAAGAATAGACACATTTCGACCTCACGTCCGTAGTAGCTACAATCCGAACTGAGGACAAGCAAGCAGTGTTTCCACGTCTTTATCCATACCCAGTGGGTGTGGCAGACATCGTGAACAAAGAAATCTCACAACTGCTAAAAGATGGCATTATAAGGCCGTCAAGATCGGAGTACAATAGCCCACCCTGGGTAGTCGATAAAAAAGGATTGGACAGTAACGGTAACAGGAACAAGAGACTGGTTATTGACTTCAGGAAACTGAACGAAAAAACAGTCGCTGACCGTTACCCAATGCCAAATATCCAGATGATCCTAGCCAATCTAGGCAAGGCGAGGTTTTTCACCATGCTGGATCTTAAATCTGGTTACCACCAAATTTACTTGGCTGAGAATGACCGAGAGAAGACATCCTTCTCTGTAAATGGCGGCAAATACCTATTCTGTCGATTGCCCTTCGGGTTAAAAAATGCGGTAAGCATTTTTCAGAGAGCAATCCACGATGTCCTTCGGGAGCAGATCAAGAAAGTATGTAACGTCTATGTAGATGACGTAATAATATTTTCCGAAAACGCTACCGATCACGTCCGCCATATTGATATGGTGCGTACGTAACCCACACAAACCGAATAAAGAGAGATTAATGTGGGAAGCAGCAACCAAATCTTCGAGAGTAGCTCTCAACGATTTTCTGATCAAAGAGCCCAATCTCCTTGTACCACTGCTCCTAATAATCTACAACTTTTGAATGAGAGCTGTCGGGATAAGTGGAGAAATCTCTGAAATGTTTCATCATATCATCAAAGGAGAAATTCTGCAAGTTTTGATGTCAGTCTTCGATCCAATGGGCTTCGTATCTTACATTATGTTGTACCTCAAAATCCTACTCCAGCAAGTGTGGCGATCAAAAATCGATTGGGACGAAGATCTGTCAGCAAATCTCAATGTTCAGTGGCAGAAGTGTCTATCATTTCTTCCTTTAATATCCGAAGTACGAATTCAAAAATATTTTAAACATTGTAGAGCAGAAGAACGCCAAGTTTAACTCCACGTATTCATAGACGCCAGAGAAGACGCTCATGCCGCTGTGGTATACTTGTCTCGTTTCAGATAAATACAAAGTGGCACCATTGCAACCACTTTCTATTCCAGTTGCAAGCAGCGTTGATTTACAACATGAGGTGGACATTCTGGAATGCCATTTATGGACAGACTCGAAAACCGTACTGGCGTGGCTGAACGGAGAACGCCCGACGGTATCAACGACTGGAGATGGGTGCCGAGCAAACTAAATGTGGCAGATGTTGCTACTAAGAGCCAACATAGGTCCGAGGTCACCTCCAGCCACATGGGCGGGCAGGATCGCCACAGGAGACGCAGTTACCGAGAAACTGCGCCCTCGTTTTCTTTACATGGGCAACGAAAATACAAAAATCAACTACGAATATTTCTCCAACTGGAACCGGCTAAGCAGAGCAATGGCCCTTTGATCTACAAGGAGAAGTTACCA
Organism: Drosophila neocordata; assembly: GCA_018903615.1. Lineage (NCBI taxonomy): Eukaryota > Metazoa > Arthropoda > Insecta > Diptera > Drosophilidae > Drosophila > Drosophila neocordata. The sequence goes on from JAEIGI010000261.1 coordinate 7,306, forward strand.
ATAAGATCCGCAAATCTAGTGTCGGTAGACGTCTGCGAGTGGAGCAGATAGTCTCAGCACAAATGTTCCTATATCGGAACATGCAACTGGAAAATTATGGAGGGAAAAAGGGAAAAACATCTACCACAGGAGTCCGCTGTTGCCTCATGCAAGATTGGCTGCTTTCAAGCCAGCGTTCACCTACGGCCCACGCAGAACGTCGAAGGACGGAAGGCGTTAAAATGATGGGGAATTATCACTTATGTCTGATGGGTTTGCGGCGTCACCTTGCACGTCGCGGGACACTGAAAGAAGTCTACAGTGAACACGGCACCAATTTCCGAGGAACTAATGCCTTTCTGAGAGAAAAGCTTCAACTAGAAGACTCCGAGATGCAACAACAATTGGCAAAGCGAGGAATTGCCTGGTGCTCTAACCCGCACTCGGCTCCACACATGGGTGGCGCCTGGGAGCGTTTCTATCAAATGCGTATTGTATCGCATTATTCCGAATCAAAAGTTCACAGACGAAAGCCTTCTTACTACAATGGCGGAGGTGGAAATGACGGTCAACTCTAGACCGTTGACATATGTATCCCTCGGCCACGAGATCCAAGAAGCTTTAACGCCGAATCACTTAGTGTTTGGGTCATCTAATGGTGAAAAGCCTTTCTGCAATGCCGATGAGATCGACTACAAATGGACTTTGCGCCAAAGCGAGATGTTCGCCAACCAGTTCTGGATTCGGTCAAAGAGGAGCTACCTAACATCACTCGGAGAAGCAAATGGCATCAAAAGGTCAAGCCTATTGAGAAGGGAGACATCGTAATAATAGTAGATGAAAACCAAAGCCGCAACGTTTGGACAAAGGGACGAGTCATTGACGTGACCACCGCAGCTGACGGTGTAAGGAGTGCAAAGGTTCAGACTCAAATAGGTGTTCTATGCAGACCAGCCGTTAAATTAGCATTCCTTGATGTCGGCAATTAGGAAGTAAGCTTCTCCGGATGAGTCCGCTTACTGGATGGGGAATGTTGCCGAAATTTATGCCCACAAAACTGTACAGCTGGACACAGTGAACGAAAGACTTCGTCTTGTCCAATCTTTTTTGTACTCTTATTCTTGTGGTACTTTTCCTATGTAAGCATAACTTAAGCTAGCTAGAAACACATCGCGTGACCGATGTCGCAGTTATTTGTTTGCAGCCTAAGAGTAGAGACTAGAGTAAGTAAAATTGTTTAAATGTAAGATGCCAAATTTAACATTGAAAATGTTACAGAATTGTAAAGCTATCCACTAACCACCTATACACATATCCAAATGAATTACATGGATTTAACCTGGCGTTTTATTAGTGGAGCTAAAAAACTAGCCAAACAAACACCAAGGGTCATCTAATGGTGAAAAGCCTTTCTGCAATGCCGATGAGATCGACTACAAATGGACTTTGCGCCAAAGCGAGATGTTCGCCAACCAGTTCTGGATTCGGTCAAAGAGGTGCTACCTAACATCACTCGGAGAAGCAAATGGCATCAAAAGGTCAAGCCTATTGAGAAGGGAGACATCGTAATAATAGTAGATGAAAACCAAAGCCGCAACGTTTGGACAAAGGGACGAGTCATTGACGTGACCACCGCAGCAGACGGTGTAAGGAGTGCAAAGGTTCAGACTCAAATAGGTGTTCTATGCAGACCAGCCGTTAAATTAGCAGTCCTTGATGTCGGCAATTAGGAAGTAAGCTTCTCCGGATGAGTCCGCTTACTGGAAGGGGAATGTTGCCGAAATTTATGCATATGTCAGCCGCTGTGAAAACTGTATGCGTTATAAACCAAGTCAACAGTTGGCAGCAGGGAAATAGCAGGAGGAAAGTGCCAGAGGAGCCATGGGAAACAGTATGCGCTGATTTCGTCGGGCCATTGCCACGATCTAAGCATGGAAATTCGGTGTTACTCGTAATAGTGGAAAGATTTTCAAAATGGACGGAGCTGGTACCAATGAGAAAGGCGACGGCAGAAAATCTAGTAAAAGCATTCATAGAAAGAGTGCTGTCTAGATTTGGGATTCCAAAAGTGTGTTGCCGAAATTTATGCCCGCGAATTAATAAAATTCTACCCACTGTAATGTCAATGCTTTAACAACATTTAGAAGAGGAAATGTGCCTCGAGAGAGAATTCTTGAGGCGTAAATATGCTCTACTAGCCACTCACGTGCAGTCAAGTGGCGCAACAACAGGCAATCACATGCTGACTACAGGATTTAGCGGACAAATACCCATGATGGATCCTGGTGGTAGCAGTACACCACAAGCAACAAGTACCAGAACCCAGACTTTGCCACGCAACGCCGCTGGCATAACGGAGCAACAAATAGCCGCTCGTCAATCCATGCCAAGAGGGGCCTGCCAAGCTTTAATGCAGACCTCAAGGACTAGCCTTTGTTCATTAGTTCCTATGAAACTAGCACTAAAATCGCCGGATACAGCAACGAGGAGAACACCCTTCGTTTGCAGAGATGTTATAAAGGAAGAGCTCTAGAAGCAGTGCGGGATAGCTTAATGTTTCCTGAGATGCTTCCTAATGAAGGCAAGCAAGTTAGATGCGGATCGAAACAATCCAACTTTGCTGCAGGACCTTACCCAAAAGTTGGGACCTGAAATGATGCTGAACTGGGCAATTCATTCGAAGCCAATAAACTACCGAAATTTGGAGAGCCTAGCGGATTGGTTATACGAGCTAGCAGAGGCTGCATGTGGAGTTTCTACACCTAATATAACACCAGAAACCGACAGCAAGAAACCAAACAGAGGTGCTTTACACACTCATAAAGCAGTCGGCACCGAAACTTATAAGGGGTACCTTTACGTGTGATTTGCCAAGGAGATCACAAATTGGTAGCGTGCGATAAATTTAGACGTATGACTTTAAAGGAGAGGTGGGGATGCTATAAAGACTCACCGATTATGCCACCAGTGCATAAAGGGGCACAAAGGAGTAAGTTAGAGACCAACATTGTGCAATATAACCGGCTGCAAGGCAAAGCACAACAGTCTTCTCCATAACGAAGCGACGAGGTGTGTCTTACTTAATCATCGTAAGTCATCAGCTAACCCTCTAGAAAGTTTTTTCAGTTCCAGTTCCAGTCACCTTGTACGGAAAATCAACGTCAATTGATGACTACGCGTTCATGGATGATAGTTCGACTTTAACACTTCTAGTAGAAAGTCTAGCCAAAAAGTTGGGGGAGAAGGGCGCTCCCAGTCCACTATGTATCAACTGGACCGGAAATGTCAGAAGAGAAGAGCCGTAATCCAAGCGGTTGAATTGAAATATCACCAAACTGGGTCAACGTAATAAATTATTTAAATTAAACGACGATTATACTGTCAATTCCCTTGGCCTGTGTGCAGAGTCGATGACGGCGGATCAAATAAAAAGCAAAAATCCACATCTAAGAAATCTGCCATTACATAGGTCAAACAAAACATGCTGACGGAGGAAAAGCTAACCAAATCTCCAGAGGATATCATTGCAGATTTAGGAAAACACAAAAATTTATAACGCCGGAAATTATACCTATTGAATTAGGACGATGTACGGTATTTGCCCATATTTACCGTATATAACCCACACAAACAGGATAGACTGAGATTAGTGTTAGACAAATCACCGCAGCCAAATCATCGAGAGTAGCTCTCACCGTTTTCCTAATAAAAGGGTCCGTTCCTCTTGTACCACTGCTCCAAATAATGTATATATACCATAGAAACGTCAGACAATCCCATAAACTGCTATAGGAATCAGATAGTCTTAAAAGAAGCACGATATGCATTACATCGGGGACTTATTCTATTTGGCGAAAAAACACGCCACCTAGTCCAACTTACAAACAAAACCAATCTGATCGAAACATTAAACCTGGCCGTCAATCCCGACGTCGTTAATGCGTTCCACTGTAAACTGCAGACTTTAGCAATTTTCCAAAACGAGCTCGTGTTCGCTGCAACTAAATTCTGGCATTGCTTCTTCTAAAAATATCTATGGAATTATTTAACTAAAATCAAATCAAAAACTAAAAGGATGGGCTAACTTCGGCCACTCCGAAGTTAGGATACCTTTGCAAACTGTTCTTATCAATTACATATAAATTACCAGAATTAACAGAAAGTGTATAAAACTAATCACTAATCTAAAAAACTTACGAGTAAAAAAAATTTTTTTTTGGTCCTATTGTTCCTATAGGAGCTATATCATATAGTCGGCCGAATTATAAGAAAGTATATAAAACTAATCATGCACGCGGCTCCTAAAAAAAAAAAACTTACGAGTAAAAAGATTTTTTTTTTTTGGTCCGATTGTTCCTATAAGTGCTATGTCATATAGTCGGCCGATTCTGTTAAAACTCAACAGACACATTTTTATACATACCAAACTTAAGCATACCAAATTTCGAGTGAATCGCTGTTAAAATAACCAAGATTTTCATCTAAAACCAATTATTTGGCCGATCGTTCCTATGGGAGCTTTATGATATAGTGCCCCGCTTCTAATAAAACTTTCCAAATATGTTAGAAAGAATATAAAACTTATAAATACCAAATTTAGTGATAATCGCTTTTAAAACAACCAAGTTATTGCTCGAAATCCATATTTATGACCGATCGTTCCTATGGGAGCTATATGATATAGTCAACCGATTTTAATCAAACTGGGTGGATATGTTAAGAAGTATATAAAATTCACAAATACCGGCATTCAAAGCATTTCATTGGAAAACAACAAAGTTATTGAGGTTAAAGCTTATTTACGACCGATCGTTCCTATGGCAGCTATATGATATAGTCATCCGATCGAAATGATTTCCAGTTACATAGCAGCCAGTACCTCACAATATGCTTTTTTTGCTTGAAATCATTGTCTTGGGAAAACTTAAAAGTTGGTTTACCCTCGACAAACAACCCGAATTTGTTGGAACTGGCCACCAAATCTGTGAGCAATATGTCCAAATATTGATGGATATCCATTGTGTTCTCAATAAACGACAAATCGACAACTCCTTTGCTCGAAATGTACCCCCCAACCATTTTTAAAAGTTTGTTAAACTACCAAATTCTATTATTGGAATCCAAGGCTTTTAACGGCTTTCGCCACACTCTGCTGGGTCTACCCTCATATTATAGCATAATTTTGGTTTCAACACAAACTATAAAATCATCCCAATGTGAATCAGTTTTTCCTCCGTGCATCCTCGCAAATCTTAAACACCTTTCGTTTTTTTTAAAAGTAACACTGGATGACAAACCGGTATGTTTTGGGACTTCTTGTAGCGGAGCGGTTTAGGATGATAAATACTGCCTTTGTTGAAAGTAAAAACATTTTGGAGATCTCTACAACCGTTTTGCCTATGTGTTCTTATAATAGACCATTTGGGCCATACTAAAACTTATCCGTTTCCTTGCCATTTTAAAACATCCCAAAGACGGTTAAAAACGAAAAAATTCTAGGAAACTATGACAAAATAACTCAACATTGAATTGAAGCAGCAACCGAAACTCGCTTCTAAAATTCCAGGAAAGAACGGTAAATACAAAAATAACGACGGAAAGAACCAAAAATATAATAAAACTATCCATTCAGTAACAGAACAGAAACCCATAGACATACTAGACGCGGTCCTAAAAGAATTTAGGGAAAAAATAGAGAGCAAGATAAAAAAAGGACAGCAAGACTCACTAGCCAGAAATAACCCCAACAGGCAAAATAGGGTATTTGAAGTAGGAGAAAAAGTATTCCTCAAAAGTAACAGAAGACTGGGCAACAAATTGTCCCCACTATGTACTGAAAGTACCATCCAAGTTGACTTAGGGCGGCACAGGAAAACATAAAGCAGATACTACACTTCCCAAAATGGCTAAATTAGCTAATGAAGTAGTACTAAACAGCAAGCTGTGCATTACTGCTAAATATAAACGGCACCCCAAAAAACAAGAAATTTTGGAGACACTAATTTCACCGCGTAGCGGGGAAATTTCGCACATCGACATATTTTCCACGGACCAGAAACTATTTCTTACATGCGTAGATAAGTTCTCTAAATTCGCTATCGTTCAACCTTGAGCATCTAGATCAATCACTGACCTTATAAACCCCATCGTAAATGTTTTTCAAAATATTAATATAGTTTACTGTGACAACGAACCGTCGTTTAAAAAACCAGTTCAGCATTGACATGGTCAACGCACTGTTGTTGCATAATTGCTCTAATGGGCCAGTGGAGCGTTTCCACAGTACGTTAGTAGTAGGTGTCTCAAAATTGAAAAAAAAAAAAAATAAGCGAAACATGTCAGGCAATTATACCGTTGAATATAATAAAATTATCCATTCAGTAACAGAACCGAAAACCGTAAACATACTACACGCGGTCCCAAAAGAATTTAGGGAAAAAATAGAGAGCAAGATAAGGAAAGCACAGCAAGACTAGGAGAAAAATACTTCAAATACCCTATTTTGTCTGTTGGGGATATTTCTGGCTAGTGGCTATTCCTCAAAAGTAACAGAAGATTGGGCAACAAATTGTCCCAAGCTGACCTATGAACGTTAGTTCTTATTAGGGGGAGGACGGTCAATTTAGAATAGGTTAAATTCAGAGAGACTCAACTCATAGAGTCAAGTAATAAGCAGGTGATGGTAATCACCGAAACTCAAAAGCAAATAAAGCGATTAGCAGACACTATCAATAGAATAATTAAAGAAAAGAAGGGCGAGTTTGTGAATACGCCTCATTTGTACGAAACCTTACTCGCACGAAATAGAATGGTAATATCATAAATTCAAAATCTTATGTTGAACATCACACTTGCCAAATCTAATATAATAAATCCGACAATATTCGATCATGATGATCTCAAAACTACCTTTACAGAACATCTCACAGAGGTCCCTATAATAAGTTTAATGAGTGTATCCAAAATTAAAATATTATAATCAGATAACATAGTTCATCATATATATCCTAATGTAAAAACTATTTGCAAGAAAGTTATGATATTCCCTGTAGCCCATAACAACACCGTTCTACAATTGCATGATGATGTGGTAGCTGAGTGCGCCGGTCGAGTTCAACCGTTAATAAAGTATGCGACGACCAACTGTGCGACCTTTTGAAAGATCTCATTGCACGAGACCTGCGCCAGCGGCTTACACTCAGGAGGATCAGCAACGTGTCACTTACAACCCAGTCACATGCCTCATCAGATTTGAACGTGAGGCAACCATGAGACCAGTTTTCTTAACTAGAATCGAGTAATAAAAAAGGAGCCCGGCATTGCGGCATCTCCGCTCCTGAATATTACCGGACACGACCAAGTGCTTAGCCTGCCATTGCTCAAAAGAATGAATGAGCATAGTGTAGACATAATCTGGCAGCTAAGAGACGACGTAACCTCGGGAGGAAAAACCAATGTCTGGCTGGTATAGCCATCGGTCTCACCCTCTGCTGCATAGGTGTTAATCAACAATGCTGGTACCGAAGAAAGGCCTCCCTCAAACTACAAGCGTTGGCGAAGGAATTGAGCGTCACCGAGGACGGCAACGACTTTAAGGGGGAGTAAGTTAACGACATAGTTCGTGAACGGCCCCCCCTTAATAATAATGGTAGCATATTTTTATGCGGTTCACCCAATAATGTGACCAAATTTCGTTAAAAACGCACTAGACATATCGAAGATATATCTACAGTTTGGCAACAATGTGTTTTCACAACGCCAAAAATTATCATTTTCTTACTTTAAGATGAAAAAAAACCTAAATTAAATGGTTTTTAAAATTTTTTTCTATTAAAATATGTTAAGTAAACAATTCACTTTCAGGAATACAAAAAAAATTTTAAATATGTTTCAATCAAGAAAGAAAAATAACAAAAACTGAAGATTGCACAAAATTCAACTGGCAACTAAGTGTATTCTATCGATTTAAAGATAAACTTATAATATTTAATATTTTGCGAGGCCACCATTGGCATCTAAAACAGTTCCCAATCATCTCTTCATCGATTTGATGAGATTTTGGACATAATCCAGAGGGATATTTAGCCATTCCTCCAAAATAATGGTCTTCAAATTATTTTTATTTTTGGGATGTCGTTTGGCGGTTCTTTTTTTGAGATACGCTCACAAATTCTGAACAGAGTTTACGTCTGAACTTTGGGCAGGTGAATCCAACTTATTTTTGCAGTTATATAGCAGCCAGTACCTCACAATATGCTCCTTTTGCTTGAAATCATTGTCTTGGGAAAACTTAAAAGTTGGTTTACCCTCGACAAACAACCCGAATTTGTTGGAACTGGCAACCAAATCTGTGTGCAATATGTCCAAATATTGTTGGACATCTATTGTTTTCTCAATAAACGACAAATCGACAACTCCTTTGCTCAAGATGTATCCCTGTAGAAAGCAGATTCCATTGGTGTAAAATAAGACACCAATATTACTTTTATGTTTGAGTTCAGTTTATTGAATGAATCTTAATTCGATACAATTGTTAACTAAAGCTAAGACCGCGTAGCTGCGCTGCTAGCAATATCAGGAAGAGGCGCGGCATGCCTATGTATAAACATATTTATGTATAAATGTATAAATGTTTACATAAGAATATGTATGGGAATATGCCGCCGCAGCGGAAGAGTGAGGATGTATCATATTGCATCTTGGGCCAGAGCGGCCGCGCGTGTTATATTTGCCAACACAGCAATTGTCCAGCACCATGCACTCATGGGTGGTCATGTTACTTAAGAGGCAAATACACTTGCTTTATATTATTAATATATTATTCCAGAACATGCTACATCCCCCCTCTTTAGGTAAATAACATAATTATATGGAGTTATTTTCTAATTTTTATTATATGGAAATTTACTTATGTATTATTGTTTATAATTTTTTTTGTTTGAATGTTTGATTATTCCTGTAATGATATATGTGGTAAAAAATATTTTTATATATATGTATAGTGTCATTAAATGTAGGGAATTTTTTTTGTTTTGTTTTATTTTTTTTTTTTTATATATATATATATTATTTGATTAAAATTTTTAACCTATCTTTATGCACCAATTGTTTCTTATTCTTTGAATCTTTAATTAAAATATTATCCCTATCATTTATTTCTTCTATAATATATGGGCCTAAATACTTAGGTTCTAACTTATGACCCGTATCATTACTTAGTAAAACTTTATCTCCTATTTCTAATTCTATATTTTTTACCTTTCTATCATATATTTCCTTATTCTTTACTATATGGACAATAATCATGTGCCATAGAGGGTGTTGTATTAAAGCAATATGCGAAGTATCGTATCCATACATCCCAGTCGCTTTTGTCAACTGAAATGTATGATCGTAAAAATTCATTAATAGTGCGTATCATTACGTAGTAAAACTTTATCTCCTATTTCTAATTCTATATTTTTTACCTTTCTATCATATATTTCCTTATTCTTTACTTTATGCTGTTCTAACATAATTCTGGCTCTTTTATAGGCCTGTTCTAATCTAAATTTAGATTCCTTAGCATAATCTTCTATGTTATATAGTGGATTTATCTTATCAACACTATTAAAATGTTTTGGTAAATTTGGAGTTTTACCGAATACCAACTCATATGGACAATAATTATAATAATAAGTATTAAAGCACTATGCGAAGTATCGTATCCATACATCCCAGTCGCTTTTGTCAACTGAAATTCGTGATCGTAAAAATTCATTAATAGTGCGGTGGCTTCGCTCCACAGTGCCTACAGTCTGGTGATGATGTGCGGTTGAAGTTATTTTTTTTATTTCAATTATTGAGTTTCTATATTCTGTTCCCATGTCCGTAATGAACGTCTTCATTGGACCGTACCGCAGAATGAAATCTTCAAATATAGCTTTCGCTACTGTTTTTGTACTTTTGTCTTTAATTGGTGTAATAACAAGGTATTTTGTTAAATCGTAGATTAAAGTTACTGCGTATTCATTTCCGTTTTCTGTTTTTGGGAGTGGACCGATCGTATCTCCTATTTCTAATTCTATATTTTTTACCTTTCTATCATATATTTCCTTATTCTTTACTTTATGCTGTTCTAACATAATTCTGGCTCTTTTATAGGCCTGTTCTAATCTAAATTTAGATTCCTTAGCATAATCTTCTATGTTATATAGTGAATTTGGAGTTTTACCGAATACCAACTCATATGGACAATAATCATGTGCCATAGAGGGTGTTGTATTAAAGCAATATGCGAAGTATCGTATCCATACATCCCAGTCGCTTTTGTCAACTGAAATGTATGATCGTAAAAATTCATTAATAGTGCGGTGGCTTCGCTCCACCGTGCCTACAGTCTGGTGATGATGTGCGGTTGAAGTTATTTTTTTAATTTGCAAGTTTTTGCATAAATCTTCAATTATTGAGTTTCTATATTCTGTTCCCATGTCCGTAATGAACGTCTTCATTGGACCTTACTGCAGAATGAAATCCTCAAATATAGCTTTCGCTACTGTTTTTGCACTTTTGTCTTTAATTGTTTATAATTACAAGGTATTTTGTTAAATCGCAGATTAAGGTTACTGCGTATTCATTTCCGTTTTCTGTTTTACCCTGTTTTACTATTACCCTGTCGAAAGCCAGTTGTGGCGTTTCAGTTATAATTAACGGTGTTTTTGTATGTTTTGTTACTTTTGATTTTTGACACTTATTACATTTTTTTATATATTGAGATATATCTCGTGTCATATTTTTCCAATAATAATGTCTTTATTTTGGCTATGGTTCTATATATTCCAGTATGACCTCCTTGTATAGGGTCATCGTGGAACGTAAACAGTATTGCTTTTTTATCATTATTTGATAATAGGGTCATCGGCTTGAGTAGCGCTACTCTTAAAAATTTTAAAATTTTATTGCCCATATATTTGAAAGATTCTATTGAAATAGTTTCAAAGATCTTTTCGCTCGGGTGCCACTTTGACTTTGTAAGGAAGTTTTTCCAGGCCGGGGTACATCTCCCAGTCTCCCCAGGGCCTTTCCTACACAGAAAATTTATGTAAGAAACCCGGACTTGATGACGGAGGAAAGGGAGCATAGCCATATCTAGAGTTGGCTTTGCTCAAATCGATGATTGCTTTAACTATACCTAACAGAGGAGGGAAAAGGGAAAGGAGTAGGGTGATCGACGTCTACTAAACGATTAACAAATACAAGGGAAGGGTATCAAGCCGACTAGGGTGTCACCCGGACATCGACTTGAGAAACAAACACGTTGGGATTAGCCCAGGCAATTCAAGCAGGTCAAGCAGGGTGTCACCCGGACCTTGGCCTGTTTGAATTATCCAGTTGCGACTCGTTGGATAATTCCTATTATTTAAGTCAACTAGGGTGTTACCCGGACATTGGCTTAAATAAAATAGGAATTATCCCGAATCGCTACAAGTACGAACTATTAATGGCCCAAGAATCTTCATCAGATCAACTAGGGTGTCAGCCGGACATTGGTCTGATAAAGTTCCTAGTCGGGTAGCACTAGACAAATCATATTATCCTAGTCAATTAGGGTGTCACCCGGACATTGACTAAGATTAATATGATTTACATGGCTCCCTACATAAAAAAAATACAAATACTACAAAACATACACTACATGCAAGTACAGTACATAGACATTTAGATAATAGAGGGAACTAAAATGACAGGATGGAATGTTGAGGATAAATCATTAAGACTGGTTTTGAGATTCGGGGCAAACATTATAAAGTTTATTAATGTCCCTCGGACCTAAAATACTACTTATATCTAAGCTGATATTGATTCACCACACTTGACCTAATAATCTGGGAGGGGTAGCCCTGTTGGCCACTGATTGGACTCACCCGCTGTACACACCCTTGTTTAGCTCTGTTTCCAATGATTGTGTTTAATTTGGCGTCTCTATGGTCTTCTGGATTACCGAAAAAGGTATTTTGAGATTATTATATTAGCTGTAGGGGACACTTTAGTTCTGCTCGATATGTTTATCCACGCACTGCACTTTTTTGTTTTCAACTTATCTGTTGCTCGGTCCTAGCTCAACTGATCTGTCGATTTAATTTTCGACAGCCCTTGGCCTTTGATTTTGTCGCTGACATCGGCAGCGACCAATCAAAAGTTGCCACCGCATTTTGGCGATGACGCGATCGATGCATTTACCGTAACGCATGCGTAGCTTAGGTGTCTAGAAGTTTCTAGAACAAAAGAAACTGCGCAATAGCTCTGTCGTCTTCGTTCGCAAGTCCCGTTGCAATTCCTATTGCTACATACATATATATGGCGTGATATGCGCATACATATATGCATAGAAACATACATATATATGTGGCGTGACATGCGTACATATGTATATAGGCGGCAATAGAAACTGCGCAGTAGCAACTGGCAACTTTTGGGCAAGTCCCGTTGCATTGCTTGTTTCATTTCTTTGGTGGCCCGATGTATGTGTATGTATGTGTGTGTGTACTGGCGGTGGTCTGATTTAGAGATGCTCTAAGGGAACTAGTTCTACTAATAAACTAACAAGTCAGAGTATAAACTTATAATTAATTTATAGGACTTATTATATATATATGTACATTGTGGCGAAGTACCTAAAAATTGTACTTCGTCACACCCCCCCTTTACTTCGGAGTGCGTGAGACGAAAAAGGGCCGGGGTGAACGCTGCATCGTTGTTCTTAGGATTTATGTGGGACTTTCCTGTCCCGATCTCGTAGAATTCCTGTGCTCTGTGGATTAGTATAGTTCTTCGGGTTGTATAACTCTCTGCGTAGTATAACTCTGTGTTGTATAGCTCTGCGTGTAGTGTAGCTCTGCTTGTGGTATCACTCTGCTTGGGATATAACTCTGCTTGGGATATAACTCTGCTTGTGGTATAACTCAGCTTGGGGTATAACTCTGCTTGGCATTCAGTATATGTGATAATCGGCGCTACTGAATACTAGGGGTAACCATGCTGCTGTGGAAAAATATATATTAAATACTCTGACTTGCAATACTCTAACTATGATGCCCTATTACCCTATCAGTGTGGTTTACAAAGGGAGATATCTTAAAACTAGGATTACATACTAACTTAAATTAACCATGAACGTTGTTCACGATTACTCTTGCCTGTTGGCGCGAAGCGCCCTCGGGTTACGTTGCAGAGATTCCCCCTTAGGGGGACAGGGACGTTGGGAGAGCACACTCTCCATCAAGTGGCCCCTGTGAGTTGACTCATCTCTGGTATATTGGCTTCTTCTGATTCATGGGGATGTCTGCTGGGCCTCTGTTTGTTGCAATGGTTTGAAGTCATCTATGCTTGCTGTGCGTCGTTGTCTTCTATGGGCTTCTTCTGATTCATGGGGATGTCTGCTGGGCCTCTGTTTGTTGCAATGGTTTGAGGTCATCTATGCTTGCTGTGCGTCGTTGTCTTCCATGGGCTTCTTGTAGGCGGACTATGTTTCTGGAAATAAACTTGATTACTTTGTAGGGCCCGTCAAACTTCGGGGCCAGTTTGGCTGCAAAGCCTTCTGCGGCTTTAGACAAATGGTGTTGTCTAAGTAAGACCAGATCGCCAACGGCTGGTCTCCATTCTCGGCGTCGTAGGTTATAGTGCCGGCTTTGGTCTAATGATGCTTGCTGCATGTTGGTCTGGGCCAATTTGAATACGTCAGCCATGCGTTGTGCTCGGGATTCGGGTGACCATGGCGGTGTTCCTAGACCAGGGGTAGCTTCATCGTACAATGCTCCAGGAATACGTGGTTCTCTACCCAACACTAGGAAAGGCTGGGGTGAATCCTGTAGAATCACATACGCTTGAGTTAATAGCTAATGTGAATTCGGGGAGTAGTTGGTCCCAATTGCTCTGGTCTTCTCCTTGGTATTGAGCTATCATCGTCTTGATAGTTCGATTCGCTCTTTCCGTGGGGTTCTGCCGTGGGGTATACGGCGCGGTGTACTGAAGTTCTACTCCAGCTCTGTTACAAAGTTCTTTGAATGATTTACTGGTGAATTGCGTTCCATTGTCGCAGACGAGGGTACGTGGAGTTCCGAATCGTGCTATGATTCTTTCTCGGAAAGCCTTTTCCAATGCAGTAGTGGTAGCTTTACGCAAAGGTATGAGCTCCACCCATCTACTGTAGGCATCTAGAAAGACTAACAAGACTGTGTTACCTTGTTTCGACCGGGGTAGAGGGCCGACAAAATCCGTGCATACTATGCTAAATGGTTCCTTGACTTGGCGGGTGAACATCTTTCCTGCTGGTTTTGTTTGATCCACTTTGTATCGTTGGCATTGTATGCAGCTGCGAACATGACGTGTGACGTCACGGAAGAATCCAGGCCAATAGTATTTCTGGGCTATTCTGATTATTGTTTTCCTGATTCCTAAATGCCCTGCTGTGGGTTCATTGTGGCATTCCTGTAGTACTCGTTCTCGGTTTTCCTTTGGTACACATAGCTTCCATGGAATGGGGTCATCTTCTTCGGGGTGGTGATCTCTCCTACGGTAGAGTTGATCACCTTCGTATCGGTAGTCGGGAAATTGGTCAGGTTGTTCGTCGATTTGGCGTTTGATTTTACGCCACCATGTACACTTTGGCAGGGTATCCTGTATGCTGTTTAACACCTCTAAGGGCTGTCGAGAGAGGGCGTCAGCTACTATGTTTAGCTTCCCTCGGCGGTACTGGATGTCGAACTCGTATTGTTGTAGTTCGAGGGCCCAACGAGCGATGCGTCCTGTTGGATTATCTATGGAGTTGAGCCATTTAAGGGCCTGATGATCCGTGATAACTTCGAATCGGTAGCCTTCTAAATAGCAGCGCATCTTGCGTATTGCCCAGACGATGGCGAGGCACTCTTTCTCAGTTGCTGAGTAGTTTTCCTCGGGAGCAAGTAGTCGTCGGCTGGCATACGCTATTACTCGTTCTGTACCTTCTTGATATTGGGTCAAGACTGCACCCAATCCATAATCGCTGGCATCGGTCTGTAAATAGAACTTGGAATTAAAATCTGGACAAGCTAATATGGGAGCAGAAGTTAGTCGAGATTTCAGCTCTTCAAATGCGGCTTGTTGCTCACGATCCCAATTCCACTTGGCATTCTTTTTCAGCAATTTAGTGATAGGCTGAACGACGTTGGAGAACTCTGGGACGAAGCGGCGATACCAGGAGGCGATGCCTAGGCATCGGCGAAGCTGGCGTACGTTGGTAGGGGGTGATAGCTCGCGCACTGCGGCTACTTTTTCAGGATCAGTGTGAATCCCTTGTTCACTGATAACATGTCCGAGGAATTGTATCCTGCGCTTGAAGAACCTGCATTTTGCTTGGTTTATACGCAAGTTAGCTTCTCGTAGCCTGCGAAAAACTTCTCGTAGATGCGTCATGTGCTCTTCCAGTGTGCTGCCTACAACGATGATGTCGTCTAGGTAGGCGAAAGCAAAAGGATCCATTTCGGGGCCTATTACGCTATCCAAAGCGCGTTGAAATGTGGCGGCTGCTGAATGTAGTCCAAAAGGCATAACTTTCCATTGAAACAGCCCACGACCGGGGACTGTGAAAGCTGTGCATTCGCGACTGGATCTGGCCAATGGGATTTGCCAGTATCCGCTCTTGAGGTCCAATGTGGAGATGAACTTCGCGTGCCGAAGTTTCTCTAATATATGATTAATCCTGGGTAGAGGGTAGGCATCTCGTATAGATTGGGCATTGAGTTGCCTGAAATCTATACACATGCGCATGTCACCAGTTTTCTTACCCACTAATACGATGGGTGCGCTGTGAGGACTCTTCGATGGTTCGATTCGGCGTTATAGCAGTAACTGGTCTACGGTATCATTGATGATCTTCTGCTGTGCTGGATTACGGGGGTAATATCTCTGCTTGATGGGACGGTCATCCTTCATTGTGATAACATGCTCGGCTATGTGGGTGACACCTTTTAAAGTGTCGAATTTAGGCAGCTCTTGTGCCAAAAATTCTTCTATAAGTTGAGTTGAGCTAGGGTCTCCGATCGGGGATGGGGATTCATGCATTGCTGGTTCACTTGGTTTAGGATCTTCGGGGGTCACTGGCAGTGTTGTGGTTATTAAATTAAGTTTCGTTGACTTACGTGAGCGGCTTCCTTCTACTTGCTTGCGGAAGGGGTTGTTCCTTATCGCATGGTCCGATGGGGGAGGTAGAGCTGCACGTCTGGTCCAACTCTCAGTTGGGCTTTTGTTCTTTTGGTGGACCGTTGGGTCATCCGTGGTTAACTTGGGCTGTGGGTCACGTCTGGTAATTATCGTCGACTTGATCGGTGGCCTAATACTAGACTCTGTGATAGTATCAACTCGGGTGAATGCTCCATTGGACTGTGTTGCAGTAGGTTCCAATCTGATGAAATTTTCTCCGCATTGGATTGTGGTACCAATACCACGGAGGAAATCTGAACCTAGAATGATCTGGTCCATAATGCCTGGTAGAATTAACAATGGTAACTTGGTGTGTGATATTCCTAACCACACGTCGGCTTCGATGGCTTGGGTGATCTCCTTGCGAGATCCGTCGGCTAAGTTGATAGCGGCGCGTATTTGTTTCCTGTCTTCTGTGGCTGATACCTGTTGTGCCAAAGAATGGCTGATGAAGCTTCTTGTAGCTCCGGTGTCCAACGTTGCGTTTATCTCGTGACCATTGATTTGTATTAATGCTAGCAGGCGTCCTTCAGCAAATTGAAGTCGGCTTATACTTGGGGATGATTTGGCGCTTCCTTTGCTTGATCCCCGTTCAAACAAATGCGCTCGGCGTTTCCCGAACGTTTGCAGCATTCGATGGTTCGAATGCCTCTTCTTCCGCATTCCCAGCAAATGACAAATATTGCCCCTGGTTAAATATCCTGTGTATCCTTGATAACTTGTTGACTATGCGTAGGTTTCTTGACTCGGGGTGTCCTTGAGGACTGATGACTAAGTATTCTCGGTTGGTTTGTTATATCGTTGATTGATCCTGGTTGACTTTGTGTATCGTTGATTAATCCTGGTTGGCGATGAATATCGTTGGTTGATCCTTGATTGACTTTGGATATCCTGGTTGATGCTGGTTGGCAATGAATATCCTTGGTTGCTTGTTGACTTTGATCCTTGTTGTTCACTGTTGGTTTTATTTAAGGACTCTTGTGTATCCTTGGACTGCCTGCGTTGAAGTCTGCTTGATGAATCCTTGACGGGAGTAGGATCGACTGTTCTGGTTGACGTCTTCTTGGTGACTCCCCTGGAGTAGGATTGACTGCTTGCCTTGAGGTCTTCTTGTTCAATGCCTGTACTTCCATCTGCTCCAAATAGAAGTTGCTCTGCTTGTGCCAGAAGCTGCAATTATTCTTATAGTTATTAATTGCAGTTTCTTTTATTTTAATGTTCGCCGTTACTGCTATGCTTTGTACATTGGTATTGTGTATAGCGATGCGAAGTCGACCAATAGGAACCAAGCAGGAGACCCCCCCTTCTGTTCCTCATCAGAAAAATTCAGTGTGGGAGAAGGAGACAAAAAAAAAAAATGCTAGAGTCTTTGGTTGCTATGTGCGGTATATGAATTTTGGTTTTTCTATGATACTTTGCTGTGACTGTACCATCGCATGAATTCGAAACGGGGCTTCGCTGCCGCGTTTTTCTGTTTCTCTTTGACTTGCCTCCAAATTTTAAATTCTAACTGTGCTTACTGAACGAATTGTCTGTCGATGATTCTGCTGTCTATTTGATCACGATTTGGCTGAGTCTATTAGCTATGTCAATGATTTTGTATTTAGTTCTATCGTTGACTCACTTTCAACTAAATTCCTGGGGGTTGATTATACTAAGTACTCTACCGTGACTCTGCTGAGTATGTTAGCTATGACGATGGTTTTGTACTTAGTTCTATCGCTGGCTTGCTTAAAACTAATTTTCTGTCGATGATTCTACTGGTTACTCTATCTTGACTCTGCTGGGTGACTTAGCTATGTCGGTGATTAGACAGATCTATCGTTGACTTTTTTTTAAATTGAATTCTTGTTGGCGGGGCTTTCATGCGGGGTATGTGAACAATGTAATGGATTTATGGTGCACTTGGGATACTCTGTGATTTGCCAGCATGCATATATTAAAACACAATAATAAAAAAAATTAATTTATTTCAAAAATTTCTTTTATATTGCTGAAAGGGAATTTTGTTAGGCATATAGGTTAGCATGATTTGGGTTATGGTGGGTATTTATTCCACACAGATGAAATCCTTTATAAAGAAATTATTTATATATAAAAATGTATAAAAAATAATAATGTCAATCAAGTCTCGGGTCCCTGCTCGGGCGCCATCTGTAAGGAAGTTTTTCCAGGCCGGGGTACATCTCCCAGTCTCCCCAGGGCCTTTCCTACACAGAAAATTTATGTAAGAAACCCGGACTTGATGACGGAGGAAAGGGAGCATAGCCATATCCAGAGTTGGCTTGCTCTAATCGGTGATTGCTTTAACTATACCTAACAGAGGAGGGAAAAGGGAAAGGAGTAGGGTGATCGACGTCTACTAAACGATTAACAAACACAAGGGAAGGGTATCAAGCCGACTAGGGTGTCACCCGGACATCGGCTTGAGAAACAAACACGTTGGGATTAGCCCAGGCAATTCAACCAGGTCAAGTAGGGTGTCACCCGGACCTTGGCCTGTTTGAATTATCCAGTTGCGACTCGTTGGATAATTCCTATTATTTAAGTCAACTAGGGTGTTACCCGGACATTGGCTTAAATAAAATAGGAATTATCCCGAATCGCTACAAGTACGAACTATTAATGGCCCAAGAATCTTCATCAGATCAACTAGGGTGTCACCCGGACATTGGTCTGATAAAGTTCCTAGTCGGGTAGCACTAGACAAATCATATTATCCTAGTCAATTAGGGTGTCACCCGGACATTGACTAAGATTAATATGATTTACATGGCTCCCTACATAAAAAATACAAATACTACAAAACATACACTACATGCAAGTACAGTACGTAGACATTTAGATAATAGAGGGAACTAAAATGACAGGATGGAATGTTGAGGATAAATCATTAAGACTGGTTTTGAGATTCGGGGCAAACATTATAAAGTTTATTAATGTCCCTCGGACCTAAAATACTACTTATATCTAACCTGATATTGATTTACCACACTTGACCTAATAATCTGGGAGGGGTAGCCCTGTTGGCCACTGATTGGACTCACCCGCTGTACACACCCTTGTTTAGCTCTGTTTCCAATGATTGTGTTTAATTTGGCGTCTCTATGGTCTTCTGGATTACCGAAAAAGGTATTTTGAGATTATTATATTAGCTGTAGGGGACACTTTAGTTCTGCTCGATATGTTTATCCACGCACTGCACTTTTTTGTTTCAACTTATCTGTTGCTCGGTCCTAGCTCAACTGATCTGTCGATTTAATTTTCGACAGCCCTTGGCCTTTGATTTTGTCGCTGACGTCGGCAGCGACCAATCAAAAGTTGCCACCGCATTTTGGCGATGACGCGATCGATGCATTTACCGTAACGCATGCGTAGCTTAGGTGTCTAGAAGTTTCTAGAACAAAAGAAACTGCGCAATAGCTCTGTCGTCTTCGTTCGCAAGTCCCGTTGCAATTCCTATTGCTACATACATATATATGGCGTGACATGCGCATACATATATGCATAGAAACATACATATATATATGGCGTGACATGCGTACATATGTATATAGGCGGCAATAGAAACTGCGCAGTATCAACTGGCGACTTTTGGGCAAGTCCCGTTGCATTGCTTGTTTCATTTCTTTGGTGGCCCGATGTATGTGTATGTATGTGTGTGTGTACTGGCGGTGGTCTGATTTAGAGATGCTCTAAGGGAACTAGTTCTACTAATAAGTCAGAGTATAAACTTATAATTAATTTATAGGACTTATTATATATATATGTACATTGTGGCGAAGTACCCAAAAATGTACTTCGTCACAACTTTACTGATATTGAGTATACCGGCTTCTTTTTGGAGCCTTTGAAAAAATTGACCTAAGTCGAGAATTCCATAGGTATACATATCGCAAATGTCAATTCTTGCTATAACTTTCTTGCCACGTTTGAATGTGCATAAAGAATTAGTTATTCGCAAGGTCACTACTTTTCGTACTTCGTCATTTACAATAACGTCATATACGTTGGGCTTAGAAGCATTAAGAGATTGCTTTTGCAACTCTTCCATATTATTTTCTTTATCTTTCCCTGCGCAGGAATTTAGCTGTTTACTTTAGTTTCTGGTAGTGACTCTCAGAATTTTGTTACTTGTTGGTATATTTTGTAAGTCCTGTAATTTTTCTTTTCCTTTTGTTACTTAATTTTTTTATTAAATTAATTACTGTTTACTTTTCATGCATTTTCCTTACATTTTTTTTTTTTCTTTTGCGCTTATTAAATTGTTTCATTTACTTGATTTTTTGTTTATTAGTTTTCATCAATTATTTCATTCTCTTTTTCGTACTTAAAATTATTGTTAAAATTGTGTTGTTGCTGCTGCTTGTATTTTTTTCTTGTTTCTATAGTTTAGAAAATGAAATTTATCTTTTTTATATATTTGATTTCTTGTTTCGATTTGAGTTTCAATTTGGAGTTTAATGATTATGTGGTGGAAAGGGGCCATTGTGTTTTTGTTAGCAGATGTGTGTAGAAATTAAGTTTTCTTTCTTTCTTTTTTTTTTTTTTTAATGTTTTTGCTTCTCATAATTAAATATAATATTTATTTAAATATAATATAATGCTTGTTTTTCTTTCTCGAATGCAAAAAAAAATTTCAAAATGTAGTACAGTTGCTTGTTTTTTTGAAGGATAATGGAGAAGAAGTTCTTCTTGTAGTTGTAATAGTATTATAGTTGACGGCATAGCAGGAGAAGGTTGTGTTGGGCAGGATGATAAGGAGATGGGGGGGAATGGGAGACGTCTCAGCCAGTCTCCTAAGCAATCGACAGAATACCGGGTTCGGTATTGGTAATTCAGAGACTGTTCAGCCAAAATTCATCATATGAATTGCCTGCAGTTTATAAATTCCGAGTTAAAGCATTTAAAGGGCATGATATTTTTGCCAAGAAATCTTTAAATCTTATTTGGCGCATTCTGATTTTTTATATTTGATGTCCAAATATTTTTCCTTTGATTAATATTAATATATACAAGTACCCCTGTATCAAGTAAAGGAACTTTATAAAATCAAACTCCTTCGAATTAGCCATTAATTTAAACTAAAATTTTCACACAACCGCACAACAAACGCATGCTATCCCGCTCACACGTACTACGCAATTTCGCACTTGGCACTTCACTACAAATTGTATATATATTGAATGCTTAACCGCGTTTTTTAATTGGTTAATCAGAGGCTGTTCAGCCAAAATTCATCATATGAATTGCCTGCAATTTCTAAAGTCCGAGTTAAAGCATTCTTTGGTATTCTTTAATATTATTTGACCTGGCAATGGTCCGACACTTAATGGTTCTGGTTTACTCACAGTGTGGTATTTACAGCAAATCATTTTGATTCTGTTTTTTGTTATTGCCGATCCAAGGTTTGAAAATATTAACTATGAGGTTGCTCCCTTCTATTTCACATTGCTTTATTGAAGGTCTTTTCAAGTTATATTTGACTCAAATAAATCCAGTCCCTAACAAGAATAATAGATCTTTGGATCTGATATTTGTTCTCGATTCCACCAATGGTGCAGTTTCTAGAATTGACCCTCTTGTCCTGCCTAAAGATAGT
>JAEIGI010000226.1:0-39021 GCA_018903615.1 Drosophila neocordata
TTTTTTAGTATCTAATTATATAATTATTAATTTTGACGCGTTTCTGTTCTTTTACAACTTTCTTTTTAATATACTTTCTTTTTCGTTATTTTTTTTTTTTTTTTTATTTTTGATTAAAACATAGAGGGTTTTGCATCTTACTTTTCCTTTTATTTTGGTTTTTTTTTAAATGTGTGTGTTTTTTTTTTACATATATCCCTGAATATTTCTGCGTGTAGTTGTCAGGTCACACTCTAATTGGACAGCTTTAATGGCGCACAGATTGTTATAATTATATAAAAAAAATATGCATCGCAGTGCATTTAAAAAAATGTGCGACGTAGCGCATAGTTATTTAAGTTTATTATATTGGTGGGCGCTCTTTGTAGCGCTGCCACAGGCTTCTTGCTTGGGGTCCCTCACAGTCGTTTGGGCAGACTTCTTTTTCAGGTTTTATTTACTTGTATATATATATATATATCAATTTCATTAGAGAATAGTTTTCCCCATAGCAAAAGGAAAAATGGTTACGCAAATGCCATAAGTAGAAACACAAATGACTGACTCAGACTGTTGACCGACAACTGACTCTTGTGGTTGGTTTTTGTCTTCTTTATTACAATTATTTAGCCTCCTCTCTCTTCATATGCCATTTTTTTAAATAGGTTCTTTTCTTAGATGCCATTTTAAAAATCCTTCTTCTCTGTGGTTAATGCTCTTCTGTAGTTGCGGTTGCTTTTGTTGATGTTCTTCTTCTTCTGTTGTTGTTCCAACGTCGGTGTAGTGGGCGGATTGCCTATCACACTAGGGCCCATGGTAAAATCAAGTCCCTCGAAGTATTTGCTATTTGCTTCAGCGGCTGTTGTTGCAGTTTTGTATTATCGTCTTGAAAGTTTTCTTTTTCTTTGTTTTATATCATAATTTTTTTTTTTTTTTTTTTTTTTGTTTTCTTGTATTACTGGATAATATTTGCATAGCCAAAAAGGAAACATCTTTTATTTTTTTTGTTGTTTTTTTTTTTTTACGGCCCAACAAAATATTTAAATCAAATCGGCAATATTAGCAGGCATTTCCTCAATTGTTGTGTGGTAGTATTTTCTTTTGTTAATATTTTGCGCTCGTATTTTCTCTGTTCGCTGTTGCTTACACTCACTTTCTTTTTTGTAATAAATTTTTCTTTGTCTTGAAGTTTTTTTTGCATTTACACTGATTGTTATCCGAAGATTGCAGTTTTTTTTTTAACATATTACTGCACGTCTATATATGTGACGATCCTGTCACGGTCGCCATGTAGAATGCAGACACCATGGTGATGGAATGAAGACACCATGTATTACTTTCTTGTTTAAGTTCTGTTTATTGAATGAATCTTAATTCTAATACAATTGTTAACTAATGCTAAGACCGCGTAGCTGCGCTGCTAGCAATGCAGGCAGAGGCGCGGTATGCTTATGTATAAACATATTTATGTATAAAAGTATAATTGTTTACATAAGAATATGTATGGGAATTTACCGCCGCAGCAGAAGAGTGAGGATGTATCATATTGCATATTGGGCCAGAGCGGCCGCGCGTGTTATATTTGCCGACACAGCAATTGTCCAGCACCATGCACTCATGGTTGGTTATGTTACTTAAATGGCAAATACATTTGCTTTATGTTATTAATATATTATTCCAGAACATGCTACAGTATACTCAAAGTCGGCAGGGACGACTTACTTGCTTCATTTGATATGATTTGGCACGCCTTTGCTTTTGCTGCTACACTTGTATGTTCACCTTGTTGGCCTCGCTTCATTATTTAAATCTTCACTTGTTAATTATTCACTGTCACCTTGACGGTTCATGTCATACTTCGCTTGTTTGCTTCGCTGGATTACAATCGTTAGGTTAGTTCGCTTTTTGACTCCCCATCTGTGTCTCAGCCCTGTCTATTTATAGGCATCTTGACTCCTCGGGACGCGTGGTGAATTATTGTATGCTCTTCAGTACTTTTCCACGCGCCAATCCTTTTTTAATCGCTTTCTTTTATCATCGGCCTTCTTGGCCGCTCGTGCCATGCGTCTCTCGTGGTGAATTCACGCATACGCCTCTCTAATGCAATCGCTGCTCTCTAGCTTTGCCGATATCCACCCTCATATACTACTTATTCCTAATTTCCCGCCCTTTTTACATATACTTAAATGTAGTGTATTTATGATTATATCCCTCCCCCTCCTTGAATCTTTTATATTAAATAAACTTAATAACCATATATTTATCCTCTGTTGTATACATACATATAAACAGAATTAATACTCCAAATTAATATACCGCATTAACCCTTTCACATAACTAATACGAATGATATGTATATTTCATTATAACTATACACACATGAATTATAAAACATTATATTATGTACATATATCTATATATATATATATATATATATACTAGTTGACCCGGCAAACGCTGCTTTGCCAAATAAATAATTTCTATGTACTTTCTAGTATATACATATTATTATTCGATAAGAACGGTAACACTATCAAAAAATATCAGTCTCTTAATGCTACAACGTGACCAATATTTTTTGTTAGCCCATCCTTAGCTTACACAAACAAACTTGATAGTTTACCCACTCGAAAGCATGCTACGCATAATTGTCCGTGTGAAAATCATGGCGTACTTAAATCTTAGCCACATATTATATTATACATATTATTCGATAAGAACGGTAACACTATCAAAAAATTATTATTCGATAAGAACGGTAACACTATCAAAAAATATCGGTCTCTTAATGCTACAGCGTGAACAATATTTTTGTTAGCCCATCTTTAGCTAACACAAACTATGATTCTTTTTTGTTATACCACGTTTTATAGTGACTGACGTTTCATGTCAAGTCACACGGAAACGCTGTCGAACGGGATAAAAAGTATCCTATGACCATTTCCTGGCTCTAAGCTACCTCCCTACCAATTTTCAGCCGAATCTGTTCTGCCGTTCTTGAGTTATAAGTGGTGTAACTAACACGACTTTCTTTTATATATATAGATATATATATCGGAGATTTGATAGGGTATTGATACCTTCTATGTTCTGTAGAACATGGTTTCTGTAACTTGGGCATACAGTTTTACAGTGACTTCTGTCATGTAACTTTGTTAGTTATGCCTATCGTGTTAGTTTGACGGTGAGTCTTGTAAGTTTGGCAGTGACTGATTAGTCATGCAGGTGCGTTAGTGTTGTGAAATAGTTTTATTATTGGTTAACAATTATAGTTGGCTTTGAGCGGGACGTCAGATGAATCTGACGTCGAGTGTGGTCCGCTGTAATGCTGAGGCTGGTGAGACTGGGTAGTCAGTCAGAAACAGAACGCCAAGCAGCAAGGAACTCGCTACGCTCGGAGACTAATTAAGATGTCGGGAAATACTGAACAATTAAATAGAGCAGCCGATGACGCTACAACATCAGAAGTGGGATCTGTCCTTAGACCTACAATGCTGGATGGACAATTCCGTGAGCTTATGCAATTTCAAAACCAAAATTTAATTGAAGTGCTGCAAGCTATACGAGGAACGGCACCTGATGTAAGGCAAAATAAGTCTGTGGTGTTGCCAAAATTCAACCCGGATCTAGCTGGTGCAGATGCATTGGCTTGGTGCTCTACAGCGAACATAATTTTGACGGAGAATCCAGTCCAAGGCAGTGTGTTGGTGATGGCGTTAAGTGCAGCGTTGGAAGGCAGTGCGTCGCAGTTGCTGTCTCAAATATGCTATCCTGATATAATGTGGCCGGCATTTAAGGAACTTTTTGTTCAGCGGCTTTCAAGTACCGAAACGCCAGCGGCTATGTTTCTTTCAATGTTGTCAAATCGTCCGGCAGATGGAGAATGTCTTTCGAGCTTTGCTAGTCGAATGATGACGTCACTCATGACAAAATGGCGTAAGATGGATTTGGAAGAAATCGCAGTTTCTGTTACGCTTGCTCAGTTAGCTAATGTCGATAGCAGATTGCAGCGATTGACTTTTACTTCCAATGTCCGCACAGGAAGTGAGTTGCAAGCTGAGCTGAAAGCATTTGCTTTCAACAAGAGGAAAAATCCTGTACAAGAACAAGCGTCTACAACTGACATAAGGCGACAAAAATTGACAGCAATAAAATGTCATTTTTGTGAAAATTGGGTCACAAGATGGCCGAATGCAGAGCTAAACAAAAACAAATCTTTAGTTCTCGTATGGTGGATCGCAATGGCAGATGTTCAATGGGACAACATCAGAAATTCAATCTAACCTGTTTTACTTGTGGCGAGTTGGGGCATATTTCAACGCATTGTGACAAGTTCAAAGCGGACAAAGGCAAGGATCCGCGGCAGATGAAAAGAGTGCAGCTGTGTGACGTCGTTGGACCCAAAGGAAAGATGGTACACCAAGGAGAGACTTTTAAAACTACGTTTGATTCTGGATCGGAATGCTCCATCATAAATGAAAAGATAAGTGCTAAGCGAGTTGGTAAAAGAACCCAAAATGTAGTGATGCTAAAAGGCATAGGCCATGATAGCATTTGTTGCACATTGCAAATTTTAAGTAACGTTAAGATTGATGAGTATTTGAAGGATGACATTGTCATTGGTCGAGAGGTGCATTCGCATGGCTTCAATGTCATAGTGGCTCCTGAAAAGTTTGAAATTGTTAGGGCAAAAATTGTAAATTATTGTTCAAATGATAAGTAATTTAGTGAATTGAACACTGATGTTGTTGGAAAAGACAAGGACACATTAATAAGTCTAGTGGAAACATATTCATCGTTTTTTATTAAGGGGATTCCTCATTCTAGATCAAAGATAGGGGAAATGAAAATTAAATTAATGGATCCGAGAAAACTTGTTCAAAGGAGACCGTATAGGCTTTGCCCAAATGAGAGGGAATTGGTCCGATCTAAAATTAATGAGCTGTTGGAGAGTAACGTTATAAAACCTAGTTGTTTACCATATGCGAGTCCTGTAATGTTGGTGAATAAGAAGGATGGCTCACATCGTTTGTGTGTTGATTACAGAGAGTTGAACTCTAATACAGTTTCAGATAGATACCCTTTGCCACTCATTTCGGATCAGATTGCGAGGTTACAGGGCGCGAAATATTTTACATGTTTAGACATGGCTAGTGGGTATTATCAAATTCTGTTGAATGTACAGCTTTTGTCACTCCGGATGGTCAATATGAATTTTTGGCAATGCCGTTTGGCCTTAAAAATGCGCCGTCAGTTTTTCAACGTGCAGTAATGCAAGCTTTGGGAGATCTAGCAAATATCTTTGTGGTCGTTTATATGGACGACGTTTTAATAGTAGCGACAACAAAAAAGTGAAGCTCTAGAACGGCTTAGAATTACTTTAGATGTGCTAACAAAGGCGGGATTTTCATTTAACATAAAAAAATGTTCTTTCCTTAAATTAACGGTACAATATTTGGGATATGAAGTGAGGGCGGGTGAAATTCGTCCAAATTCGCTAAAAATTGCAGCGTTAACTGCCTTACCACCTCCTCAATCAGTAACTGCTTTACGACAATTTATTGGACTAGCGTCTTATTTTAGACAATTTGTGGAAGGATTTTCATGTTTAATGAAACCATTATATTTTTTAACATCAGAAAAGAATCAATTTATTTGGAAGCCGGAACATGAACAAATTCGACAAAAAATTATTTCTATTCTTACACAAAAGCCAGTTTTGGTGATATTTGATCCGCAATATCCAATCGAATTACATACAGACGCAAGTTCTCAGGGCTTTGGGGCCATCTTACTGCACAAAATAAACAATAAGTCTCATGTAGTTGAATATTTCAGCAAGGCTACTTCACCAGCAGAATCACGATATCATTTATATGAGTTAGAAACTCTGGCAGTTGTTACGGCAGTGAAGCATTTTCGTTATTATCTCTTGGGGCGAAACTTTGTTGTGTTTACAGATTGTAACTCTCTTAAGGCGTCAAGGACTAAACGTGACCTGTCTCCTAGGGTCCAAAGATGGTGGTCTTACTTACAGTCATTCACGTTTGACTTAGAGTATAGGGAGGGAAAAAGAATGGCGCATGTAGACTTTCTGTCAAGGAATCTTCCTTTAATTGATTCAGTTATGTCAAGTCGTAAAATTTCGGAAAAACGAGTTAATTTGGCAGGGATATCTAGTAATTGGCTGAGGGCTGTACAAAGAAAAGACCCCAATATAATTATTATGGTAAACAAACTAAAAGAAGATTGTCTTGTAGATCATCTAGCCAAAACGTATGAATTAAGAGCAGGGATTCTTCATCGTAAGATACAGCGAAATGGAAGAAATCGGTCATTACCCATAGTTCCAAGAGCTTTCAGATGGTCCGTAATAAACCAGGTACATGAATCCATTATGCATTTAGGATGGCAAAAGACATTGGATAAGGCTTATGACTTTTATTGGTTTGACAACATGTTAAAGTACATAAGGAAATTCGTTGAGAATTGTGTTACGTGTAAAATGTCGAAATCTCCTTCGGCCAAAGTGCAAGCTAGTTTACATCCGATACCAAAAGTTAGTTTACCCTGGCAAGCCATTTCTACAACCAACACCAATTCCAACCCGTCCTTGCGAAGTGCTGCACATAGACATCTTTACGTTAGAAAACCAAAAATATCTTAGTTGTCTGGATAAGTTTTCCAAGTATGCAAAGCTCTTTCCGATTGAGCACAAGTCGGCATTACACCTACGTGAAGAGCTAGCTAATGTCTTGCATTATTTCACTGCTCCAAAGATACTGGTCTCCGATAACGAACGGGGTTTGCTCTGTCCAACGGTCCTGAACTTTTTGAAATCCCCCGACATCGAAGTTTACTATTCACCGACACAGAAAAGTGAAGTAAACGGGCAGATCGAAAGATTTCATTCAACGCTTATAGAGATTTATCGCTGCCTTAAACAAGACTTTTTTTTTTTTTTGTAACGAACAAGCAGATTAAAGACAAGCACAGGACGTTTTAATAAGGAGACCACCGAACAAGACAGACGTGTAACGGTGCAAACGCGATAGGGAAAAATCTTTCACCATGAAAGGAATTAAGATTTGTCTTAAATAGGTTGGCGGTTAAAATGAGAAATAGATAGGTTAGTTAAAATTGAATAGCTTAAATCATAGTTAATTTTCTCTTCCTTGCACCTGTTAATCCTTCTTGAAAACATATCCCTTTCTCTCTTTAAAAGAATAGGGGTTTTCCACATACCTCAATCTAAACACATTGTCTCACATAATAAAAGCCAAGTGGAGGATTTCGTGTCATTACCCGACTTATCAATCTCGCATAGAAATTATATCTTTTTAAACACACAAAAATGTAATACTGACACACTTCCCCATCAGCACTTCACTATTCTTTTCACTGTGGCTTATGTCGACAGAGGCTAGTTACGCTGGAACAGTGTTGACAGTGCACTATGGTCAAAAAGTCTGATATTTTGGCATAAAGTCATTTTTTTTATGTATTCATAACTGAAAATTTAACATATTTTTTGATTATAGACACATTAGATAAGAAAAAAACGTTTTTTAAAAATTTTTCAAATTAGTCATTTAAATTTGGCGCGCAACTAAAGTCAGCTGTTTCTATGCAAGCTTAAATTATTGGTATGCAACCTTAAAATTGATTAAGCTTTGTCGTTGTTTTGAGCGTGATTGTTTAAAGAAAAAGAATATTGTAATCATGGAAAGTAAAAGCACAGGTATTTAAAATTAATGTTCAGTGGTAGTTTGTCAAGATTGTGAATGTTTAGCTGTGTATGTGCAATTGTTGTTGGTGTCTTTTTACAGGTGAAATTTAACAAATAGAGCCGTGTTTCGTGGTGTATTACTTGTTCTGAGCGCGCTTGAGCGCGCAACTAAAAACGACATGTTCAAGATTAATGTTTATATATTCGGAATTAATAAGTTTCCTCTGCCCCTTTTTGTTCCTTTTTGAATAAATTGTCATGTTGCAGCCAAATATGAGTCTCGGCGCTTAACGTTGCTGGAAGTTTGGGACAACAACAAGCGCGATGATGGTGCACTTATCATATGGGTATTGGAAAAAGTAAACAAATCTGATCTCAGTGCTGCTCAGGTGGATATATTTACTGAAAAAATCAGGATTTTTCTGAATCACGTCAAAAAATATTTGCCGCAGTGCAATCGAATGTTGCAAAGATTTAAGGCTCGACACGCAAGGTGGCTTTCGCAGTCAATTACTTTGACGTTAGATGAAAATGTGACGGATCTGGCATCTTCATCTGCAATGGGTAGACCGAAGCTAAACTATTCAGATGCTGAAGAGCGCCTAAAAAGAAAGTGACCTAGCATCGTATAATAATTTTTCGACGCCTCATTTGCTTCACGCGGCTTCAGTTTCTGCAAAGAAAGCCAAACAGGATGAATTAGCGACAGTTTTAAAAGTCGTCAGACATGACTGCTCTGAACTAAAAAAAAGCCAGAAGAGCCTTCTCTAATACCCGTTTGTTTTCATCAGCAACAAACTTTGATCAAGCCTTTCTACACAATTTCTTCGTGGTTTTGATTACCATTTCGTCTCACTATTCTGTAGATGTTGACAAATTTAAGGAATTTTGTAAGAGCACTTTTTCAATGTACTTAAGTATATATCCTTGGTACCCAATGTCTCCGACTGTCCACAAAATATTAGTTCACGGCTGGCAAATTATGAACTCATCCTTAGTTCCGGTTGGATGTTTAGGCGAAAATGCTTCAGAAGCTCGGAACAAATATTACAAAAGTGACAGAAAATCACATGCAAGAAAAAATAGCCGACTAAACACCATGGCTGATGTGTTTTATAGAGCAATGGATTCATCAGATCCGCTTATATCAAGCATATGTCTGAATAAAAGACAAAATGAAATCAAAAAGAAAAATCTTCCACAAGATGTCATATATCTTCTAAAGGCAGTATCTCCGCCGACCCAGAAAACTATTAATTCCGATCCGGAAAATTCAGATTCGGATTCTGATTTAGATCACGAATCTGACTGTGAAGAGCAATATAACATTATTTTAGACAACAAGAAAGAATAAAAAAAATGTATTAAAAAAAAAATTTTAATAAATTTTTTTAATGTGCTAGGACAGGTGGGTGAAGACATGGGCCAATTAAAAAAAAACAAAATCCGAAATTCTATAAAAATTTAGCAAACATATGTACCAAATTTCAAGGCTCTAACTTTTAAATTGGACTTTATGCCAAAAAATCCGACTTTCTGACCATAGTGCAGTGGTTGGAGTATGGATGGTTACTTCAATTTAATCCATCTAATCAAGTTGACGGAATGGAGTCAGCCATCGAAGAACTCAAACCCGAGGGATGATCCTGTTCCACTTCGAGGAGGACCAATGGTTGCTGTCAATCGGTTGGCTGGAATCCCATTAGAGGAAGATCGTCGGAGGCCAGAGAACTGGACTGGTGAATGGCAACTTATCAGACGAAGAGGAGACATTCGTTGACTCATCTGGGGGACGCAGATATTTGAGGGGGGAGGAGTTAACATAGGAGTTAATACAGAGCGAGCTGTCACAACGTAGAGTCAACGAGCTGCCTCCCAGCTAGGAGAACAGGCAGTTCCAGTCGGGGAGTCAAACAACTCACAACTAAATTACTCTAAAATATGTTCTTGTAACGTTTCCTTGAATTCCTGGTTGTAATTATAATAAAGGATTGTAAACCTAAGGATTAAAATAAGAAACATCCACAGGAATCGTATCCTGTGGAAAATGTTTCCACATATCGACATAACTGGGAAATTGAGTGGGAAGTCTAACACAAAAGAATATATATATATAGTTCAGGTGGATGGATTTACAAAGTTTGTTTATTTGACTCATACATTTAAGATTGCTGCTGAAAGCTACATAAATGCAGTGACATCAGCAGTATCATTGTTTAGGGTACCAAATCGGATAATAGCAGATCAAGGAAGGTGCTTTGCTAGTAATAAATTTAGTGAGTTTTGCTCACAACAGAAAATAAATTTGCACTTAATCGCAACTGGTGCAAGTAGAGCAAATGGACAAGTTGAGCGCATTATGAGTACTTTGAAGAATCTATTAACGGCAGTTGAGTCTGGCAATCGGGCTTGGCAAGAAGAGTAATGTTCAGTTGGCTTTAAATTGTACTTCAAATAGAGTGACAAGGGCAAGTCCGTTAGAGTTGTTTATCGGAAAAGTTGCTCGTCCGTTGGGGTTACTTCCACCGTGTGATACAACGGAAGAAATTGATTTGGAGAAAGTCAGAGCTGAAGCAGTACAAAATATTTCAGCTGCAGCATTGTATAACAAAGTTCAATTTGATAAAGATAAAGCAAAAGTTGTGGGACACAAGGTGGGTGATTTTGTATTGACAAGAAATCAAACAAAGATAAGTCCTAAATTTAGAGGACCTTTTCAAATAACTGATCTGTTAGAGGGGAATAGGTATATGCTCAGGTCGTTAATAGGTAACAGGAAATACAAGTATGCGCATGAGGATATAAGAAAGTTGCCAGATATGCAAGTATCAACTGAGTTAAAAAGTAGTGAAGGTCATTTAAGTTATATTCTAAGAATTGAGCTGTAAAACCGCAGTTTTAAAAATTAAATTGTAATAATTAAACCGTAAAAATTGAAAATATGGACTAAAGCTGTTGAAAGAGACAGTAAAGAGAACACCTGTGGGTGTGAAGCTGTTGAAAGAGACAGTAAAGAGAACACCTGTGGGTGTGAAGCTGTTGAAAGAGACAGTATGGTGAAGCAGTTGAAAGAGACAGTAAAGAGAAGCTGTTGAAAGAGACAGTATGGTGAAGCTGTTGAAAGAGACAGTAAAGAAAAGCTGTTGAAAGAGACAGTATGGTGAAGCTGTTGAAAGAGACAGTAAAGAGAAGCTGTTGAAAGAGACAGTATGGTGAAGCTGTTGAAAGAGACAGTAAAGAGAAGCTGTTGAAAGAGACAGTATGGTGAAGCTGTTGAAAGAGACAGTAAAGAGAAGCTGTTGAAAGAGACAGTATGAAGAAGCTGTTGAAAGAGACAGTAAAGAGAACACCTGTGGGTGTGAAACTGTTGAAAGAGACAGTAAAGAGAAGCCCAGTGAGGATCAAGATGCTGAAGAAGACAGTATGAATTCAAGGTTTGGTGTAGCGACTCCAAAATTGGTCATAATGCAAGCATAAGCGCAAAACGATAGTTTTGTCGTGGTATGTGGCGCGTTAGATGTTGGAGTGTTGCACAGATAAATGATATTGCCAATAAGAAGGGTAAGTTAAATTGCTTAATTTGTTTCAAAGTTGTTGAAAATTGCATAGTTTGTCAAAAGTAATGGAGGATATGGTGTATGTAAAGATCAATTCTATTCAATGGTTAAATAGAGTTTAAAAAAAAAAAATTGTTCTTAGTTGCAAATTTAAATCAATGTTGATTTAAATAAGTAAAATTGTAAACGAAATGACTTGAATGTTAAAGTGGGTGTATAGACAGACACGAGGACGTGTATTCGTCAGGATGGCCGTGTCGGAGATTTGATAGGGTATTGTTGGGCATACCCTTTGATACCTTCTATGTTCTGTGGAACATGGTGTCTGTAACTTGGGCATACAGTTTTACAGTGACTTCTGTCATGTAACTTTGTTAGTTATGCCTATCGTGTTAGTTTGACGGTGAGTCATGTAAGTTTGGCAGTGACTGCTTAGTCATGCAGGTGCGTTAGTGTTGTGGAATAGTTTTATTATTGATTAACAATTATAGTTGGCTTTGAGCGGGACGTCGAGTGTGGTCCGCTGTAATGCTGAGGCTGGTGAGACTGGGTAGTCAGCCAGAAACAGAACGCCAAGCAGCAAGGAACTCGCTACGCTCGGAGACTAATTAAGATGTCGGGAAATACTGAACAATTAAATAGAGCAGCCGATGACGCTACAACATATATATATATTATTACTAGAGACCCGGCAGACTTCGTACTGCCTGATCGATAAATTTTAAGATCCTCGACATCTTTATTTTTCGCTGCTAATATTGCTCGTTCACCCAGCCAATTATGGTTATTGAACTTTTGCGCTATATCTGGGAAAACTCGCTAAATAAGCTCCACTTTTGAGTCTGTGATGTGACAGAAATCTGTAAGTAATGTGATGAATCCGGTCGAGGTGTCCACTGCAACTTTATTATTTCCAATGTCTAACAATTGCTTCGCAAACACATTTGCAGTTTCATCTTGTTGCAAAAATACTCGCATGTTAGTTGTTAAGTGGAGTGTCTTTACGTACTGCCACAAATTTGATGATTTTAGGCATGCATTTAGTTCATCAACAACAGTTGATCGGGGAATAACTGGAAGAGTCTGACGAAAATCACCTGACAACAGAATCATGGCCCCACCGAAAATATTTTGGTTGTCACGAAGATCTTTCAACGTTCTGTCCAGTGTCTCCAGTGACCTCTTATGGGCCATTGTGCATTCATCCCAAACAATCAATTTGTATACCTGTAGGGTCTTGGCCACTGCGCTTTTTTTGGCAATGTTGCAAATTGGTGTTTCGGTGATTTGCAGAATGTGCCTTCTAGCAGAGTTGCAGCTATTCCAGATGAAGCCAACGCTAGAGCAACATCATTTCGCGATCTGATCCTCGCCAAAAGCAATGAAATTAAAAACGTTTTTCCGGTTCCTCCGGGAGCATCAAAGAAATAAATTCCACCAGATCCACTGTTCACAGCTTCTATCAAAGTGTCGTACGCAATTCTTGGTTATTGAACTTTTGCGCTATATCTGGGAAAACTCGCTGAATTTTGAGTCTGTGATGTGACAGAAATCTGTAGGTAATGTGATGAATCCGGTCAAGGTGTAAGAATCTGACGAAAATCACCTGACAACAGAATCATGGCCCCACCGAAAATATTTACTGTTTTGAGGATTTTCCCGGCAATTATTCGAATTTTTCTCACCTTTTAAATCTTCCCTAGACCTCCACGAATAATTCAAGACCAAGAATAGATAAATCCGTTCAGCCGTTCTCGAGTTTTAGCGAGACTAACGAACAGCAACTTATTTTTATATATATAGAGAAGAGATGTATTCAAATTTAGCGCCAATACTTCCACCGCCTCTCAAACCTCTGCTTTGAACGTTACATACCGCCTGTCCCACTCTCCGTTACTTGCCAACATTACTGATCAGCTTGCTCACTTTCTCTCGCCACCCCCGCTTGACTATACGCATGAGCCGACTCTCTAACTCTTGTGCTTCGCACTTGTGCGTGGGTGTGTTCGCTGTAGCGGTTCCATGCCCTCTCAATGTTACTCACTCTTAGTGACGTCACACGAGCCTAAATGCAGTTGTTCTCATCTGTTTTCTATTACATATTACATATGTATATTTGGCCTTTGCTTTAACCATTTCTCCAAACATATGTAATTATGTTTGTATACATTTTTGCCAATTTAAGTCACGCGACTTCCCAGTTAGAATTTTTGCATGTGTTCGATCGAACCTCAAGGTTCGTTTATATGTTTGACTCAAACATATAAACGCGCGAATTACCATCGGGAACTAGATGATGTATATATATGTATGTATGTGTAGGTTTTTGTGATTAAAGAAAACGTCCGCTCAATTCAATTGCCAAAACAGAAGTGTGTGTGTTTATTTCTAAGTTTCTAGGTTTTCCTCTATTCTTATCTTCCTACAAAGAGTAAGTGCTTATGTGTTTACAATTAATGAACATATATCTTATGTAGATGTGTTTGTGTGTGTTTTAAAGCAGATATTGTATAATATAAAATGTCATCTTTTGTTTATGCTAAGCTTAGGTATAATGAATAATAGGCATTAAATCTAGAGATCACACTACTTATTATTATGTTGTTCGCCTTATTTTAGATTTATGCGGATTTTCTATCAACATTGAGTTTATCCAGATTGTGTTTGGTATTTGTATTTAACCTTTCTTTTATCTCTTGGTATTATTTTGATCTGAAGAAATTCAATTTTTGTAAGTATTCGTGATTATTATCGTATTTAATTGTTTGTTCAAATATATGAGTGCGTCCAGTGAAAAGTTCGAAAGGTGTGTGTTTTGTAGAAGAATGTATAGCGTTATTGTAGGTGAGAAATGTTTCAGAAAGAGTTTCTTCGTGTTTATTTGTCTGCTTGTATTTATTTTTTAATTCTGTGACTATTCAATAGATTTCGGTAAGTGTTGAGTGTAGTCGTTCTACCGGAGAATTGCTGGACGACTGTTGGAAGGAAGTTACATGACATTAAATATACTGCCGGAAAACTCTGCACCTTGGTCATAGATTAGTTTTGTAGGTATTCCAAAGAGACTAAAAAAATTTTTCATGGAAGCAACGACGTTTATGCAGGTCCTGTTGAGTATAGGGTAGGCACATGCGAATTTTGAAAACTTATCATTAGTATAAGGTGTATCTATTAGTGTATTAGTGTAAGGTTATAGTTTTTGTTTATTGTGTAAATATCTATGTGAATTATTTCCAATAGTTTGCAAGGAGTTTGTGGTACTTGAAAAGTACAGATGAGTCCAGTGTCGCACAGTTTTAACGCGACATTAGCTCTTCCTATGATTTTATTCCTGATGGCTCTTAGTAGAAGGGAGCTGTACAGTGTCTGGTCGATTCCTTAAATTAAGGTGATCACCTCTTCCACATTAACGATGAAGTCCTGCAGTTGATTAGGGGTTCCGTCAAAAGTAGGTACTTCTTTGATGAAAGCGAGAATGTCGGTTAGATTTAAAATTGCTGGAGTGTTGGCAATGCTAATTGTTGAATGTGTCCCGTTTGAAGTCGATGTAGTAGACGGGAGTGATGCCGAGGCGTTGCCAGAGTCCATTGAGTTTACGTACAAACTAGGTTTTCACTTGTTTTTGTGATTCGCCGGCAGATGCTCTTGTTGTGGTTGTCCGGAGTGTATATCCCTTTGACATTACTTAAGAAAATGCTATTATGTGCGCTATTGTCGCCAGAATTCGTCGGATCTAATTCAACGTAGAAGAGAACAGCGTGAGAAAAAAAAATGATATATTTACTTTGAAAATGTATACAGTCAGCACAACATTTATTCGGACACCCCTAAACTTCATGTTTGATCGTCAATAACTTGAAAAATATTTGGCTTAAACGAAAAATTTTTATTTCATTATGAAGATCCATGTTTTTATTACTAATTTCAAACATAAAAACAAAAAAAATATTCTTTGCTATCAGAGAAAAACTTTATCAAATGAAAAAAGTCACTTTTTTAGGCACAAAAATTATTCGGACACTTTTCCGTTTCATAAGAAAAATCAGTTTTTTCTATGGTTTTTTAACTTTTAATATTTGGTAAGGCCATCTTTGGCATAAATAGCTGCTTTTAGTCGTCGACGTATACTTTTTACCAAATTGGTGATTAAGTTTGCATCAATTTTCTTCCTTTCTCTCGTCAGAGCAGTTTTAAGCATGTCCTCCGAGGAAATCTTATGTTTTCTTATTTTTTTTCTTCGGAAAACCCCAAACGTGATCTATGGGGTTCAGATCTGGCGATTATGGTGGTGTTTTCATATGTTTGCAGCGATACACCATTCTTGCACCTAAACGATGATTGTTTGGGGTCGTTGTCTTGTTGAAGCAAGAAGTTGTTAGGATCAAGACCAAATTTTGCGACACTGGGGATTAAATTATCGCCTAATATATTCCTGTAGATGTGTTTGTCCATCTTCGTTGCAATAAACACCATTTGTACAGCTCCAGCTGCTGCTATATACCCACAAATCATAACATTTCAACCGGCATCCACACTGTTGGGATCAGATTTTTCTCTTTCATGGCTTCAATCTCATTTCGCCATTCTTTAGAAGGTCCTTCAGGTCCAAATGTATAAAATTTGGACTTGTCGCTATATGTAACTGTGTCCCAAATAGAATTTGACTTGTGTAGATAAATTTTCGCGAGCTCTAATCTTTTATTTTGTTGATATCTAAAATGAATGGTATGCGACGTGCAACTCTACCATGTAACCCAGCACTATGTAGGCAGTTACAAACCGTTTGCGTACTAAATTTTTATTGGGTGTCTTTTTCTATGCCTTGGCAAAGTATTGTTAATGAAATTCGTGGGTTCTTTGGGCTGTAGACACCTCCTCCCGAGGTGTTAAAATTTTTGGTCTTCCAGCCAACTTGTGTTTTGCAGTTACATATCTTGTGTTTATGTAATTTTAAATAATACTATGTCCGGTAGAATGTGCTTTGGCAATAAGTCTTCTAATTTTACGAACACTGTGATTTAAAAAATGCAATTTTAATATAGTTCTGCCCAAACGGGTGGCAAATCTTGGCTCCGACTCATTTTGACCACGATGAACAATACAAAGTGCAAAACTAACTTAAAAATTACGAAAAAAACAGATCAAAATGCATAAGAAGCAGATACTTTAACAAAATACGCGAAAAGAAACATCATTTACCGTTGCAATTACTTGGAAAAAAGAATAATCGAAAAGTGTCCGAATAATTGTTGTGCCTAAAAAAAGTGACTTTTTTCATTTGATAAAGTTTTTCTCTGATAGCAAAGAATATTTTTTTTGTTTTTATGTTTGAAATTAGTAATAAAAACATGGATCTTCATAATGAAATAAAAATTTTTCGTTTAAGCCAAATATTTTTCAAGTTATTGACGATCAAACATGAAGTTTAGGGGTGTCCGAATAAATGTTGTGCTGACTGTATGTGTTTTACCAAAGCCGATCTGTTAAGTCATATATTGACTTTTTCTATTCACATTTGTTGTTTTTTTTTTTTTTTCTATGTACAATATCAATATTACAGATAAACAATATCACTGCATAATGAAATTTGGTATTTTTATTTGTAATCTTCTTATGTCTTCACTGTTTGAGGTCTGTGTCTCAACTGATCTTGCAGTTTTACGAGTTGCTTACAGAATAGTGTCTTTCTCTACAAGCTATGTACACATTTTGTACCTTTTTTGTTGCGAATTGATGTCGCCAGGCATATTTGGTTTTGAAGAAATGAGAGACGGTGGCAGCGTCGATAGACAGATTAGTGTAGATTAGGTAGCGGCGACCGAAACTTCTTAGCGTTTTGAGCGTCAGAATTCTGTCGAAGGGCAGAATAGTGGCGCCGAACATCAGCGCCTCTTTAGTAATGAGCGTGACGACCGAAATGCAAGATTCCGATAGGTCGGCGTCAAAACTCAGAAATGTGGTGTTGCTGCCTGGTTTTTTTTTTTTTTTTTTTTTTTTTTAGCGTGTCTTAAAATTTTACGTAATTTTGCAAATTTCTAGTTACGTATGTCTGTATGTGTGTATACATATGTATACATTCATAACTATATTACTATGTTGTTTATGTTGTTGGTTCATGCCGTGGCAGTAGTGATTATCAGCGATTGATTCACACCACAAGATGTTCACATGTATACATATGTGCATGTATGTACATATTTTCAATAAATAATGTTGCGATAACAGCAATTATCAACGATTGATTTCGCCCTATCGTAACACATTTTTTATTAAAGTTAAATCCATATATGTTTATATATAGATTGCAATTTTTTTTTTTTTTTGGGGTAACGATTATCAACGATTGATTCCGTTCCATTTAGCAATGCATCTTATACACAGTTACTCCACTTTACACAATACACAAAAACAATGATACTTAGCATGATTATAAGTAATTCTAATCCTACCAGCTGCGCCAATTACCATCGGGAGCTAGATGATGTACAGTCTGTCAAGAATCACTTTACACACTGTGAAAAAACTAAAATTTTTGTCTTTAGATACAAAAAAAAGGCGTTTTTATTCAATTTAGCGAATTTTTATCAATGCCAATTAATTAAATAATTAATTCTAAGTAAAATTATAAAAAAAAAAAACCAAAACAATAAGCATGCAACAACAAAAACAAGATAAACTTAGATTACACACATTTGACACTGTCAAGAATCTCTTTACACATTTCGTTCGCTTCATCTGTTTTGCTCTCATTCTTAGAAATAACGGTGTTTCAACGTTAACTATGCTTTTGGAATCTCTTTATGAAGCTCTATTGTTGAGTTTGTTTTACTTTTTGCTAATTATTGCTAAGTAAACACTAATTAAAATTAACATTAAGAATATCCAGAATTCTCGTAAGAAGGGTGAGCTTCGATGTGGTCCTATTAATTTAATTCTATCGGCAGTTCGGTAAATCGGTTCCACAACTAGAGGAAATATTATCCGTGTCAAGGAAAACTATTTATAATGTCCTTAATCCCGCGGAAAACGGAAAAAACTGGCAGCAATGGGTGGAGGTGGCCGACAAAAAATGATATCCGATCGGTCAAACCGCTCTATCTGGCGAAGGATAAACATAAATCCGCAATTTTTGGTCAGAACTCTTACCAAGGAGGTTAAGGAAGAGTTTGACATGAATGTGCCCCACGAAACAGGGCGCGGGATTTGGAGTTGGAGTTGTAGTTGGAGAGAATTGGTCACCTTTTTCGCTGCTGCGATTTAATTATTATTTCCGACATTTGCCTCTTCTAATTTAAAGTCCCTATGTCACGACATTTATTTACAAAATTTCTGTAACTAAAGGCCCTGGGGAGATTGATGTATGTATGTATGCTAGAAAACTTCCCTACAGGGTCATCATGCGATGCAAATCAGAGACAAAACCAATGATCGCTTATATCATAAGGCAAAACTTAATCCTAGGTCATGATTTTTGAAAAATTTTTGCGTTAGCCCCTAACATTATTATTGCCTTGGAGTCCCCGAAATATCTCTTATCAAACATGATAAATGTCCCTTAAATCAGGAACTACAACAGCAGTTGGAGATAGTCAAACGATTGTTTCCCACTGTAGAGGAAAACTTAGGTCGTACTTCGCTAATCCAGCATCATATCGATATAGGAGAGGCTATGCCTATAAAGCAGCGTTTTTACCCGATTAGTCCAGCGGTAGAGAAGTTGATGTATGCAGAAATTGATTGGATGCTAAAATTAAAAGTTATTGAGCCTTTAACCAGTGCTTGGAGTTCGTCCATGCTGCTGGTTGTAAAACTAAATAAGGTGCGTCTTTGCTTAGATGCTCGCAAGCTTAATGACCTTACAAAGAAAGTTGCGTATCCTCTTCCAAGTATCAAAGGAATCTTTTCCAGGCCTAAAGCAAATATAATTACTAAGCTCGATCTGAAAGATCATATGGGCAATTTCTCTCGATGAAGACTCGAAACCCCTGACAGCAATAACTGTCCCAGGAAGACCGAAAGTAATGCCGTTTGATCTTTGTAATGCACCATCCACTATGTGCATATTATTAGATCATTAGATCAGATTATTCCAGCCGATCTTCGGTATTGTGTATTCGGTTATATTGACGACTTATGTATTATATCAGAAACGTTCACTTCCCATTTAGCAGTATTAGTAGTACGAATAGAACAAGTGCGTAAAGCAAATTTAATGTTAAATATTGAGAAAACTAATTATGAAAAGTTAACTAGCTACACTGGAGGCATATGTATTGACTTAGAAAAAATTTCGTGCAATCAAAATTGGCCCCCTCCCCGAAATGTGGAGCAAGTTCGAGATTTTTTAGGTATCTGTGGATGGTATCGTCGTTTTATTAACAATTTTGCTAAGATATTATGTCCGACTATCCGGACCCT
The DNA here is from genome assembly GCA_018903615.1 of Drosophila neocordata. NCBI lineage: Eukaryota > Metazoa > Arthropoda > Insecta > Diptera > Drosophilidae > Drosophila > Drosophila neocordata. The sequence continues at coordinate 19,684 of JAEIGI010000226.1, forward strand.
ACCAGCACAGTAAACAGGGTCATGTAGGATTGTTAATTGTGTTAGACCACTTCAGTAAATACCATTGGCTTCATCCAAATAAACGTTTTACTACATCAGTTATTCAAGACTTTTTGCTCAAACAAATTTTTCATAGTTTCGGTATACCGAAAACTGTCATCAGCGATAATGGTAAAAAATTTAAAGCCAAGGAAATTAATTCATTTTTAGCCGACCTCAGCACCAAGCATTTATATATAGCTATGTACTCGCCTCAAAGTAACGCGGTCCTTGCTGGCTGCGATTCGAAATTAATTAAAAATGATCAAACTCGGTGGGATGAACATCTCACAAGTATTTCGTGTTCACGAAGATCGTCGTTTCATCAATCAATAAGGTTGTTCCCAATATAGAGCTCTGTTTGGTGTAGATATGATTACTCATGGATCTGATTACCAATTGTTAAAGCAATTATCTGTGTTAGAGAAACCTATACAGACATTACCACGATCGGGGACGCTTGCTCTATTGCGAACAGATATGCGAACTAAAATTAAAAAGGCATTTGATCGTAACACGGCACAATATAACTTGCGAAGTAAGCAAATATGTTAATTTAATCCGAAGTTATTATCCTGTAGTATATCAAGCACATAGATTTCAGGTGAGACAACTAGATAATTTTAGATTTTAGTCTTAAGTTTTTAGTTTTGTTCTTAAATTCTATTTTTAGAAAGAAAAACATTTAGATATTGACCTTGTTTTCGTCAATTAGCTTGCGAGCATCTAAACAAAGACGCACCTTATTTGGTTTTACAACCAGCAGCATGGACGAACTCCAAGCACTGGTTAAAGGCTCAATAACTTTTAATTTTAGCATCCGATCGATTTCTGCATACATAAAAAAAATGAACTAAAAAAATGCTGCTTTATAGGCCTAGCCTCTCCTATGTCGATATGATGCTGGATTAGCGAAGTACGACATAAGTTTTCCTCTACAGTAGGAAACAATCGTTTGACTATCTCCAACTGCTGTTGCTGTTCCTTATTTAAGGGATATTTATCATTTTCGGTGTTTGATAAGAGATATTTCGGGAATTAATGATTAGCCCCTAATAACGCAAAAATTTTCCAAAAATCATGACCTAGAATTAAGTTTTGCCTTATGCTTGGAATGATATACGCGATCATTGGTTCTGTCTCTGATTTGTATCGCATGATGACCTCCAAAGCCATCCGCTGTTCGAACCTTTGAATTGGTTGGCTTAAACGCTGACAACGTAGAAAAATCGAATTGGGCTTATTCAGCACCAATACAACTAATGTTGGCACCAGTAACTAATAGGCCACATTCGGTAAACTGCAGGAAGGAAATTTCAGCATAAGTACGCATATCCTGTAGATCTGTGAAAATAGTCGACACTATTAAATTTTTACTTTTCTTGACTTTAGCATAATAATTTCTTAATCACATAGTACGTTTTGACATGTGTGGTTGTTTGGGATTAAAAATTCAGTTTCCAATTTCAAAATATTTAACAACTCGCTCCGCATATGGGCGAAGGCAAAGTGGAATTTTCCCATTAACTTTAATCTATGTCAAGACAAGAGACTGCGCTGTAACAACGGTGTTTTTACCTTGAAATAATTTATAATTGGGGATCCCTTCAGTTGGACATTTTGGTTTACATACTTGAGGAGTTCCACATCCGTAGCAAAAAAATTCTACAACCCTCTTCACAATTTTCTCATACATGTCCTTTTGCTTCACAATTCCAACAGATCAATTTGGAATGATCAGTTCGCAAAGCGGTAATATCCACTTCCTTATCTGGATCTTCATGCTTATTTTATGAATGTTCCATACATATAAATGACGCTTCAGTACAGAAGACTTGGGCGTGACCGACAAAGCTGATTTGCCGATATAACAATTGCTAGCGCATTGCAGGTAAAGAGTTATTTCGCAAAATCTCAACTAACTCTTCTTCTTCCAAATTAATATCGAATTTATCTAATAGTGATAAAACTACATCATGAAACTCTAAAATGAATTCTCCTACATTTTGGTTTTGAGCACGCACCATTTCTTTACTGGAAAATTTGGAGCGATATTCTTTGTATTGATGACGGAGAGAGCTGTACAAAAAGCGAAAGTCTTGTTCGTGGTATATCCAAACCCAATCTCGGGCTTTTCCAACAAAACGGTAGTCTAAGCACTTGATCATGCCCGGTAATCTTCAAGAGCGGAGCAGCTGCAATGCCAGGCTCTTTCTTTATCACTCGATGGTAGTTCAAATGTGATGAGGCAAGTGCCATTGGTGGTGATTAGGGGCCCGTCGTCTACTCTGACGCTTGCTGGTGAGTCATTAATAATGATAGTGCCTTCGTCCACGATTGTGATAGGCATGTTGCTGCTTTTCCTGAGTGTAACCCGCTAGCACATGTTTCCTGCGATAATTTCTTGCAGAAGGTAGCGTAGTTGGTAGTGACGCACTCTGTTAACGGTTGAACTTGTCCAGCGCATTCAGCTACCAAATCATTACGCAATTGTAGGATGGTGTTGTTGTGAGCTACTGGGAATAACATGACTTTTCTGCGAACATTTTTTACGTTAGGATATTCAACAATTATATGTACTAAATTATTGGATTGGAATATTTTAATTTTAGACACACTCATTAAACTTATTATAGGAACTTCTGTGAGATGTTCGGTAAAGATAGATTTTAAGTCATTATGATCGAAAATGGTTGGATTTATAATATTGGATTTTGCAAGTGTGATTGTTAACATAAGATTGTGGATTTCCGATACTATCATTCTGTTACGTGCAAGTAGGGTTTCGTATAAGTGGGGGGGGTCCCCACAATTTCCCCTTTTTTTTTTTTTAAAATTTTTTTTTTTATTTATTTTTTTTTTTTTTTTTTTTTTTTATTATAAATAACTACTACCCCCTTCTTTTTTTTTTTTTTCAGTTGGTGATTCGTTATTTTTTTTTTTTTCTCCCTCCGCCCGTTCCGCCAGGCTTTCCCCCCCTTTATTTAAAAAGCTAAAAACTTTAAACCCCTAACTCTTTTTTTTTTTTTTGTAAAATTAAAAAAAATTTATATTTTTCTTCTATCCAAAAAAACATATTCCAATTTTTGAAAAAGAAATTGGAAATTTATTATTATTTTTTATTTATTTTTTTTATAAAAAAAAAAAAATAAAAAAAATTTTTAAAAATAAATAAAATATTAAAAAATAAACCACAAAAAAAAAAAAAAAATATATAATTTAAATAAAAATAATATTTATTTTTGTTAACAGTGGATTTGTTAACATTTAATTAAATAAATTTATATTTTATTTCTTTCGTTTTAATTGTGTAAATCTAATTGTTTATTTTTCAGTACTTCACTCGTTCACATTCGTTCAAGAAGTGGGCTCAAAAGCTTTCTCATAGTTGACATTTTTGTTTTTAATTGTGTAAATCTAATTTTTATTTTTCAGTACTTCACTCGTTCAAAGTGGCTCAAAAGCTTTCTCATAGTTGACATAGAGCTTTTGAGCTTTTATTTCTAGATCGAGCTAGTTAAATGTAGATGAAGAGAGAGAAAGAGAACTTCGACTACATAACTTCCCTATCGCTTAAATTAAGACTCTCCTGAGTTTTACAATTCGTTTATATATACATTAGTGTTCGGAATACAATTCTGGTAGATTATGTTACATTTCAAGTCTGATATTTCTTCTTTCTTTTTATGTTGGAACTATGTACATTATTTAAATTAAATTTTCTATATTTCGGTTCATTTTTGTGTCTTAGAGACTTATAGTTTTTTATATATCCTTCGTTTCTAGTTTCTTCAAAGTTTTCTCTTGTTTGATTTACAGATGTAATGTAGTGTTCCTTATATTTTAGAATGTTATTATATATAATTTTTTTGTCACAATTTCCATATTCAATATTCAGTGGCGTATTTTGTATTGTAGAGTGATAGCTGTTATTATAATATTCTATAGCTTTACTAACTTTATCTTTGATTGATAGATCTTTGTTTTCAAGATATATAATTCTTATCTTTTCCGTTAGAGTGTTATGAAACCTTTCAACGTCTGCATTGCCAGTATGACTGTTCGGTTTCACAAAATGAACTTCTATATTCTCATTCCTTAAATATTCTTTTATATTTACACTATTAAATTCATTATCAGTTATTAATTTTTCAAAATTTCCTCTTTGGGATTTGTACAAGCGCATTTTTTCGATTATAGTTTGATTATTACGATCCTCAAGGTAGAAAGCAGTAGCAAACTTTGAAAATCGGTCAATAAAAGTTAGAAAATTACATTTTGAATTTGTATAGATATCCATATGAACAATTTTTCTTGTATCGTTTGGTGTTTCTGTATATTTAAATTTTTCTTTAACTGGGTTCCTATCATATTTACACCGATTACAAATGTCACAATTGTTAATATACTTTTGGATGTAGTGTCGAAGGTTTGGAAAGTAAATAATCTTTTTTAAACTTTGGTAATTTTCATTTATACCGGAATGACCAGTATCATATTTATGGAATCGATCAATTTCTTTATACAAATCTTCTTCGTTTTCAATGTCTTTTGCGTGAAATGAGCATTTTACAAATTTTACATTTTGGTTGCCTTCGAAAATTTGGATGATTTTGTTTTGAAATTTGTTGTATAGATTTTCATTGTATTCACTGAATATTCCTACTTTGCCTTTTATGATATGATTCTTCAAAATTCTTTCCATTCCATTTTCAAGATCATTTAGATTTAAATAAATTTTCTTATTTCTATTTTTATATTCGAACTCCATAGTTTTTTCCTCTGTTAGGATTATTTGTATTTTAAATCTATTAACAACTGTTTCTAATATACCTAAAATAGTTGTGTCCCCAAAATCTTCAGCCTGTGTATGTTGTGTACTAATGTCATCAACATTGTTTTCTAAAGAGCTATGAGATTCAGATATGTTTACGGCACAAATTTCGTCTTTACGTATTCGACTTAAAAAATCAGCTACCTGGTTATCCTTTCCTTTAATGTATGATACGTTTATGTTAAATTCGCTAAGCTTAACAAGCCATCTATAAAGTATTTCATTAAGTTCTTTTCCGTTATATTTAATTAGCAGCCATTTAAGTGGTTGGTGATCGGACAAGATGTCGAATTTAACTCCATAGAGATATGGACGGAAATATGCTGTTGCCCACACTATAGCTAGTAATTCTTTTTGTATAGAAGAATAATTTTTCTCATGGTCATTCAATGTACGACTTGCATAACAAATAGGATGACCATCTTGTTGCAAAACAGCACCTAAAGCTATATTACTAGCATCAGTAATAAGCTGAAATTTCTTCTTGAAGTCCGGATACTTAAGTACCGGTGCCTCAGTTATGATTCTTTTCAATTTGTCAAATGCAATCATGAAGTTAGGCTCATCAACATCGATCTTAGCATCCTTTTTAAGGCATTTAATCAATGGATAAGCTACTTGAGAAAAATCCTTTATGAACTTTCTATAGTACCCAGTGATTCCTAGAAAAGCTCTAATTTGTTTAACATTTCTCGGAATTTTAATCTGAAGAATACTATTAACTTTTGCTGGGTTAGGCTTAATTCCTTCGGGAGTTAAAACATGACCCAAAAACTGAGTTTCTTTGGAGAAGAAATTGCATTTGTTGATTTGAATCTTAAGATTTGCTTCACAAAGTTTTTTAAAAATTGTATGAATATGGCCAACATGTTCTGAAAAACTAGTGGAAAAAATAAGGACGTCATCAAGATAGACGACACAAATTTTATTTATTTCTTCTTTTAAGACTGTGTTTATAAGACGTTGAAATGTGGCAGGGGCGTTTTTGAGCCCAAATGGCATCCTGTTAAACTCGTAATGACCGTGGGGGGTAGAAAACGCTGTCTTTTCCCTGTCTTGTTCTCGAACGAGAATTTGGTGAAAGCCTTTCGCGAGATCTATAGTAGAAAAATATTGCGCTCTTCCTAACTTATCTAATATACCGTCTATATTGGGGATAGGAAATTTATCATCTACTGTGTTTTCATTCAATTTGCGATAATCAATGACAATACGCCATTTTTTCTTTCCACTGTTATCAATTTTTTTGGGTACGAGCCATAAAGGTGCATTATATGGAGAATTGCTCTTACGTATTATTCCCTGTTGTAGCATTTCTTCAATTTGCTTATATATTTCTTGCTCATGTATTTGAGGATATCTATAAATCTTGCAATATAAAGGTTTATCCACTACTGTTTTTATCTGATGTTCAATAATGTTTGTATTGCTAAGACACTGACCTTCAAGAAATATTAACGTTTTAAATTTACTTAAAATTTGAGTTAGAGCATTGTTTTCCTCTTGATTTAAATCATTGAAAAGAATTTTCTGTGTACTATCGTCTATTTTAATTGGTTCAATTTGATTTACCTCCTCAGAGTATGGTGAACTATTTTGAAATTGAATAGTGTTATTATTAATTGTGATTGTATTTTGATAAAAATCAATAATAGCATTTAATGGCTTAAGAATGTTTTGCCCTATAATAGCATCGAACGATTTGTTATTAAATGTTGTCAATTTCCAACTCATTGTGGCATCTTCTTTAAATTCGAGAGGCAGATCAGTTATAATTTCTTGCGTTATTAGCGATTTTGAATTTAGAGATGAAAATGATATTGGATGACACAAAGTTCTTCGGGGGTATTGTAATAACTTGTCCCTATTTAGTATGGATGTTGTTGAACCAGTATCAATCAGGGCAGTAATGCTTTCATTGTTTACAGTTATCTTAATCAAGGGAAGTGATTTTTCGAGGCAATTATATGAAAATTTGTATGGCAAGAACAATTCTTTGGCTCAGACATTGATTCAGAAGTAATGTTCTGGTTTTGATTATCATTATTGAATTGACTACAATCAGCTTTATCTGCTTGGACATGATCAATGCTCATTTTTGAAACATGGCTTTGTTGGCTTGTACAGTTTTGATTTGAATTTAAATTTTGTGTTCCTGATCGAAAGTTTCCTGAATTAGATTTTACATTTTGGTAATTGTTATTATGTTTAGCATTTTGATCTTGGTTACTATAATTTGATTTGTGAGATCGGTCTCTTTGATTATTTGTATTATTATTTTGATATTGATAGTTTTGATTTTCCGTTTTGTTCGATTTTTCGTTACATTGTGAAAATTTTTGTTTAATATTTTGAGTTCTAACAAGACCTTCAGTTTCTAATAAATTGAAAGCTTCTCTTAAATTTTTTACATTTCTATTAATTATGACTGAAGCTAAATTTACATCGATATTTTTCAAGAATGTTCTTAACATAGCTTCTTCAACATTTTTGGGACTAAACTCAAAATGCTTTACACTATCATATTCATATTTTTCGTTAATTTTACACATTATATTTCTCAAAGATTTAAAATATTCTGTAATATTGTTTTTGTTACTTAGCATGAACGCTTCTTGGTAAAGTTGATTATAAGATTCCTTTACGCCAAAATTCCGAATAAGAGTTGTCTTGATGTCGTCCCACGACGGCTCGGCATTCTCGATGGTTCTTACAACATGTAGAGCTGCGCCTTGGATTTTGTTGAGGATGACACGGCGAAAGACGTAGACTCCTGCAGTAGATGTGGGAGGTAATAGTGAAAATATCATCTCCACTTCACGAATAAATGATGATAGAGCCCTTGAGTTGTCTCCTCTGTACTCGTGAATGTGGTGGGCATCCTTAAGGATCTCTCCAAACGATAAGGTGAACTCGTTTGCCATCGCTACCAAAGAAATAGTAGCCGCTGTAGTTCTTTAGAGCTTACCAAGAAAAAATACTAACAGAACTAGTTCTATTAGTTTCCGTCGCCAATCGATAACAATCGTTCTTAAGAACTTGTGATCGAACAAGTTGTTTGCTCCGGGGTACTTGTGTATGTGTATGTGCACTTTATGGTTTAAACACACAGACACACATACATACAGAAAATACCGTTTCAAATGCCGGCACGCTGCATAAAAATTGCACAAGATGTTTTCAGGTTAAACACGAGTTTGTACGGAATGCAGTAAATATCCGATGTAGAAAAACACTTAGTTGGTTTTTATTCGTCTATGTTTTGACAAAACGTGCCTTTTAGGTTATGTGTCTTTTGCACACCGTTGGTATGTATGAAATTACATACAAGCACGAATTCGCACAAACTGCACTTAAGTGAGTTTAATGTTTTTAGGTTACTCCGTCGACTGCGCCAGTTTTGTTAACAGTGATTTGTTAACATTTAATTAAATAAATTTATATTTTATTTCTTTCGTTTTAATTGTGTAAATCTAATTGTTTATTTTTCAGTACTTCACTCGTTCACATTCGTTCAAGAAGTGAGCTCAAAAGCTTTCTCATAGTTGACATAGAGCTTTTGAGCTTTTATTTCTAGATCGAGCTAGTTAAATGTAGATGAAGAGAGAGAAAGAGAACTTCGACTACATAACTCGCGTGCGTCAAGGTGACGAATATGAACAATATACCGATAAACCTGTATAAAATAATGTTATTATATTATTAACTGATGATATTTTTAATTCTTAAACTTAGCACTATCGCAAACTATCCTTATGCACCACCCTCCCTTTAATGAGAACTGACGTTCCCAGGTCAGCTTGGATGGTACCTTCGGATCAAAGCGGCGAAAACTTATTGCCCAATCTTTTGTTGTTTTTGAGGAAGACTCTTTCTCTTACGTCAAATACTCTGTATTTCTGGCCAGTGAGTTCTTTTGTGCTCGTATCAGTTTGCATTTTATTTATTCCCTAAATTCTTCTGGGACCGCGTGTAACACCTCTAGGGGCCTTTGTTCTGTTACGGAGTGTATTGTTTTATTATATTCGACAGCTGCCCGCATAATTGCTTGGCTTGTGTCGTTTATTCTTTTGTCAATTTTAAGGCACCTAGCTATCTCTGCTAAGGTGCTATGGAAGCGCTCCACCTGTCCATTCGAAGTACTATGGAGCGGCGGTGCGTTCACCATATCAATGTTAAATTGGCTCTTGAGGAGCGAAGTAATCGTTTCTGATTTAAATGACGGTTCATTGTCGCAGTAAATGATTTTAGTATTTTTGAAAACGTTTTATTGTTTTATTACAGTTATTGCCCTTGAAGTTATTGGCTGGACCAAAGCAAACTTAGAAAACTTATTTATGCAAGTCAGAAATAGTTTTTTGTCCGTGGAGAATATATCTGTATGCAGTATTTCTCCACTATATGATGGGATTGGTGTTTCTCCAATCTCTTGTTTTTTGGATGCCGGTTGTACTTAGCGGTAATGCACACTTTGCAATTTAATACTACCTCGTTGGCCAACTTGGTCATCTTCGGGAAGTAGTAGTCCCTAAGTACTTGCTTTACATTTTTTCTGCGCTGCTCTATGCGCACGATTGTGTTCTGTGTGAATTATTTCTATTTGTTCATCTTTGTTAGTGATATCTCCAACTATCTTCTTGCAACGTCAGAATCTAGTTGCCGGAAATAGCGACACGAGATCGTGTTGGAAGATCGCTAAGGTCTGTAATTCACAATGTAATGCGTTTGCGACGTCAGGATTGACGGCAAGTTTCAGTGTTTCAAGTAAGTTGTTTTTGTCCGTGAATTAGACTAGATGTGAAGAGAATCGCGCTTCTTCGATGACAATTTGGTTTCTATAACAATTCAAGGGGTTGTCCGACATGTTAATGGTATACGTTAGGGACTCCTCACTATGGACGGTAGCTCCGTCTGAACTTGTATCTTTTTGTAGAGCGTTAAGCTCTTGCCGTGATAAGGCGTCTGCAACAAAATTTTCCTTTCCGGGTTTATAATGCAGCTTAGCATTATGTTCTTCAATAAACGCCTTCCATCTCTTGATTTTCGCGTTCGTGTTTCTTTCGGAAACTGCAAATGTTAACGGCTGAAGATCCGTATAAATATGCAGTTCCCTGGTTCCATATAGGTAATTCTGTAATTTTCCCAAGGCCCACACAATAGCCAGCAACTCTCTTTCGTTTGTGGCGTAGTGTGCCTCGCATGCCTTCAATGTTCGCGAGATCATCGTTATTGGCCTACCTTCTTGGGATAATACTGCGCCAAGGCCTCCGCCAGTCGGTTGTAAGGTCACAGGGTTTTTTGAAATCAGGGTGCATTAACATGACAGCTTCAGATGCTAGTATGTTCCTTAATCAGCTAAATGCGTCTTTTTGCGGATTATCGAATTCTATAATCACCTTTCTTGACATGTGCTTACTTACAGTGCCATTTTGGCCTTTCAGCACATTTGTCAAAGGTCTCGCTATAGAAGCGAAATCTTTAATGAATACCCTATAATAGCTGGCTAATCCTAGAAAAGATCTTAGGGCGTACAGATTTTTGGGTTCCGGGTAATCCTGAATTTCTTTCACTTTTTCAGGATCTGTCGTTGCGCCGTTTCTGGTGACAATGAATTCCAGATACTCAACGCTTTCTTTGAAGAACTTCGTCTTCTCCTTGGCTACTCTCATGTTCGCTTCACCAAGTCGCTTGAGTACTATATCGATGTGCTTGATATGATCGGTGGCATTTTCAGAAAATATTATTACGTCATCTACATAGACGTAACATATCTTTCCTATTTGCTCCCGAAGGACATCATCAATTGCTCTTTGAAAAATGCTTCCCGCATTTTTCAACCCGAAAGGCAATCGACAAAACTCATATTTGCCGCCATTTACCGAGAAGGACGTTATCTCACTCACTCACACTCACTTCTTACCCTCACTGTCTAGTCCTTTCTTGTCGACTACCCATGCTGGGCTATTATATGCCGTCCTGGATGGCCTTATAATGCCATCCTTTAGCAGTTGCGATATCTCTTTGTTCACGAAATCCGCCACACTCGCTGGGTATGGATATAGTCGTGAAAAAACTGCTTGTTTATCCTCAGTTCAGATAGTGGCTGGTTTGAAACGAAAGTATTGAACGGTAGTGCCTCGTTAGAGGTCGAAAATGTTTTTATTCTTTTCCGTAGCATTTCTCTGAATTCTGTTTGTACCGACTCTGGGACTACAATGTCGTTAATATTCGTAAAATTAACGTCAGTGCATTTGAAGTGACTTAGCGTCTCAACGGAGTTGCCATATTTTATGGTACTCGTTGTTAAGTTCATATTAACCCCTGCCTGCGTGAGCAGGTCGAAGCCTATTATGGCATCGAATGTGTCAAGGGTTTTTAATATGAAGAATGTGGCAACTTTGCCGAAAATTACGACTGAACATTTTTGTTTTATCTCACTGGACCAGTGTATAGAGTTCACAGTGAATGGGGAATCGACAGGCATTATGTTTTTTAATCCCTTTATGGGGTTAATATAATTCTTTGCCGCCCCAGTATCTATTAAAATTTTTATTGTTCTGTCATCCAATTGCCGTTTGATGTACGGCAATCGGGAGTGCCGTCGGTTAAGCTTTCTTCGTCATCTAATTCGGCCTGTGTAGTTTCGGCCATGTCCTTGTATTCATTTTCCTCTTTGGCGCAATTTATTTGATTAATATTGTTTACCTTCTGGCGCCTATAATCAGACCTATGCTCTGACACGACACATACTCTTCATGGTCCCCATTAAATTTGGTACAGACTTGACTATATCTAATTTTACCTCGCATCTAATGCTGGGATCTATTGTTACCTTTTGATACACTTCTACGTGCGGTGCCTCTATCCTAAGAGCATTCATTTGGCTCTTAACATTTTGAAGCTCAGCCTGAAATTCCTGTCTTAATCGCCTCTCCTGCTCGGTGATCGCGTTCTGAGTTGTTGCTCTTAAGCACTCTGCGTCCATTTCTATACAGTTGTTTACTATTGGTGCGAAACCTATATCTAGATCGTCCTCGCTTTTTTTTTTTACAAATAAATTTTCTTTTTAATTAATTAATTATTGAAAATGCATCCCTTTTTTTTTAAAAAAAAACCAAAATGGATATATAAAATGAAATGTGGAATTTTTCTTTGACAATCTTATCTTATCCGAACATTCACTTACATGTTTGCTTAATAATTCTTATGTTGGGGTAGGTTACGTTTAAGAACTACTCTGTTGGTGACTCTGCTATCTGCACTCGTTGTCTTCTTGGGGGTTGATGTGTTTACTGTTGGGGGTTGTTAGCTCTGCAATTTCAGGTTGACTTCTTTATTGTTGACGGTTGTTGTCTCTGCTTACTAGGGTTCGCTGTCTTCGCTATTTTTCGGTTGATGTATTCACTCTTGACGGTTTTTGTCTTTGCTAGCCCAGGTTCGCTGTTTTCGCTATTTTCCGGTTGGCTTCTTCGCTATTTTACGGTTGATGTATTCACTCCTGATGGTTTTTGTTTTTGCTGACCCAGGTTGCAGTTTTCACTATTTACTATTGAAGTCTTTGCTATTCAAGCTTTTTAGCTTTTTACTTATTTTTTCTTCTCTCCTTGTGGATTTCTGTTTTTTGCAGTTTGATTTCACTTTTTGCGTTTTTTTTATATGGGTTAATTTTCTTCACTTTGGATGTTTCTCTTGAAAAAGCTTCAATTTTCACTAGTTTTTGCTGAACGTGAAAAAAAAATCTTCGGTAATTTTTCTTGAATTCGGTTTCACAAATTCCACAAATAATTTTTCTTTAATTTACAAATTTTCTCATCAATTTTCTTGGGTTTTTTTCTTTAATTTTCGCAATTTTCTTGTTGAATTTTTTATAAAAAAAATTCAATAATTCTTTTGAACTTTTCCAATTTTCACAATTTTGTGTTGGATTTAATAAAATTTCACTAATTTTTTTAATCTTTTCAATTTCACAATTTTTGTTGTTATATATTTTTATACCTTTGCAAAAAAGGTATATTAATTTTGGTCAGAAGTTTGCAACGCATAGAAGGAAGCATCTCCGACTATATAAAGTATATATATTCTTGATCAGCACGATGAGCTGAGTTTTTTTAGCCCTGTCCGTCTGTCCGTATGTCCGTCTGTCCGTCTGTCCGACTGTCCGTCTGTCCGAATGTCCGTCTGTCTGGATCAACGCAATCTCCTCCGAGACCCTTAAAGCTACAGAGCTGAAATTTTGAACCTAGGCTTCTTTTTGCTGCAGGCATTGTATATCTCGGAATCATTCTGATCGGATGACTATATCATATAGCTCCCATAGGAACAATCGGTCGTGAATAAGCTTTAACCTTAATAACTTTGTTGTTTTCCAACGAAATATCACGAAAGTCGGTATTTGTGAGTTTTATATACTTCTCAACATATCTATCAAGTTTTATGAAAATCGGTTAATTATATCATATAGCTCCCATAGGAACGATCGGTCTTGGAATGGAAAATGGATTTCGTGCTATAACTTGGTTGTTTTAAAAGCGATTATCACCAAATTTGCTATTTATGAGTTTTATATACTTTCTATCATATCTGGCAAGTTTTATCAGAATCGGGGCACTATATCATATAGCTCCCATAGGAACGATCAGCCAAAAAATTGGTTTTAGTTGAAAATCTTTGATATTTTAACAGCGATTCAGTCGAAATTTGGTATTTGTAAGTTTGGTATATATAAAAATGTGTCTGTTGAGTTTTAACAGAATCGGCCGACTATATGATATAGCTCCTATAGGAACAATCAGACCAAAACAAAATTTTTTTTTACTTGTAAGTTTTTTTCTTGGAGCCACGGGCATGATTAGCTTTATATACTTTCTTATGATTCTGTTTATTTATATGTAATTGAAAAGAACAGTTTGCAAAGGTATCCGAAGAAGGCCCATCCTTCTAGTTTTTAAACAATTCTTCACCAATCACTTTGCTTGGAAACTCTTGGGAATTTTCCCTTTTGCTTGTTGTTTCTTTTTATTAAAAAAGGATTAGAACTGGTCCCGATGGCGTGTTTTCGTTTTATTTATGTTGGGCGCCAATTAATTTATTTTGGTTGCCACAAAACCGACTACTAGTAGTTCGCGGCAGGTTACGTTTCATCTGAAATAAGTAACTGATTAATTTATTAATGCTAGCGTAAGCTTAGCAATGAAATACATTGATTAATGGCAAAGCCAGAGTTAGTACTTTATTGGCCGTGAAGACGGTGATAAAAAACTAAATCTAACAAAGAAAGAATATAAATCTTAAGCTAAGTATAATTGAAATATTAAACTGGTGGTCAGCGAAATATTGCCACGCGGAATTCTCATGGCATGCAGACGCTTAGTCGACAAAATGCATCGACCAATCATAGCCTGTAACTTGTTTGCGCAACACAACAAATGCCTGATTCAACAATAATGCCTCCGCGCGTGGATCACATCCGCTGCGAGGGTTGTTCCTTAACTATGCTGTTAACTTATATATATAAATTTTATATTCCTCACACTATCTTTAAAAGAATATCAGACCGAAGGCCAAATGGACATTATTCAGAGAATCTAAGCCAAGTCCGCAGCCAGTCGTTTCAGGATACGTCCTTCAGAAGGGTACGAGGTCATATGGTTACGAAGACAAGAAGCATGAAACCAAGTTACAAAAGATTCAAGGAAGGATAATCGAGCAACCAATTAATTTTAATTGTTTATTGCCTCTACTAATTTAAAGTCCCTATGTCACGACATTTATTTACAAAATTTCTGTAACTAAAAGCCCTGGGGAGATTGAGGTATGTATGTATGCTAGAAAACTTCCCTACAGGGTCATCATGCGATGCAAATCAGAGACAAAACCAATGATCGCTTATATCATTCCGAGCATAAGGCAAAACTTAATCCTAGGTCATGATTTTTGAAAAATTTTTGCGTTAGCCCCTAACATTATTATTGCCTTGGAGTCCCCGAAATATCTCTTATCAAACATGATAAATGTCCCTTAAATCAGGAACTACAACAGCAGTTGGAGATAGTCAAACGATTGTTTCCCACTGTAGAGGAAAACTTAGGTCGTACTTCGCTAATCCAGCATCATATCGATATAGGAGAGGCTATGCCTATAAAGCAGCGTTTTTACCCGATTAGTCCAGCGGTAGAGAAGTTGATGTATGCAGAAATTGATTGGATGCTAAAATTAAAAGTTATTGAGCCTTTAACCAGTGCTTGGACTTCGTCCATGCTGCTGGTTGTAAAACTAAATAAGGTGCGTCTTTGTTTAGATGCTCGCAAGCTTAATGAACTTACAAAGAAAGTTGCGTATCCTCTTCCAAGTATCAAAGGAATCTTTTCCAGGCCTAAAGCAAATATAATTACTAAGCTCGATCTGAAAGATCATATGGGCAATTTCTCTCGATGAAGACTCGAAACCCCTGACAGCAATAACTGTCCCAGGAAGACCGAAAGTAATGCCGTTTGATCTTTGTAATGCACCATCCACTATGTGCATATTATTAGATCATTAGATCAGATTATTCCAGCCGATCTTCGGTATTGTGTATTCGGTTATATTGACGACTTATGTATTATATCAGAAACGTTCACTTCCCATTTAGCAGTATTAGTAGTACGAATAGAACAAGTGCGTAAAGCAAATTTAATGTTAAATATTGAGAAAACTAATTATGAAAAGTTAACTAGCTAGACTGGAGGCATATGTATTGACTTAGAAAAAATTTCGTGCAATCAAAATTGGCCCCCTCCCCGAAATGTGGAGCAAGTTCGAGATTTTTTAGGTATCTGTGGATGGTATCGTCGTTTTATTAACAATTTTGCTAAGATATTATGTCCGACTATCCGGACCCTACCAGCTCAGTAAACAGGGTCATGTAGGATTGTTAATTGTGTTAGACCACTTCAGTAAATACCATTGGCTTCATCCAAATAAACGTTTTACTACATCAGTTATTCAAGACTTTTTGCTCAAACAAATTTTTCATAGTTTCGGTATACCGAAAACTGTCATCAGCGATAATGGTAAAAAATTTAAAGCCAAGGAAATTAATTCATTTTTAGCCGACCTCAGCACCAAGCATTTATATATAGCTATGTACTCGCCTCAAAGTAACGCGGTCCTTGCTGGCTGCGATTCGAAATTAATTAAAAATGATCAAACTCGGTGGGATGAACATCTCACAAGTATTTCGTGTTCACGAAGATCGTCGTTTCATCAATCAATAAGGTTGTTCCCAATATAGAGCTCTGTTTGGTGTAGATATGATTACTCATGGATCTGATTACCAATTGTTAAAGCAATTATCTGTGTTAGAGAAACCTATACAGACATTACCACGATCGGGGACGCTTGCTCTATTGCGAACAGATATGCGAACTAAAATTAAAAAGGCATTTGATCGTAACACGGCACAATATAACTTGCGAAGTAAGCAAATATGTTAATTTAATCCGAAGTTATTATCCTGTAGTATATCAAGCACATAGATTTCAGGTGAGACAACTAGATAATTTTAGATTTTAGTCTTAAGTTTTTAGTTTTGTTCTTAAATTCTATTTTTAGAAAGAAAAACATTTAGATATTGACCTTGTTTTCGTCAATTAGCTTGCGAGCATCTAAACAAAGACGCACCTTATTTGGTTTTACAACCAGCAGCATGGACGAACTCCAAGCACTGGTTAAAGGCTCAATAACTTTTAATTTTAGCATCCGATCAATTTCTGCATACATCAACTTCTCTACCGCTGGACTAAAAAAAATGAACTAAAAAAATGCTGCTTTATAGGCCTAGCCTCTCCTATGTCGATATGATGCTGGATTAGCGAAGTACGACATAAGTTTTCCTCTACAGTAGGAAACAATCGTTTGACTATCTCCAACTGCTGTTGCTGTTCCTTATTTAAGGGATATTTATCATTTTCGGTGTTTGATAAGAGATATTTCGGGAATTAATGATTAGCCCCTAATAACGCAAAAATTTTCCAAAAATCATGACCTAGGATTAAGTTTTGCCTTATGCTTGGAATGATATACGCGATCATTGGTTCTGTCTCTGATTTGTATCGCATGATGACCTCCAAAGCCATCAGCTGTTCGAACCTTTGAATTGTTTGGCTTAAACGCTGACAACGTAGAAAAATCGAATTGGGCTTATTCAGCACCAATACAACTAATGTTGGCACCAGTAACTAATAGGCCACATTCGGTAAACTGCAGGAAGGAAATTTCAGCATAAGTACGCATATCCTGTAGATCTGTGAAAATAGTCGACACTATTAAATTTTTACTTTTTTTGACTTTGGCATAATAATTTCTTAATCACATAGTACGTTTTGACATGTGTGGTCGTTTGGGATTAAAAATTCAGTTTCCAATTTCAAAATATTTAACAACTCGCTCCGCATATGGGCGAAGGCAAAGTGGAATTTTCCCATTAACTTTAATCTCTGTCAAGACAAGAGACTGCGCTGTAACAACGGTGTTTTTACCTTGAAATAATTTATAATTGGGGATCCCTTCAGTTGGACATTTTGGTTTACATACTTGAGGAGTTCCACATCCGTAGCAAAAAATTCTACAACCCTCTTCACAATTTTCTCATACATGTCCTCTTACTTCACAATTCCAACAGATCAATTTGGAATGATCAGTTCGCAAAGCGGTAATATCCACTTCCTTATCTGGATCTTCATGCTTATTTTATGAATGTTCCATACATATAAATGACGCTTCAGTACAGAAGACTTGGGCGTGACCGACAAAGCTGATTTGCCGATATAACAATTGCTAGCGCATTGCAGGTAAAAAGTTATTTCGCAAAATCTCAACTAACTCTTCTTCTTCCAAATTAATATCGAATTTATCTACTAGTGATAAAACTGCATCATGAAACTCTAAAATGAATTCTCCTACATTTTGGTTTTGAGCACGCACCATTTCTTTACTGGAAAATTTGGAGCGATATTCTTTGTATTGATGACGGAGAGAACTGTACAAAAAGCGAAAGTCTTGTTTGTGGTATATCCAAACCCAATCTCGGGCTTTTCCAACAAAACGGTAGTCTAAGCACTTGATCATGCCCGGTAATCTTCAAGAGCGGAGCAGCTGCAATGCCAGGCTCTTTCTTTATCACTCGATGGTAGTTGAGGTAGATGGTCTCGTTTACAGTTGCCTCTCGTTCAAATGTGATGAGGCAAGTGCCCTTGGTGGTGATTAGGGGCACGTCGTCTACTCTGACGCTTGCTGGTGAGTCATTAATGAAACTTTAAAATGAATTCTCCTACATTTTGCTTTCGATCACGTACCATTTCTTTACTGGAAAATGTGGAGCGATATTCTTTGTATTGATGACGGAGAGCTGTACAAAAAGGGAAAGTCTTGTTTGTGGTATATCCAAACGCCTTCAGATGAACCATCAAAGTGCAAAAACCATTTCTGCATTATATCATTTATTTTTCCGGTACGACTGGTACTACTAACGGGCAAAGAAACTACTAATCTGTTACCTTGAGATTGTTGAACCACTGGGCTAACAGGATTATTTAATGGCAATGATGAAATGACTCTAGAGACAGTAGCCTCAACCATTTGGGGAAGTACTTGGTAATCTATACCCTCTCTGGGGTGAGTATGATCTAAACGAGGTCCACCTCTTCGTCTTCCAGTATTATTTCCTGGATGTACGGCTTCATTATAGTTGCTACTATGATTAGCATGTCACCCAAAAACTCAAAGTGACTGGTCTCGAAATGCTTTCTGTTTGTTGCTGTAGGCTAGGCTGCTTGGTCTTAAGGGAGCATGGGCCTACCACTTATTTGATTTTTGACGAGTCTAAGGAAACCTTACATTCGGGACAATCCGACTGTGTTTCCAAATGAGTTTCTAAACACACTTTATGAAAAAGGTGTTAACACGATGTACAATAGCATGGTTGCGTATTGTCCATTTCTAGCTTACAGATTATTCATAAACTAATAAAGAGATTTCCCCTTTGGCATTTCGAAGAATGTGGGCTACGAAATATTGTATATCTTTTCTTTTATATCTAAAGTGACATATATAGAGGGTTGAAAAAGTAAAGTCTCTTTATGAGGTTTAGTGAATTATAACGAAAGTAGGTTTGTTTTAAATTTTAACATGAATGGGTGTCAACCGAAGGAGGGACAATAAGTATTAATAACCGCACAAATTCATTATCCAATATTCTGCAATTGCATCCAACGAAGAGAATCCAATCGACCTAATTAAAAATTCCATAAACTGTTATTCAACAAACCATGAGCAATGAACCCAAACAAGATTTAGCAACTTAGTCATACGTAATTATCTACCTATAGACAACGTAAAAAAAATCAATGTTATTTCCCTGTCCTAAGATTTTGTGCAGGACTTAAGGATACTATTATCGGCTAAGGACACTTCTTCGAACCCCACGT
>JAEIGI010000321.1:0-17184 GCA_018903615.1 Drosophila neocordata
AATTTCACCTCTCGCGTCGTAATACTAATGCCCCCAAACTGCTTCTATTAATCATTACCTCTTGATCTGAAAACCAATGAAAGCAGAACAGAGGTCTTATTTCATTATCCCATGCACAGAATATTCAGGCATTTGAAGCCTGCTTTAAGCACTCTAATTTGTTCAAAGTAATTGTACCGGCCCACAATAACACTCGATGAAGAGCACTAATGCAGGTTTTTAAATAGGAGGAATATATAAAAAAATACAAGTACTTAATTATATATAAGAACTCCACCGGTAATACGCTTACATACATAAAGGTATAGTACTAACTACAATTGTAAGTTGTACTACCCGTATGAAGCACAAGTTCAACTACGAACGTTTTAACCGCAACAACTTTAATATACGCTATTGGAGCTGGAATTACCGCGGCTGCTGGCACCAGACTTGCCCTCCAATTGGTCCTTGTTAAAGGATTTAAAGTGTACTCATTCCAATTACAGGGCCTCGGATATGAGTCCTGTATTGTTATTTTTCGTCACTACCTCCCCGAGCTGGGAGTGGGTAATTTACGCGCCTGCTGCCTTCCTTAGATGTGGTAGCCGTTTCTCAGGCTCCCTCTCCGGAATCGAACCCTGATTCCCCGTTACCCGTTGCAACCATGGTAGTCCTAGATACTACCATCAAAAGTTGATAGGGCAGACATTTGAAAGATCTGTCGTCGGTACAAGACCATACGATCTGCATGTTATCTAGAGTTCAACCAATATAACGATCAAATGATCGCTTGGTTTTAGCCTAATAAAAGCACACGTCCCAAAAGGTCCGTGTTTTAATTGCATGTATTAGCTCTAGAATTACCACAGTTATCCAAGTAACTGTTAACGATCTAAGGAACCATAACTGATATAATGAGCCTTTTGCGGTTTCACTTTTAATTCGTGTGTACTTAGACATGCATGGCTTAATCTTTGAGACAAGCATATAACTACTGGCAGGATCAACCAGAATAATGTTATTGTTTAATATACTGGTTGCTATATATATATATTTATATATATATGTAACAATCAGACATTTATTTTTTAAGATACTTGACAATTTAATATATTTTTGAATAAAATAATAAATATATATAAAAAGAGAGTGTACTATTATTTTACGAATATGGCTATTATTTAATAGCATTCATTTTCGTTTTTTTGTTTATTGAATTTTATATAAATTTAAAAATTTCGTTCAAGAATATTTTTATTTTTTCACTTACATAATATATAATCACATTTTCATTAATTTTATTTATTCAAAATAAATTGAAATAAATATTTATATTTTGATAAAAAATTTATAATTTTTTCAGTTTTTCATTTATGTGATAATGTTTCTTATATATTAAGTAAAAGTCGAAAATTTTTTTTTTTTTTTTTCATTTCTTGTTTATTGAAAACTCTTTTAACAGAATTAAATATTGCTTATATAATTTACTTGACTTTATTTTATAAACACAGAGATTTTGGTATTTAATATTGTATATTAAATAAATCTTTATGTTCATATTAAAAAAATTTGGATACTTTAAATAAATAACAGTCTTAAGAAAAACACAATTTATTTTAAGTATCCTGGGAAAATATTAACGATAAATCCAAAACCAATTTAATTTGTATATTAATTCAATACACAACTTGGCAAGTCTCTTCATTATCTTAAATGTGTAATGTCGCCGCCAAGACTTAACAGTATAAATACGACACTCTACATAAAGTACATAGATGTATAATAGTTTATTGTCTTATTGCTAAAACAATTAATGAACATCAACTGTTCACTATGAATAGGTTTTGTGCCACGTTTTCTCAAAATCGCCCAAAAATGTTTGAAGGTACCACTCAACAAACAATTTTCATATGTATTTTTAAAAATACCTTAAGACTTCATAATAATATATAAATAAATAGACATTGCCGATATATAATGCATAAAATTATATGACTTTGAGACGTGTACTTGATTGTCATATAATATACCATGCTCGACATCACACCACCTATATAGGTTTTGTGCCACGCTTTCTCGAAATCGCCCAAATATGTTCGAAGGTACCACTCAACAAACAATTTTCATATGTATTTTTAAAAATACCTTAAGACTTCATAATAATATATAAATAAATAGACATTGCCGATATATAATGCATAAAATTATATGACTTTGAGACGTGTACTTGATTGTCATATAATATACCATGCTCGACATCACACCACCTATATAGGTTTTGTGCCACGCTTTCTCGAAATCGCCCAAATATGTTCGAAGGTACCACTCAACAAACAATTTTCATATGTATTTTTAAAAATACCTTAAACTTATAATAATATATAAATAAATAGAATTATATATAATAAAAAAAATAAATAAATTTAGAAATTATTTAAAAAAAAAAAAAAAACAAAAAAAAAAAAAAAAAAAAAAAATTTTTTTAAAAAAAAAAAAAAAAAATTCGAAGGTACCACTCAACGAACAATTTTCATATGTATTTTTAAAAATACCTTAAGACTTCATATTAATATATAATTAAATAGACATTGCCGATATATAATGCATAAAATTATATGACTTTGAGATGTGTACTTGATTGTCATATAATATACCATGCTCGACATCACACCACCTATATAGGTTTTGTGCCACGCTTTCTCGAAATCGCCCAAATATGTTCGAAGGTACCACTCAACGAACAATTTTCATATGTATTTTTAAAAATACCTTAAGACTTCATATTAATATATAATTAAATAGACATTGCCGATATATAATGCATAAAATTATATGACTTTGAGATGTGTACTTGATTGTCATATAATATACCATGCTCGACATCACACCACCTATATAGGTTTTGTGCCACGCTTTCTCGAAATCGCCCAAATATGTTCGAAGGTACCACTCAACGAACAATTTTCATATGTATTTTTAAAAATACCTTAAGACTTCATATTAATATATAATTAAATAGACATTGCCGATATATAATGCATAAAATTATATGACTTTGAGATGTGTACTTGATTGTCATATAATATACCATGCTCGACATCACACCACCTATATAGGTTTTGTGCCACGCTTTCTCGATATCGCCCAAATATGTTCGAAGGTACCACTCAACGAACAATTTTCATATGTATTTTTAAAAATACCTTAAGACTTCATAATAATATATAATTAAATAGACATTGCCGATATATAATGCATAAAATTATATGACTTTGAGATGTGTACTTGATTGTCATATAATATACCATGCTCGACATCACACCACCTATATAGGTTTTGTGCCACGCTTTCTCGATATCGCCCAAATATGTTTGAAGTTACGATTTAATGAAAACTTTTGTATGTGTAATTCAATTTAATGTACAAATTCCATATGTATAATATACATATAGTTATATATATATAATTTAATTTAATGAACTATTGTCATATTGTATGTCATTTAATTCCAAAAAATTCATTATTTGTATGTGTAATTCAATTTAATGAACAATTTCCATATGTATAATATACATATAGTAATATATATATAATTTAATTTAATGAACTATTGTCATATTGTATGTCAAATTGTATAGTCAAACTCTCTTAAGCATAGTAAATTTTAATTTTCATATATTCTATATGGTGAAAAATTTGTTTATATTTTTCATCATTTATTTATTATTTTAGGGACAGTAGGAATTTGAGGAATCAGTTCCTTTGTGTTACTATTAAAAAGACGACTTCTTAAGCAATCGTTAAAGTGTCTTAGTAACAACCGCCATTTTAGTTTCATTTTTATATATTCTTTGTTTTGCTGACTTGGTAGAAAATCCAAATAATAAATTATTTGGCGTCACTAAACAAATGACGAGTCAATTGGCTACCTTTAGAGAGTCAAACTCTCTTAAGCATAGTAAATTTTAATTTTCATATATTGTATATGGTGAAAAATTTGTTTATATTTTTCATCATTATATTTATTATTTTAGGGACAGTAGGAATTTGAGGAATCAGTTCTTTTGCGTTACTATTAAAAAGACGACTTCTTAAGCAATCGTTGAAGTGTCTTAGTAACTACCGCCTTAAGAGAGTTAAACTCACTTAACCATATATTGCATATAACATGTCATCTCCACAATGACACGTTTCTGTTTATTTTCATATATTTATTATCTTTTGGTATAGTGTTAGTGTTTTGCGTAACTAAACAAATATTGAGAATTCGTTTGGCTACTTGGTTAGTAAGGGCTCTACATAGCACATTAAAAATGTGCTAAAATCGAATCATCAAGCAAAGGATAAGCTTCAGTGGATCGCAGTATGGCAGCTGCTCAACCACTTACAACACCTTGCCTGTTACAAAAGTCGTTTACAATTGATTCTAGGCTTTGTCATTGTATTAAATAATGTTTTAATAAGTAACTAGCGCGGCATCAGGTGATCGGAGATCCTCCCAATTTACTATGTTACAAATAACATTGGCATCACATCCATTGTCGTTTATTAAATAAACTTTTAATGGTTTAGAAGCCATACAATGCAAATTGCCCCTTATTTATCATTGCAGTCCAGCACGGATACGACCTTAGAGGCGTTCAGGCATAATCCAACGGACGTAGCGTCATACCACTGTTCGCTCGAACAAGTATTGTGCCATTGGTCCGTACCTGCGGTTCCTCTCGTACTACGCAGGAATGCTGTCGCAACAACGTTTTGTCATTAGTAGGGTAAAACTAACCTGTCTCACGACGGTCTAAACCCAGCTCACGTTCCCTTGCATGGGTGAACAATCCAACGCTTGGTGAATTTTGCTTCACAATGATAGGAAGAGCCGACATCGAAGGATCAAAAAGCGACGTCGCTATGAACGCTTGGCCGCCACAAGCCAGTTATCCCTATGGTAACTTTTCTGACACCTCTTGTTAAAAACTCTTTAAACCAAAAGGATCGATAGGCCGAGCTTTTGCTGTCCCTGTGTGTACTGAACACCGAGATCAAGTCAGCATTTGCCCTTTTGCTCTATGTGTGGTTTCTGTCCGCACTGAGCTGGCCTTGGGACACCTCCGTTATTATTTGAGAGATGTACCGCCCCAGTCAAACTCCCTACCTGGCAATGTCCTTGAATTGGATCATACCTGAGTAATTGGAGTTATACCAAAATTTTTAAATTGAAAATACATAAATGCATTCTCTCATTAAAGAATTTGTTTGCGATTATATAACAAACTCGTGATACTTTGATCAAGAAGCTTGCATCAAAACCCAATACCATAAGATATAGTAAATATATCCGTATAATGGCTAGGAAATGATACACGTTCCATTTAATCAAGTAAGTAAGGAAACAATAAGAGTAGTGGTATTTCATTGACGATATTAAACACAAGGAAAAATATCTCCCACTTATTCTACACCTCTTATGTCTCCTTACACTGCCAGATTAGAGTCAAGCTCAAAAGGGTCTTCTTTCCCCGCTAATTATTCCAAGCCCGTTCCCTTGGCTGTGGTTTCGCTAGATAGTAGATAGGGACATTAAGTCGAATTTGTTTTACGTGGCGTGTACCCCTTTGGGGTTTACAACCACGGTACTCTAATATGTCACAAATGTGACATATAGTACAGTGGGCCGAAACAAAGCGACGGCCAGCGCCCCTCAAAGATGTTGCAATTGCAACATCTTTTCGGTGCCGAATAAAATACATGTTGTCGGACATGATATTTTCCCTTGGCGAAGGGCGAGGCCTATCTAAAACCTCTGCTGATCTATGGGTACAGCACCCGGTTGATAACGCAACTCCACGCCGAGCCAAAGGCTCTCCCCGCATTCGGGTGTCAAACCACAGCCACTACGATCTCCCACAAGGGGGCCAACCTCATTGGGCTAGCATAGGGCCACTAGCCCACCCGTAGTACCAAATTAACAGCTTTGGTCGGCTGTTCGCAGCTAAAGCTACTCACCATTTTTGCTCACGACACGCATGGAATGGGTGATCCATCAGCTTGCTCCATTCGGAGCTCGCCTACCAGATTGGGTGCTCTGGTTGGACCTTGTAATATGACATAAATGCCATATTACTACCAGATTAAGGCGTTCTGGTTCAGCCTCGCAGTATGGACCAAGTTCCAAACTGCTTCCAGTTTTGGCCCTCATTGGCCCGGCACTGGTTGATCCTGCGTGGTCGCCATCTGGTGCAACCCTCTCCGCCTTGTGAACGTCGCCCTCGCAAAGGTCTCCAACATCTGCAGCTGCTCTGGTGTCTCCAGGACCCGGGAAAAGTTCCAACGGATGTCTTCCCTTCTTACACCAAGTCCGTCAAGGTCTCGCAAATCTACATAGAGTGGGCAGGCAACTAAAACGTGCTGCCAGTCTTCGCACTCCGCACCGCATATGCATGCGGGCGTCGCACAAAGACCTCTCTGATGAAGAAATGCGTTCAGCGATCCATGGCCAGTCAACAAAAATCCAGCGTGGAGGCCAAATCCTAGGTCTCTCCGGCTGAAAACAAAACGTACGTCCGGGATAAACTGATGAGTCGGTCGACCGTGCTCATCGTCATCCCATCTGCGTTGCCACTCGCAGCACATACGCTCGTCCAGCATCGCCTTCATTTGTTTCCGGTCCAGATTTGCCACATCTAGACCGAACAGCCAATCGCTTTCCTCCAGCGGGTGGGCACGCTTAATCTTAAAACTGATTGCCATTCGCATGGCAACCAGATCCAAGGGTGGAGCTCCAGCAAGTACCTGCAGTGCCACGGTGGACACTGTACGGCATACCGCAAGGCATCCTAAGAGCATAGCTCTCTGGCAGGAGTTGAGTCGCCTCCTGGCGACCGACTCTCTCCTAGCCACGGAATACCATACCGAGGCACCAAACAATGCACATGGCACCATGAGTCCGGCATAAATGGTGCGTCTTGCTCGAGGACTGAATCCCCAGTCGACCCGTAGCACGCGACTCAATGCTCCGACGACTCCAGTTAACTTTTTGCGCAATCCCGCAATGTGTGGCCGAAAATTCAGCCGCTCGCCAACTGTGATACCAAGGTACCGGTACTGTCTGACGTAGGGTAGGTTTGCTCCTGCAAACCGTACCCAGGGCGGCCTCGATCGGGCCAATGTCCCTTTCAACAGCATTATTGCCGACTTGCTGGTCGAGATCGAAACTCCGACCTCTGCTCCCCAAGCTCCCACGACGGACATCAGCTCCTCGCCTCGACGCTCCAGTTCGACTCTCGACCTTCCCTCGACGAGAACCAGCAGATCGTCCGCGTACGCACTGAATGTACACAGGGGCTCCAGACGATGGAGCAGCACATCCATCATGGTGTTCCAAATGAACGGCCCACTGATGGATCCCTGCGGACATCCTCGAGTTACCTCCACGTCGACTTCTCCGAATCTGCTGGTCATCCTGGCTCTCCTACCACAGAAGAAGCTTCTCCACAAGCTGGCTTCCTGGCATCCCACGTCGATTAAGCGGCGCATTACAGCACTCCACTCAATGTTGTCGAAGGCGCCTTTGAAGTCGATGAAAAGTCCCAACACATATACCGCCTGGCTGGCGGCAACGGTGGTCTTAACATGACTCCAAGCATCCTCCACACAACGTCCAGGTCGAAAGCCGAATTGCCATCTATTTCCATCCGGAAGCACCTCCTTCATCCGATTCACCATGATTCCCTCCAGCACTTTGCCAAATACTGGCAGCAAGCAGATACCCCGATAGGAAGCTGGGTCACTCCCATCCTTGTCGGGGCCCTTGAGTAGCGCCACTACACGAGGGCACTTCCACTCAAGGGGAAAATATCCCTCTGCAACACAGCGGGAAAGCAACGCCATGATGTGCTCGGGAATAGCACGCCACACTGCCTTGCAGATACCACCTGTAATGCCATCCAATCCGGGAGAGCGCCTGCTCTTCAACCGGGCGACACATGCTCCGACCTCGAAGGCTTCGAGAGACGGTGCAGTTTCGGCCGAAATCACAATGTCATCACTCGCTTCCGCAACTGGAAAGAAGTTACGGAGGAGGAGACTCGCGCAGTCGTGCCATGTTACGACCAGCCTGCCATCCGACCGAAGGCATTTCAGATCTGTGGATCGCTTTCGTCCCCGGCATATTTTGTAGACATGCTCCCATGGGTCATCCCTGTGGTTTCCAACGAAGTTTCGCCAGTGTTCCTCTTTCGTCTTCAGGATGAGCTTCTTAAACTCGCGGACGGCTGTCCGCAGATGAGTTGCCAGAAGCTGCGCAGAGTCATGGCCTCTACGCCGAGCATCCTGGAGCTTTCGCCTCAGTCTCCTGACCTCCCGGCGTTTGGTACTTAGTTCCGTGCTCCACCACTTTACCTTTCCCACAGCTCTCGACGGCCTGCAGCCCAATACCCTATTGCACACGGACTGTACAATGAGACGGAGCGCAGACACTGAGGAGTCCAACGGCGAATTCCTGATGTGCTCCAAGGGAAGGTGCTCCAAAACTTCCTCTACCAGTTCAGAGTCAAACATTCGCCAGTTTGCATTGGTGAGTTTCCAGGACGGCACAGGAGCATATGTGCTCTCAACTGCGTCTGGGGAAGGCGATACAGCAACGGTAATGATGTTGTGATCGCTCATTTCCCACTCGTCCACACTCCAGTCGTACGTGGCCCACGTAGACGCTGCTTCACTGACTAATGTTACGTCAATATCGCTCCGTCCGCAGCGATTGTCGAACGTGTACACCTCGCTGAATTGATTAAGAACTCCGGCTCGGCTTCCGAGAATCCAATCCTCCAGCTGCTCACCCCGTCCGTAGTTCGGCTGGCCACGAAAACTATCGTGACGTTTACTGAACCACATAGGGGATACAGCATTCGCATCTAGGCAGAGGATGACCGGAGTACTGCTCGCCAGTAGCAGTACGGCATCCATATACGGAAAGTACGTCGTTGTCAATTCAACATTTGCATGGCAGTACAGCGAGGTCAGGTAAAATGAGCCAAATTCACCCGTGACCCTCACGCATACTCCATACTCGGTGATTAGCGACTCAACTGGTAGGCAGATGGCATCTGGGTCGTCGACGATGACGGCAGCGTTTCTCCTGCGTCCCTCGAAGATCCGGCTACCATAAACTCTCATCCCAGCTGGGAATCCAGTAATACGGCCTTCCTCGTCTGTGTAGGGCTCCTGCAGCAGCGCAAAGGGGTGGCCGGAATCACGCATACGTACACCAATATCGATGCACGCAACGCGGCCCGTCCACAGTTGCCTTGGATGAGACCAAACATCTTAATGTCTGGCCTGCACCCTCGCCAACACCGCACCATATATCGGGCACGATCCCGAGAGCATCAGATGCCCTGAGGGTAGCCCCTTGAAGCGGCAATTCCGGCAGTCCACCGGATTACCGCATTTCGCTGCAACGTGGCCAGTTTGTCCACACTGGCGACACACGTCCTGCTTGAGGCGACACTGGGACACCTTGTGGTCAAATCCGACGCACCTATGACAAGCATAGGTACGGACAAGCGATCGGCAGCGGTATGAAAACCACTTGATGTAGACCCTCCCGGTTTGCTCAAGTATGGCCAACGCTTTTTCGTCCACTTCCAGCGTCAGGTTAACGCTGGTGCCGTCAGTGACGGACCAAGGCTTCGTCTCCAGGTGCACCGCTTTCTTGAACATAGCTTCCGTCATCTGTTCTTGAAAATTGTTGCTAAACAGCTCCTCCATGAACGTCTCCGGGACGATGCTCGTGTCCACGTCAAACACTGTGATCTTTGGTCTAAATCCCTTACTCTGTTGGACCTTTAATCCAACCTCTGCGAATTTCTTGTTCGCCACCACGCGCTTCATCTCGTTCACCGACGGTGTACGGATTACAGCTCCGCCACGCTTCAGCTCACGTACCTCGTGAACACGCACTCCCAGCGTTGGTGCGACTTCCTTCATCACCCGCTCAGCCACTTGCTTACTGGACACGTTCGGGTCCTGACTCGTTACCACCGCGGACCACGTCTCAACTGGCTTGTTGAACCGTGGTGCGGGGATCGGCACTCCGAGAACGGGGACAGCGGCAGCAGCATTGGTGGTGGCAGTGGGGTATGCAGCATGATTAGTTCCAGCAGGCGGCGTGGGTGCGGGTGTTCCGCCTGAGTAGCTTTCTAGAAGCGCGTTTCTTATGGCCAAGGCCATGGCCAGTTCCTCCAGACGCTTAATGGCCAACGAAATCTCCCTTGCAGCCCTTGGACCAACGCCCACAATGGCATTGCGGGTACCTTCTCCAGCCGCAGAAATTTCTGCCAAAATTGCCGACGTTCCTCCGGCCACAATGCGCCACGCTGGGCAATGTGGAATACCAGCAGCATCATCATCAACCGCACTGTCATCAGCAACCACAGAGGCGACAGCAGCGGCAACCGAAGCCTTTCGCTTAACCGGCTTGGCGGGCTTCAGGAAGTTGGGATCCAACGCTGCCCTCTTGGCGTCCGTTGGCTCACCAAGCAATTTATCCGGCATCGATACTATTCGATCCCTAATTTTCCGCCCCTTTTTGCGGCTCCCGGCGGCGTCGACTGAAGCAGCAACACTCACCGATGATTCCGCACCTGATTCAAAAATTGAATCGTCGCCAGATTCAAATACTGTCATCATGCTGGCTGCACTTCCACAGCGGGTTTCCATCCCGTCAATTTAATAAATTTCCCAATTTATAGTTGTCAACAATTTTGAATCTACTTAAATCGATATTTTATATCAATAAATTGTCACTTACAATCGATATTTTCTCGTCACTTGAAATCGATACTATAAAGTAATCGATACAAGCTTTTTTTTTCCGTCTCAGCAACCTTTGCCACTTCACTTTTATTTTCTCGTTTAAATTTTTATCTCAGCAACCTTTGCAATTTCAGTTTTTATTTTCTCTTTTTATTTAATAATTTTACTTCGCACACAATTTGCCGCTTTACCACTGGATTCTTCGTCCCTTGGTCTGTGGTTAAATCACTGATTCACTATTCCACTTTCTGCAATAATTGTTTAATTATTAATTTCCAAATGTTTTTAGTCTGATTCACAATTTTCACTTCAGAAACACGTCCGTTCAGCTCGGCTGTCAAACTCAGACTGAGTAGATAGGGACATTAAGTCGAATTTGTTTTACGTGGCGTGTACCCCTTGGGGGTTTACAACCACGGTACTCTAATATGTCACAAATGTGACATATAGTACAGTGGGCCGAAACAAAGCGACGGCCAGCGCCCCTCAAAGATGTTGCAATTGCAACATCTTATCGGTGCCGAATAAAATACATGTTGTCGGACATGATATTTTCCCTTGGCGAAGGGCGAGGCCTATCTAAAACCTCTGCTGATCTATGGGTACAGCACCCGGTTGATAACGCAACTCCACGCCGAGCCAAAGGCTCTCCCCGCATTCGGGTGTCAAAACACAGCCACTACGATCTCCCACAAGGGGGCCAACCTCATTGGGCTAGCGTGGGGCGGGGATCGGCACTCCGAGAACGGGGACAGCGGCAGCAGCATTGGTGGTGGCAGTGGGGTATGCAGCATGATTAGTTCCAGCAGGCGGCGTGGGTGCGGGTGTTCCGCCTGAGTAGCTTTCTAGAAGCGCGTTTCTTATGGCCAAGGCCATGGCCAGTTCCTCCAGACGCTTAATGGCCAACGAAATCTCCCTTGCAGCCCTTGGACCAACGCCCACAATGGCATTGCGGGTACCTTCTCCAGCCGCAGAAATTTCTGCCAAAATTGCCGACGTTCCTCCGGCCACAATGCGCCACGCTGGGCAATGTGGAATACCAGCAGCATCATCATCAACCGCACTGTCATCAGCAACCACAGAGGCGACAGCAGCGGCAACCGAAGCCTTTCGCTTAACCGGCTTGGCGGGCTTCAGGAAGTTGGGATCCAACGCTGCCCTCTTGGCGTCCGTTGGCTCACCAAGCAATGTATCCGGCATCGATACTATTCGATCCCTAATTTTCCGCCCCTTTTTGCGGCTCCCAGCGGCGTCGACTGAAGCACACACCGATGATTCCGCACCTGATTCAAAAATTGAATCGTCGCCAGATTCAAATACTGTCATCATGCTGGCTGCACTTCCACAGCGGGTTTCCATCCCGTCAATTTAATAAATTTCCCAATTTATAGTTGTCAACAATTTTGAATCTACTTAAATCGATATTTTATATCAATAAATTGTCACTTACAATCGATATTTTCTCGTCACTTGAAATCGATACTTTTAAGTAATCGATACAAGATTTTATTTGTCGTCTCAGCAACCTTTGCCACTTCACTTTTATTTTCTCGTTTAAATTTTTATCTCAGCAACCTTTGCAATTTCAGTTTTTATTTTCTCTTTTTATTTAATAATTTTACTTCGCACACAATTTGCTGCTTTACCACTGGATTCCTCGTCCCTTGGTCTGTGGTTAAATCACTGATTCACTATTTTATCCTCCGCAACAACTGTTCAATTATTAATTTCCAAATATTTTTAGTCCGATTCTAAACCTTCACCTCAGAAACACGTCCGTTCAGCTCGGCTGTCAAACTCAGACTGAGTAGATAGGGACAGTAGGAATCTCGTTAATCCATTCATGCGCGTCACTAATTAGATGACGAGGCATTTGGCTACCTTAAGAGAGTCATAGTTACTCCCGCCGTTGACCCGCGCTTACTTGAATTTCTTCACTTTGACATTCAGAGCACTGGGCAGAAATCACATTGTGTCAACACCCGCTAGGGCCATCACAATGCTTTGTTTTAATTAGACAGTCGGATTCCCCAAGTCCGTGCCAGTTCTGAATTGATTGTTAATTGATAATCGTTCTAATTTAAAAGAACTAATTAAAATTAATTAGTATTCTTAGAAATTTTAGCAAGAAAGTTCCACAATTGGCTACGTAACTAAACTATCCGGGGAACAAATAACTATCATAAATGATAGAAACTCTATTTACCCAGAACGAGCACATAAACCATGTTATTGTTTCCCAATCAAGCCCGACTATCTCAATCTTCAGAGCCAATCCTTATCCCGAAGTTACGGATCTAATTTGCCGACTTCCCTTACCTACATTATTCTATCGACTAGAGACTCTTCACCTTGGAGACCAGCTGCGGATATTGGTACGGCCTGTTGAGAAGTTTGCGTATCCCCACCATAAATTTTCAAGGTCCGAGGAGAAAATATCGACACAACAGTATATGTCATGCTCTTCTAGCCCATCTACCATATCTCTCTGCGAAAGACTTCCATGGTAGTACGGCTATAAAACAGAAAAGAAAACTCTTCCGATACCTCTCGACGGCTTCTTTATGGTCGTTCCTGTTGCCAGGATGAGCACGAGGCCCATATTTAATAACAAACGGATACTCAACAGGTTACGGAATTGGAACCGTATTCCCTTTCGTTCAAAATTATTCAAGTGTTTTAATTTCCATTATTTATATTAATATGACTTTATTAACTTGAAAATTTTCGGCTTTCGCCTTGAACTTAGGACCGACTAACTCGTGATCAACCACTGTTCACACGAAACCCTTCTCCACTTCAGTCCTCCAAGGTCTCATTCGATTATTTGCTACTACCACCAAGATCTGTACCAATGACGGCTCCATGCAGGCTTACGCCAAACACTTCTAAGCACACCATTGTACCTTCCTACTCACTAAAGTTTCAAAATTTACATTATTAAATAATATAAATCATCTACTTTAGCGGTAATGTATAGGTATACAACTTAAGCGCCATCCATTTTAAGGGCTAGTTGCTTCGGCAGGTGAGTTGTTACACACTCCTTAGCGGATTTCGACTTCCATGATCACCGTCCTGCTGTTTTAAGCAACCAACGCCTTTCATGGTTTCTGTATAAGTTGTTAATTTGGGCACCGTAACATTACGTTTGGTTCATCCCACAGCGCCAGTTCTGCTTACCAAAAGTGGCCCACTGGGCACATTATATCATAACCTTAAACTTCATATCAAGAAAGTTAAGGTTCTTACCCATTTAAAGTTTGAGAATAGGTTAAGATCGTTTCGACCCTAAGGCCTCTAATCATTCGCTTTACCAGATAAGATTATTTTATATAATATTTAAATGCACCAGCTATCCTGAGGGAAACTTCGGAAGGAACCAGCTACTAGATGGTTCGATTGGTCTTTCGCCCCTATACTCAATTCTGACAATCGATTTGCACGTCAGAACTGTTTCGGTCTTCCATCAGGGTTTCCCCTGACTTCAACCTGATCAAGTATAGTTCACCATCTTTCGGGTCACAGCATATATGCTCAAGGTACGTTCTAGTTAGAGGTATAAATAATATAAATATCATTACACATAACTTTTTAGAACGCCCCGGGATTGTGTTAATTAACTATAAATAGCTAAAAAACTAATCCCATTATTAGTCAAGTTAATTACGCTATTAGGTTTATATCCCAATAACTTGCACATATGTTAGACTCCTTGGTCCGTGTTTCAAGACGGGTCCCGAAGGTATCCTGAATCTTTCGCATTGTTAATCATACAAGTGCATATAATAAACATAGAAAATCAATGATAATCATGCTATTATATAATTTTAAAAAAATTAACGCACTGTATTCATATAAATCTATCAACACTTTATCAAATTAATGACATTTATTTTATGTTAAATTGCAAGCAAAATAATTTAAATAAACTATAATTCATATTTTATGATAAATTTGGTTTATGTTAATAGATTACAATGTCCTTATATGGAAAAAATGCACACTATTATTATAATATTATTTAAATATTACAATTATAATGATGAATTTTCCATAACGGATATTCAGGTTCATCGGGCTTAACCTCTAAGCAGTTTCACGTACTATTTAACTCTCTATTCAGAGTTCTTTTCAACTTTCCCTCACGGTACTTGTTTACTATCGGTCTCATGGTTATATTTAGTTTTAGATGGAGTTTACCACCCACTTAGTGCTGCACTATCAAGCAACACGACTCTTTGGAAACACCATCTAGTAATCATTAACGTTATACGGGCCTGGCACCCTCTATGGGTAAATGGCCTCATTTAAGAAGGACTTAAATCATTAATTTCTCATACTAGAATATTGATGTTCCATACACTGCATCTCACATTTGCCATAAAGACAAAGTGACTTAGTGCTGAACTATTTTCTTTTCGCTCGCCGCTACTAAGAAAATCCTTGTTAGTTTCTTTTCCTCCCTAATTAATATGCTTAAATTCAGGGGGTAGTCCCATATGAGTTGAGGTTGTATATACACACAAAAAAAATATATTTTTTTAATATATTGAAACCATTTAGTTATCTTTAATATGTGAAGAATAATAATAATGACTTTTTATTTATTCATTACAAACCATTAATAAGAGGCAATTCTAGATGAAAAAAATTAAATTCTTTTTATGCTAGACATTCCTCAGTATTATTAAATTTGAAAATGAATTTAATATACATCTTCTTTTTTCTCATACTTGAGAGGCAATGTGTTTCATTCATTATTAATATTATGATAATTTAATGTCTAAATCACCAATAATATAACATATGTTTTAACATTTCATTAAATATTAAAACAACTTATTGAGCATAGTCTTACAACCCTCAACCATATGTAGTCCAAGCAGCACTCTAAAATAAATTAAAGTACTATAACAGCATGGACTGCGATATGCGTTCAAAATGTCGATGTTCATGTGTCCTGCAGTTCACACGATGACGCACAGTTTGCTGCGTTCTTCATCGACCCATGAGCCGAGTGATCCACCGCTTAGAGTGATTAATTAATGTTTTTATTTCATTACGTCAATAAAATATTTATTGAAAGAAATTAAAAATACACCATTTTTCTGGCATATATCAATTCCTTCAATAAAAATTTAACCCAATATAATGCTGCGAAATGTCTTAGTTTTACATAATTGATTGAATACAAATTATTTAACATAGATTGAGATTTTACCAATATCGTAGTAGACGATCGACATATGTAAAACGTTAACCTTAATAACAGGTACAACATTGTATTTTTGGGGTGTTGCTTTAACCAATGTATGCATATAACTAGGATAAGCAATACATTACGCAACGCGTGTACATTGTGGTACATATACACGCTGAAAAATAAAAACTTCAATTTCCGATGGTAAATTAAGGTATTTTCATTTCATATATATATGTATAGGAAGTACATATATATCTGTATATATAATATTAAATAACCGCCACATATTATTTAACTATTTATATTTTGTTATGTTGTATTTACTCATCGTTAATTTAATTTTTATTTTTCATATTAAAATTTGGTATATATTATTTAATAACGGTTGGAACGTACAATAATGATCCTTCCGCAGGTTCACCTACGGAAACCTTGTTACGACTTTTACTTCCTCTAAATAATCAAGTTCGGTCAACTTTTTGCGAAACAACCGTAACACGCAAGGCGTCACAGTGATCACGTCCGGAGACCTCACTAAATAATTCAATCGGTAGTAGCGACGGGCGGTGTGTACAAAGGGCAGGGACGTAATCAATGCGAGTTAATGACTCACACTTACTGGGAATTCCAAGTTCATGTGAACAGTTTCAGTTCACAATCCCAAGCATGAAAGTGGTTCAGCGGTTTACCCGGACCTCTCGGTCTAGGAAATACACGTTGATACTTTCATTGTACGCGCGTGCAGCCCAGGACATCTAAGGGCATCACAGACCTGTTATTGCTCAATCTCATTATTGCTAGACGCAATTTGTCCATTTAAGAAGCTAGTGTCCTTATAATGGGACAAACCAACAGGTACGGCTCCACTTATATAAACACATTCAAACACAATAAACATTTTACTGCCACCATGAATGAAGGCAATATAAGCTTCAACACCATAATCCTGAAGATATCTATTTAATATATTTGAGTCTCGTTCGTTATCGGAATTAACCAGACAAATCACTCCACGAACTAAGAACGGCCATGCACCACCACCCATAGATTCGAGAAAGAGCTATCAATCTGTCTTACACACTTATGTTCGGACCTGGTAAGTTTTCCCGTGTTGAGTCAAATTAAGCCGCAGGCTCCACTCCCTGGTGGTGCCCTTCCGTCAATTCCTTTAAGTTTCAGCTTTG
>JAEIGI010000086.1:0-25909 GCA_018903615.1 Drosophila neocordata
TTGGATGTGTATGTGATGTGATATAGATGTATGTATGTGGAAATATACATATGTAAATTGTATGTGCATATGGATGTGAATATATGTGGTATATACCTTCGGTCCGCGGGTGACATATGGCAAAAATAAATTTTTTGTTGGATGGTAGGACTGTTATAAGCTTACATGGCAAATTTCAGCGTGATATGTCACATAGTTTGTTTTCTGTGCTACTGTAAACAATTCTACCTCGAGTGTGTTTTTCAAATTTGTTCAAAAATTGTTGAATTTTCTTCAAAAAGAACAACGCAAACTGTTGCTAACGAAATGCTCGCTATGACTGATACGGACATCCGGCACATCATAACTGGTGACGAGACTTGGGTTCATGAGTATAACGTCTAAACAGCCGGAATAGCGCTCCAAGGAGGAGCCGAAAACCAAAAAACCAAAAATAATTAAGGTTAAGCTGACTTTTTTTTTCGATTACGATCGGTTAACGCTGAATATTATTTAGACGTTTTAAAGCGTTTGCTCGAGAACATTCGTCTTAAAAGGAAGGAATTGCGGGACAACAAGTCATGGTTCTTGCATCACGATAATGCACCAGCTCACACATCACGTCTTGTTCGCGATTATTTGAACAAAAAAAATGTTAATATAATAGGAACTGAAATCTATACCGAAAATACCTTCCAGAAATGCTATGATGATTGGAAAAAACGTTGGCATATGTGTATTGCCTCCAATGGTGATTACTTTGAAGGAGATAAAATGAAAATTTAACAATAATTAACCGTTTGTGTTTTACTAAATCAGTCCCGTTCATATTTGAGCAGAAGGTATGTATGTAAATTTTTAATGCAAATTTTATAGGAAATGATGCAATATTATAGAGTAGGTGGCTAGGATAAGCGATCACACCAGGATAGATTAGGGCACAGGACACAATTACTTGAAATGTACATACAAATTAGAGTGAAAAGTCGAAATGGAAAAAAGCAGGAAACTTTTCAGGTAAGTATGTGTCTGCTAATTGAGATATATTCCAATATTTTAAGTTTTTCTACTTATCAGATTCTCCACCGATGCGATGCTGGGGTCGAGAGTAAGGATATCCGGCTCGAAGGACCAATGTTTGTAGGGGGCAGAGATTTCCTAATATGCAGAAAGCTTCCAAATTCCCAATAGAATGAATTAGAACGAACGCGTAAACTTCGACAGAAGGGAAATTACAATATGTAACCTAATAAATTTTATTGCGCGTGCTTGTTAGATAGCTTTACGCGGCACTTACTTTTCATTAGATCAGTGATCAGTTATTAATCCTTGCTAGCATAAGCTTAGCATAGAAAGACGGTTATTTAACGGCAGTTGCCGGAGTAGTGTTTTATTGGCCGACAGTGCGGTTCGAATATTGGTACAAGACTTAAAACTAACAAAAGAAAGAATATAAAACTTAAGCTAAGTACAAATGAAATATTAAACTAGGCGTCAGCGAAATATTGCCACGCGGAACTCTCATGGCATGCAGACGCTTAGTTGACATAATGCATTGCCTCACCATAGCTCGCAACATACTTGCGCAACACAACAAACTCCTGACTCAACAATAGACCTCCGCGCGTGTATCACATCCGCTGCGAGGGTCGCTCGTTAACTATGTTGTTAACTACTCCCCCCTTAAGATCGGCGCCGTCCTCGGTGACGCAATACTCCCTTGCCAACGCCTGCAACCCAAGGGAAGTTTTCCTTCGATTCCAGTACTGTTGTATCACGCCGATGCCACAGAAAACGAGACCAATGACCATACCAATCGTGAGCCACACGTTAGTTGTCCCTCCTGAAGTTACGTCATCCCTCAATCGCCTGATAATATCAAGGCTGTGCTCGTTCATTCTCTTGAGCAGCGGTAAGCTAAGCACTTGATCATGCCCAGTAATCTTCAAGAGTGGAGAAGCTGCAATACCAGGCTCTTTCTTTATCATTCGATGGTAGTTGAGATATACGGTCTCGTTAATAGCTGCATCCCGTTCAAACGTTATGAGGCAAGTGCCCTTGGTAGTAATTAGTGAGTCATTAATGATGATAGTCCCTTCATCCACGATCGTGATAGGATCTAGGTGACTAGGTTGTGTGAGGCATGTTGCTGCTTTCCCTGAGTGTAACCCGCTGGCACAGGTTTCCTGCGATGATTTTTTGCAGAAAGTAGCTTAGTTGTTAGTAACGCATTCCGTTAACGGCTGAACTTGTCCAGCACATTCAGCTACCACGTTGTTACGCAATTGTAGGATGGTGTCGTTGTGAGCTACTGGGAATAACATGACTTTTTTGCAAATATTTTTTACGTTAGGATACTCTACAATGGTATGTACTAAATCATTGGATTGAAATATCTTAATTTTAGACACGCTCATTAAGCTTATTATAGGAACCTTTGTGAGATGTTCGATAAAGATTGATTTTAAGTCGTTGTGGTCGAAAATGGTTGGATTTATTATATTTGACTTTGCAAGGGTGATCGTTAACATAAGATTCTGGATTTCCGACCCTACCATTCTGTTACGTGCAAGCAGGGTTTCGTATAGGTGGGGCGTGTCAACAAATTCGCCCTTCTTTTCTTTAATTAATGTGTTGACCGTATCAGTTATTGATTAATTTGTTTCTGGGCTTCAGTGATTACTATCACTTGCTTGTTACTTGCGTCTATGAGTTGAGCCTCGGTAATCTTTATTTTCTCTAAGTCTGCTACGTCCGGCGGGAACGCCACTACCTTTAATGCAGATCCTATGAAGTCTAGACTCATGGCTATCCTATGGTGTATTGTAAGGCTCGCTAAATTATTCCTAATGTGCTCTATGTCTACCTCTAAAGGCTATCGCATATGCGATTGCGGGAAATGCTTCGTTCATTTTTCTGTATTATCTAATATTTCTGCATAATTTGTTAAATTTGACAAGTGTTTACTACGTTCTCCCATACTAACACTTCACCATCCAAAATCGGTATATAATTCGCGTGGGAAAAATCAGTTACTCGTTTTGTTTTGTCTGTTTATGTTATTTCTAGCCAGTGAATTTCTTTGTGCCTGTATAAGTTTGTGTTTTATGTGATCCCTAAATTCTTCTGGGACCGCGTGTAACACCTCTAAGGGCTTTTGTCCTATCACGGAGTGTATTGTTTTATTATATTCGGCAACTGCCCGCATGATTGCTTGGCTTGTGTCGCTTATCTTTTTGTCAATTTTAAAGCACCTAGCTATTTCCGCTAAGGTGCTATGGAAGCGCTCCACCTGTCCATTCGAAATACTATGGAGCGGCGGTGCGTTAACCATATCTATGTCAAATTGGATCTTGAGGAGCGAGGTAATCGTTTCTGACTTGAACGATGGTTCGTTGTCACAATAAACGATTTTTGTATTTCTGAAGACGTTTACAATTTGTAAAATAGGGTTTATGAGGTCCGTTATTGCCCTCGAAGTTATCGGTTAGACCAAAGCAAATTTAGAAAACTTATCTACGCAAGTCAAAAATAGCTTTGGGTCCGTGGAGAATATGTCCATGTGCAGTATTTCTCCACTATATGACGGGATTGGTGTCTCTCCAATCTCTTGTTTTTTCGGATGCCGGTTGTACTTAGCGGTAATGCACACCTTACAATTCAATACTACCTCGTTGGCCAATTTGGTCATCTTCGGGAAGTAGTAGTCCCTAAGTACTTGCTTGACATTCTCCTGTGCTGCTCTATGCGCGCGATTATGTTCTGTGTGAATTATTTCTATCTGCTCATCTTTATTAGTGATGTCTGCAACTATCTTCTTGCAATGCCAGAATCTAGTTGCCGGAAATAGCGACACGAGATCGTGTTGGAAGATCGCTAAGGCCTGTAGTTCACAGTGGAATGCGTTTGCGACGTCAGGATTGACGGCAAGTTTCAATGTTTCGAGCAAATTGTCTTTGTCCGTGAATTTCACTAGATGGCGGGTTTTCCTGCCGAATAAAATAATTCTGCGATGTGAAGAGTATCGCGCTTCCTCGATGACGATTTGATTTCTGTAGCAGTTCAAGGGGTTGTCCGATGTGTTAATAGTATACATTAAGGACTCCTCACTATGGACGGTGGCTCCGTCCGAACTCATGTCTTTTTGTAGAGCGTTAAGCTCTTGCCGTGATAAGGCGTCTGCAACGAAATTTTCCTTTCCGGGTTTATAATGCAGTTTAGCATTATGTTCTTCGATGAACGCT
Source organism: Drosophila neocordata (assembly GCA_018903615.1). Taxonomy (NCBI): domain Eukaryota; kingdom Metazoa; phylum Arthropoda; class Insecta; order Diptera; family Drosophilidae; genus Drosophila; species Drosophila neocordata. The sequence continues at coordinate 4,224 of JAEIGI010000086.1, forward strand.
TTCCATCGTTTAATTTTCGCGTTCGTGTTTCTTTCGGAAACTGCAAATGTTAACGGCTGATTATCCCTATAAATATGCAATTCCCTAGTCCCATATAAGTAATTCTGTAGCTTACCCAAGGCCCACACTATAGCCAGCAACTCTCTTTCGTTCGTGGCGTAGTGTGCCTCGCATGCCTTTAACGTTCGTGAGATCATCGTTATCGGCCTGCCTTCTTGGGATAACATAGCGCCAATGCCGCTGGCAGAGGCGTCAGTTGTCAGGTCAAATGGTTTTTTGAAATCGGGATATATTAACATGACATCCTCAGATGCTAGTATGTTCCTTAATCTGTTAAATGCGTCTTTTTGTGGACTATCGAATTCTACAGCCACCTTTCTTGACATATGCTTACTTACTGTGCCATTTTGGCCTTTCAGCACATTGGTCAAAGGTCTCGCTATAGAGGCGAAATCTCTAATGAATACCCTATAGTAACTGGCTAATCCCAGAAAAGATCTTAGGGCGTACAAATTTTTGGGCTCAGGGTAATCCTGAATTGCCTTTACTTTTTCGGGATCAGTCGTTGCGCCATTCCTGGTAACGATGAATCCCAGATACTCGACGCTTTCTTTGAAGAACTTTGTCTTCTCCTTGGCTACTCTGATATTTGCTTCACCAAGTCGCTTGAGTACCACGTCGATATGCTTGATATGGTCGGTTGCATTTTCTGAAAATATTATTACTTCATCTACATAGACGTAGCATATCTTCCCTATTTGCTCCCGAAGAACATCATCGATTGCTCTTTGAAAAATGCTTCCCGCATTTTTCAATCCGAAAGGCAATCAGCAAAATTCATATTTGCCGCCATTTACCGAGAAGGATGTCTTCTCACGGTCGTTTTCGGCCAGGTAAATTTGGTGATATCCAGATTTCAGATCCAGCGTGGTGAAGTACCTCGCTTTGCCTAAGTTGGCTAGGATCATCTGGATATTCGGCATTGGGTAACGGTCCGCGACTGTCTTTTCATTCAGTTTCCTGAAATCAATGACTAGCCTCTTATTCCTGTTACCCTCACTGTCTAGTCCTTTCTTGTCGACTACCCATGCTGGGCTATTATATGCCGACTTGGATGGTCTTATGATGCCATCCTTTAGCAGTTGCGCAATCTCTTTGTTCACGAAATCTGCCACACTCGCTGGGTATGGGTAGAGTCGTGAAAAGACTGCTTGTTTATCCTCTGTTCGGATAGTGGCTATGACGGAAGTATTGAACGGTAGTGGCTCGTTAGAGGTCGAAAATGTTTTTATTCTCTTCCGTAGCATTTCCCTGAATTCTGTCTGTATCGACTCTGGGACTACAATGTCGTTAATTTTTGTAAAATTAACATCATTGCATTTGAAGTGACTTACCGTCTCAACGGAGTTGCCATATTTTATGGTACTCGTTGTTAAGTCCATACTGACCCCTGCCTGCTTGAGCAGATCGAAGCCTATTATGGCATCGAATGTATCCAGAGTTTTCAATATGAAGAATGTGGCAATTTTGCCAAAAATTACGACTGAACATTTTTGCGTTATTTTACTGGACCCGTGTATGGAGTTCACGGGGACTCGACAGGTCTTATATTTTTTAATCCCTTTACGGGTTTAATATAATTCTTTGCCGCCCCGGTATCTATTAAAATTTTTATTGTTCTGTCATCCAATTGCCGTTTGATGTACGGCAATCGGGAGTGCTCTCTAAAAAATTGAGCATATCATCATCGTCGGTTAAACTCTCTACGTCATCTAGTTCGGCCTGTGTAGTTTCGGCCTTGTCCTTGTACTCATTTTCTTCTTTGGCTCTGATGTGTTTTGTCTCTTGAGACCTTCGTTTTGTGGGGATTGATCCCCCAAATCTCGATGTCGAAGGGTCGACATCCATGGGCTGTACTTGAGACTTGAAGTACGAATCCCTATCATTCGCTGGTTGCCTTGCTTCCGGCCTATTGTTCTGGGTTCGATTCCCAGTGAAGTGGGGGTTCCTATCGTAAGTTTTTCCCTGTCTGGTTTGGTTGCGGTTTGTTTTGTTATTCTCATTGGTACTTCCTCTCTCTTCCACTACCTTTGCGTAGGATGCCGCAAATGCACTCCTCTCAAGGCTGTTTTCAGCTTCCCTAGCTGCTGCTAGCGCTGACGGTAAATCCCTCGGTTTTGTCGGTATGACCAATGCTTTGAGGGCCCTCCTAAGGCCTGCCATAAAGGCGTGTAGGGCGTCATCCCTTATTTCCGCGCATAGGATCGATGCGGCCGGTTCATTATGCGTCATGACGATCTTGTTTGTTACTAATGTAAGTTTCTTTTCGACTTCATCATAATAACTCATTAAGCTCAAATCTCCTTGCCTAACCAGTTCTAACTGCTGCCTCAGCACCCGCAGAGACGTCTTATCTGCATACGTGGAGTCCAATCTTGCGATGATCGCATCGAAATTCAAGACTGTATTAGGGGATGTGAGGAACGCCCTCGCCGGCCCACTAATTTTATTTTTCAGAATCGCCACTGCCTCATAGTGCGCCTCGCTACCCGCATATCTCCTAAATATTTCGTATGCGTCGTTGGCCGCTTGCCTCCACGACACATACTCTTCATGATCCCCATTAAAATTTGGTACTGATTTGACTATATCTAATTTTACCTCGCATCTAATGCTGGGATCTATTGTTACCTTTTGGTACACTTCTACCTGTGGTGCCTCTATCCTAATGGCACTCATTTGGCTCTTAACATTCTGGAGCTCGGTCAGAAATTCCTGTCGTAATCGCCTTTCTTGCTCTATGAGCGCGTTCTGAATTGTTGCTCTTAAGGCTTCTGCGTCCATTTCTATAGAATCGTTTACTACTGGTGCGAAACCTATATCTAGATCGTCCTCGCTATCTACTTCTACTTTTATATCCCTATAGGACCAACTCATGAGACATTAATGAATGAAATGTTTTCGTAAACCGTGCTTGCATTGGCGTTTGTCCGAATCAAATGTTTCACAATCGTTTAATTATTTTGTTTATTTGAAAAAAATTTTTGTTTTTGTTTTTGTTTTTTGTTTTTTACAGATAAATTTCTTTTGCATTAATTGATTATTGAAAAATGGAAAATTGTTTTCTTTTTTTTTTTTGCAAAAGCCAAAATGGATATATAAAATGAAATGTGGAATTTTTCTTTGACAATCTTATCTTATTCGAACATTCACTTACATGCTTGTTTAATAATTTTTATGTTGGGGTAGGTTACGTTTAAGAACTACTCTGTTGGTGACTCTGCTATCTGCATTCGTTGTCTTCTTGCCAGGGGTTGATGTCTCTGCTAATTTAGATCGAGTTCTTTATTGTTGACGGTTGTTGTCTCTGCTAGCCCAGGTTCCCTGTCTTCGCTATTTTCGGGTTGGCTTCTTCGCTATTTTGCGGTTGATGTATTCACTTCTGATGGTTTTTGGTTTTGCTGAATCAGGTTGCAGCTTTCACTATTCTTCGGTTGAAGTCTTTGCTATTCAAACTTTTTAGCTTTTTGTTTATTTCTCTTCTTGTGGATTTTTGTTTTTTTTGTAGTTTTGATTCCACTTTCTGCGTTTTTTTTTATTTTTTATTTTTTATTATATGTGAGTTAACTTTCTTCACTTTGGATGTTTCTCTTGAGCACGCTTTAACTTTCTTCACTTTGGATGTTTCTCTTGAGAAAACTTTAACTTTCTTCACTTTGGATGTTTCTCTTGAGAAAGCTTCAATTTTCACTAGTTTTTGTTGAACATGAAAAAAAAATCTTCGGTAATTTTTCTTGAATTCGGTTTAACAAATTTCACTAATAATTTTTCTTTTTGATTTACAAATTTTCTCACTGACTTTCTTGGGTTTTTTGCCGTTGGGCGCCACTTAATAAATTTTATTGCGCGTGCTTGTTAGATAGCTTTACGCGACACTTACTTTTCATTAGATCAGTGATCAGTTATTAATCCCTGCTAGCATAAGCTTAGCATAGAAAGACGGTTATTTAACGGCAGTTGCCGGAGTAGTGTTTTATTGGCCGACAGTGCGGTTCGAATATTGGTACAAGACTAAAACTAACAAAAGAAAGAATATAAAACTTTAGCTAAGTACAAATGAAATATTAAACTAGGCGTCAGCGAAATATTGCCACGCGGAACTCTCATGGCATGCAGACGCTTAGTTGACATAATGCATTGCCTCACCATAGCTCGCAACATACTTGCGCAACACAACAAACTCCTGACTCAACAATAGACCTCCGCGAATTATATTTTGTTGAAATTTAATTTAAGAAGAATAATAATATTCCTTGTTAAAATTTAATAATTTCGATATCTTCAGATATCTTTTTTTATTTATTATATTTGTTAAAACTTGGACTTCTGTCCATTCACAAATTTGTCTTAAGACTAAATATATATTATTTTTGGCATATGCAAATGCCCATTTTATTTTATAAATTGTTGGTCAAGCATAAACAACATTGTTGCTTATGCTTGTGAAACCTGAGCTCGGTTCAAATACCTTTGCATGATTATGCTGATCTCATTGTTATCAGCATAATCATGCATAAGCTCTTTTGTTTTGCTTAGTTGCATAACTCCTCCCCCTTTTGATGAGGGATTCTCCTGGATTCCTCTTTTACATTTGTTATAGGAATATATTCCTATGAAGAGGAGTACAAGAATAATTGATGTTATGCCAAAGCTGTTGGAAACTATTGTTTGTATTTTTATTTCTTTAATTGTTTTTGTGTTTTCTATTTCTTTTAATACGATTTCTTTAAACGTTTGCTTTTCGGTGAAGTTAAATGAGTTTTCTTCTTCTTCTTCATTGGCAAATGATTGTATATAAATTTCTTGGCTATTTTTGTAGTATATTTCATCTATGAGGACTGTGCAATTTGTGAATTCTATGAGGAAGTTTCCTCTTAATATTTCGCTATTGGTGGTATTGTTGCAATTGTATTGAATTTCATTATCTTGTGCATTACTTATTAACAAAGTACCTTCGTTTATTAATTTTGTCTTAAATTCTATATCTTCTATCATTTTACAATTTCTTTTAATTATACAGTTAGAGCTAAGTTTGAGTTCATTTATTGTTTTCTGTTCCTCATATGTATAAGTTTTGTTCTCTATTTTTATTACTCTTTCGGGACTCATGTCGATTCTTTTGTTCTTCTGATTAGTTAGTGGGGTTATTAGGAATATTGTGGTAGTTATTATATTAGTTGGTATTTTGATTGCTATGATTATATTAGTGTCATAGGTCATGACTCCCATGCGGATTAATTTAATTTTGTAAAAATCTATATTATAAAGTATAAACTCTTCGTTCGTTAGTATTGAGGGGTGGAAGAGGTTATATTTAGCTGACGCTATTGTGTCCAAGATGGTGTTTACTTTATCATGCAAAAATTTCAACTTCAACAGCTGGTCATGATACATTATGTCTGTTCTGAGCATGGTCTTTTAATGTTTGTTGTATGGATGTTTTGTAATTTTGTTTTCCTAAATTTGGGTTCTTCCTTGTGTTTTAAGTTTTTTTAATTTTTTATAAATCCTTCTGTTCTGGTTTCTATATAAGTTTCCCTGTTATTGTTTAGCTTTGCTATTTTTTCAGCTTTTTGTGCTGACATTCTGTCATATAATTCTTTGTGATCGACTTTATGGTTTTGTACTTCAAACGGTGTAGATTTTGTGGTGGTGTGGTATGTATTGTTGTAAAAGTATACAGCTCTGGCCATTTGTTCAATTATAGGTCTTTTCTCTTCTATATTTAGTGTACGAATTTTTTTCTGTCAATGTATTATTAAGTCTTTCGACGTCGCTGTTGCCAGTATGACTATTTGGCTTTGTTGAATGGTATTCTATGCCTTCTTTTTCCAGGAATTCCCTGACGTTCAAGCTATTGAATTCGTTGTCGAAGACAAATTTCTGGACTTTCCCTTTAATGGACAAGAACTGTTGAATGTATTCTACTATTGTGATACTGTTTCTATCGGTCAGTGGCAAGCAAGTGGCGTGTTTCGAGAATTTATCAATGAATATTATGAAAGATTGTTTTGAATTCACATATGTGTCCACATGTATTATCTCGTTGCAGGTTTTTGGTGTTTCTGTTAGATGGAAGTTGTTTTTAATGGGTTTCCTATCATATTTCCCACCACTGCAAACGTCGCAATTATTTATTATTCTGTGGATGTGTGTTTTTAGATTGGGATGGTAAATTTTAAGTTTAAGTTTCTGATAGGTAGCGACTATCCCGCAATGGCCACTTTCGTTTTTATGAAACAGAGCTATTTGGGTGTGCAACTCATCTTCGGATTCTATGTCTGTAGCGAACCTGGTGCATTTTACGAACCTTACTTTTGGATTGGAAGTGTATTCCTTTGTCAATATTTTTTGAAATTGGTAAAATTCATGGTCGCTTAGGTGTGAAAAAACTCCTATCTTTCCTGTTGTTATTTCTCGTCTGAGGATGTTTACTGCTTGATTGTTTTCCAAGTCGTTTTTGCTAATATAAATTCTTTTTCTGCCAAATACTTGTACTGTGGTGTTGGGTTTCTTTTCTGTGAAAATTATTTGTGTTTTGAATCTGTTGACTGCCGTTTCTAATATGGACATATTAAAACCCTGATCCTCTTCTTTAGAGTGAACCGTTTCAGTTAGGGATTTGTTGTCTTCTTCGTCTGTTGACTCGACCTCCATTAGGTTAATTTCGTCTTTTTTAATCCTACTCAAAAAATCAGCGATATTATTATTTTTTCCTTTTATGTATTCTATATGGAACTTGTACTCCCCTAGATTAATGAGCCATCTCTGCAGTCTTGGGTTTATATCTTTGCCCGTATATTTAGCCATCAGCCATTTTAAGGGTTGGTGATCGCTCTCGAGGTCAAATTCTCTACCATAAACATACGGTCGAAAGTACTTTACGGCCCACACTATGGCTAGAAGCTCTTTCTCTATAGTCGAGTAATTGCATTCATGTTGATTCAATGTTCTTGAGATAGCACTGCTCCCACCGCGAAATTACTGGCGTCTGTGGTGACAGTGAATTTCTTGGAAAAATTTGGGTATCGTAGGACTGGACTGTTTGTAACTAGTGTCTTCAACTTTTCGAATGCAGTTATATAGCTTGGGTCGTCAGTGTTGATCGTCTCGTCTTTCTTCAGATACCTTGACATGGGGAATGCTATTTTTGCGTAATCCTTAACGAACTTTCTGTAAAATCCTGTCATTCCTAGGAATGATTTAATCTGTTTTGCCGTTTTGGGTAATTTTAAATTTTGTATAATATTTACTTTGTCTGGGTTCGGTTTAATACCGTGAGTAGTCAGGATGTGGCCAAGAAATTGTGTTTCTTTCTTAAGAAAGTCACACTTATCTACTTGAATTTTCAAATTTGCCTCCTTCAAGGTTCTAAATATTTTCCTTAGGGTGGTCATATGTTCCTGAAGGGAAGTGCTAAAAATTAATATGTCGTCCATGTAGACTACACAGTTGTCATTAATATGATCTTTCAAGACTTCATTCATGAGCCTCTGGAATGTCGATGGAGCATTTTTTAGTCCGAATGGCATTCTGACAAACTCATAGTGACCTGACGGTGTTGAAAATGCCGTTTTTGGTCTGTCTTCCTCTCTTACGAGAATTTGGTGAAAACCCTTCGCCAGATCGAGGGTTGTGAAATATTGGGATCTACCTAATTTGTCCAATAGAGAGTTTAGATTAGGGATTGGAAATCTGTCATCAACCGTGAATTCGTTTAGTTTACGGTAATCGATAACGATTCTGAATTTTTTTGACCCTGAATTATCGAGTTTTTTCTCGACGATCCATAAGGGACTGTTGTAGGGTGAGTTACTCTTTTTTATTATATTCTGCTCAAGCATTTCTTTTATCTGTCTATTTATTTCTTTTTCATGTATTTGGGGATATCTATATATTTTAGAATATAAAGGCTTGTCCACTGTGGTAATTATTTCGTGGGAAATATGGTTTGTTGCTGACAAAACGTCCCCCTCTTGAAAAAATAAGTCGTCAGATTCCGCTAATAAGGTTTCGACGGCTCGACGTTCCTCGTCATTTAAATGAGCGAGGTTGAAGCGATCTCGTATTTCTTCTCTGTTCACGGGTTGCAGAGCACAAGTATTGTGCATTGCTTCTGGGTATTCGTAATCCAAAAAATAAAATTTTCTATCGAGTAATTGTACATATCGCTCTGTATTGTTGATTTGGGCATTGAAAGCTTTTAAGAAATTTTGGCCTATTATTGCCGAGAAATTTTTGTTTGAGAAATCTATAAGTTTCCATTGTAGTGTCCCCGAGTAGGGTATCTCTTTTGGAAGTGGTGTTGTTACGGTGTATTTCACGACATTAATGCCGTTAAGAGTTTTATAAGAGCATGGTTTGGTGAGTTCTGTTTTGGGGTATTGAAATTCGAGAATTCTTGATTTTAAGATGCTTGTCGTCGCACCAGTGTCGACTAAGCATCTAATTTTTTCTTTTCCTATTGTCCACACTATTATGGGTAAGGTTGCTCTAGGCAAGGAATCAAAAAATTTGCCTGTTCTTCCTCTTCTGTCTGATTTTCTTCTAAAATCCCAATCTCCATGGGTGTGGGATCCTACTTTTGAGTGTCAACGCTCATATGAGACATTCTTGTTTGTCTTGAATTGTTACCCTTGTTGTTATAGTTAGGTTTAAAATTTGGGTTTTGGGTGGGTTGTGACTTGTTATACGACTGTTGGTTGACTTGGTTACTCTGAGGTGGGCCGGCGTTATTATTGGTGTTTGGCCAGCCACCCTGATTCTGTTTGGTATTGTTATTATTACTAGCAAACTGATTATTCTGGGTTGTGTTTTTATGAGTGGTGCTAGTGTTAGTGTTAGCGTAAGTGTTGGTGTTAGTGTTAGCGTAAGTGTTGGTGTTAGTGTTACCCTGTTTGTTATAGGTATTGTTCGAATTTTTTTTATACCTCTGTGAAATAGCTCTGGGATCGTCCAGTGCTTTAATATTTGAATATTTCGTTTGTAAAGCATGCATAGATATGCCTTGATCGACATGAATCCTGAATGGAGTGTCTATTTTATTTATTAGCATGTTTAACAAATCTCTATCTACTTTATCATTTTCATACATGGCTGGTTTGGATTCGTCGAACATATATATTTTATTTATTTCGCACTTTGCTTTCTCAAACTCTTGGAACAAATCTCTTAAACTACTCACTTTAATGAATCTGCATCTATCGAATACGTCTTCGTAAGTCATCCTGGGTCGCATTTGCTCCATCAGTTTGGTCTTCATTTGGTCCCAGCTAGGCTCCATCCCCAATTGTCTGATGAAATTTGCTGCTGTTCCCGACACCTTTTCGTTAGCGACGATGCTAGTGCCAAACTGGATCAGCAATGCGTTTCCCTGGCATAATGTCATGAGGAACTCCACAGATTTTATAAAAGCCAACACATCATGTTGGTCGTCGAGCTGCCTTAGCTGGCGAAACTGCTGGATGATATCTTTGTTTGACAGCCATTGGGTTGGTTGTTGTTGTTGATGTTGATGTTGCTGTTGTTGTTGCAGTTGTTGTTGCAGTTGTTGTTGCAGTTGTTGTTGTTGTTTTTGATTTTGTTGCCTTAATAGGTTCAACTCTCCTTCCTGTTGAAGCAATACTGCTTTTAGATTGTCCATTTCTGCCTCCATGGTTTTATTTAAAAAAAATTTTCTCGCGGATTTTTGGAATTAACTTCAGTTAATTCTGACCGTATTCGTCCGATTTCGACTGCGCCAATTATATTTTGTTGAAATTTAATTTAAGAAGAATAATAATATTCCTTGTTAAAATTTAATAATTTCGATATCTTCAGATATCTTTTTTTATTTATTATATTTGTTAAAACTTGGACTTCTGTCCATTCACAAATTTGTCTTAAGACTAAATATATATTATTTTTGGCATATGCAAATGCCCATTTTATTTTATAAATTGTTGGTCAAGCATAAACAACATTGTTGCTTATGCTTGTGAAACCTGAGCTCGGTTCAAATACCTTTGCATGATTATGCTGATCTCATTGTTATCAGCATAATCATGCATAAGCTCTTTTGTTTTGCTTAGTTGCATAACTCGCGCGTGTATCACATCCGCTGCGAGGGTCGCTCGTTAACTATGTTGTTAACTTGTATATGGTGGCCAATCGATGTTGGCAGTTCAACAAAGCATTGGAAACATGTTTTGCTGTTGTTGCATGTTTTTGCAAATGACACAGTTTGGCCTTTATTGTGCACTTACAATAAAAACAGAACACTTCAGTAGGATCTGTGGTCACTTTTCTCACCCAGTCTTTGAATTCTGGCTTTGTAAGCCATGCGTCTCGGCATTTTTGATTATATATTTCTTTCTTTGCTGACGCTTGCAAAATGATATTACCGCAAAAATAAATTTTGGCGTCAAAATTATGTACGGCATGATGTAGGGTGATGAATTAAAGAGTACAGAAGTATACACAAAATGTCTACGATGAATCCTTTAATCAAACCATCCTATGAAAGATATTTTTTAAAGCAATATAGAAGCTTAACCAAGTATGATCAACATTGCGGTCAGTATACCCTAATTGTTGACCAACCACAGCCGGTTCTTATTACCCTTATTTTTTTTGCGAGTCAGGATTGCTTAGCGAAGCGGGACCCTCTGGAACCTTAGCTCTTTCGGCGTGGGGTGGGTTTTTACTAGAAACCTGTCTCTACAATTACAAATTTTAAAGTTAAGGATCCCTACAGAAACTACATTAAAACCTGAGATTAAATAGTCTCCAAAAAACACAACAAAAGGGACTTGATGGTACTCTGGACTAAAAGAAAAGCAAAGAGTTAATCAAAATTTTGGAAGGCTTCAATAATAAATGAGGCGAATCATGCGGAATCACAGATGATATTGATCCGCTCGCTCTTTACCCTACTATTTAACATACCAAATTGGCAAAATTTAACAAACTTATTATTTATAGTGAGGGCCAAATAGTTCTAACAAGAAAATTCTCAAATCAAGATTTTAAAAAAAAATTTTTTTTTTTTTTTGAGCATAAATGTAGTTAGCTAATTGATTTACCCTCGGTAATTCTTTTTTTATTATTTTGTTTTCTAATCGGGTCACTATATAACTACTGATAATTTAATCATCTCTTCATGTTCACGGTATTAGATATTGTTTAAATTAAAGGACAACAAAAAAAAATTTAATTTATTAGCAAATTACGTTATGCGCCGACTTTCAATTTAAGAGCATATTTAAGAGCAAAATATCAAACAAAAGAAGGATGCTTATAGTAATAGTGAAAAGAGATAATAATTTGGACAATCTTATGAACGGTTTATGTATGTATGTAAATCATAACCGAAGCAAGAAAAATCCATATGATTTGCTCAACAACATGGGGAGGTCTTAGAGTTTAGTAAACATTTTCACTCACGTGCTTTTTCATTTTTTTTCCAGCGGCGAAAGGCCTTCCAACGATGTATTGTATTTAGTGTGCTAGTTGTATACACTTATATTATTAGCATTTTTCTTTATGTTTGATTTTTTTTTTTTTTTTTTGAAATTATTACTCAAATCTTAATTATTGACAATGTGAGTAGGCAAAAAAAAAAAAACAAACAAAAAAAATTTTATCAAAACTTTACGAGCTAATGCTTGAAAAGACTGGTACAGTTAAGCGTGCATATCTATGTGAATGTATATATGCAGGGGCGTACGCGAAGAATTTAAAAGGGGAAAAATTTATGAACACTTTTTTTTAAATTAATTAAATTTTGTTTTTTTTCCCCCCGAGTTTTAATAATTGGATCACAATATTGAATTATACCAGTTAAGTTATTTTATAGCGACCATGAAGAATATAATTAAATTAATCTAGAAGAAAAAAATATTTTGAGTATTTACTTTAACGACACGTGGTACTGAGGTTGTAAAAAAATTTTCTCAATTTTTACATCTCCTAATTGCCACTCATTTTTTTTCTTTTATATCATATTATTTTATTTATTTTAATGTTCACTTCACTATGGCGGCAGTTTGCACCAATATACATATGTGCAAATATAAAAATTAATCTGCTTCCTCCTGCTGATGATAATCCGAGGAGCCTTTAGAGAAAATCTTCAATTAATATATTTATATATAAAGGGCCTGTACTTCAGAGGATGTAACCAAAATTAATTTGGTATTAGGGCGGCAATGCAATGATGGACTGCAATTATATACAATATTATTTGTTGTTAATAGCCAAAGAAATGTGACTGAGGTTACGTATATATATATACATGTTTATATGAAACATACCTTCAATGCAATTTTAATTGTGATATAATTCTCACAGGGGGGCGTAAACTTCTATTTATTAAATCCACTTTTTGAAAATGCTAAAAATCGGCCACGGACTTAACCTTATGAAAATTTTCTTTTTTTTTGTTAAATTTGTCCACGTGCTAAGGCCCGAAATTACCACACCATGGGTTAAAATAATTTTTGTTTAAATAATTTTTGACTTCTATAAATTTTTTTAAAAAAGACTTTCCTGAGCTATAGCACTGTCTTTTATACACGAAATGCGACAAAAGCTCTCTTTCTAACGGTTTATGAAGTTGCCTGCGGTTTATGAAGTTGCCAGTGCCGAAAATGAGTTCTAATCGCCAAAAAATGAGTTGCAATCGATAACATTAATTATAATCGATGTAACGCACTCTATGAATTAAAATTACTAATTCAATTAAATCGAATGCGAGAATTTTAATTCTACGCGCTCAAAATGCGATTTAAAATATATATTCTGTAATGTTCCATTTTAACCAAAGAAATAAATATCACGACCATTACACCATCCGATAATATTATAACGTTAGGCGGCATATTAGCGGAAATTATTGTCTGATATCTTTGGCATTGAAAGTACCAATATCTTTTCCGTTAAAATCTTCCAATTGGTAGAAGCAATTCCCTAATTTTTTCTTTATTCTATTTTTAATAAATTGTTTACCCAGTTTGGCATTAAAGTTCTGATTGAATTTACTTTGAGCTAAGTTCCTCCTAAATACTTCATCGCCTTCTTTAAAGGATACGGGCTTCGATCTGAGATTATACTGAATTACATTTCTTTTATAAGCCTTTTCTATATTGTTTTGTAGGTCTTGACGCATTAACGCTAGATTGTCTTGTCTCTGTACTGGGACTGTAGGCTCTTCTAGAAGTGCTAAATTCTTTAACAAACGATAATCTGTACCATGGGTAATCATGACCAGACCGAAAAGAGCACGATATGGTGAACATCCTAATGACTGATGTAATCCGTACTTGAAATATGTCTATCCCAATCTGTCTGATCTTCTTTCAAATATGATCGAATGGCTGCCAACAAGATTTCGATTAACACGTTCTGCTGCGTTACTTTGTGGAGAATATAGTGCTGTGAATACATGAGTAATACCTAATTTTGTAAGAAAAGCGTTAAAATCGTTAGCTTTGAACTGTACTCCGTTGTCACTGAAGATAGTTTCAGGTACTCCAAAACTGTGAAATATATTCTTTAACAAAAACTCCATAATGGTTGCCGAGGTAAATTTTTTTAATAAATGCAGCCAATGATTATTTACTAAAATGATCTAGAACTATCAATAAACCAATATGACCGTTTTTACTTCGAAGATATGGACCAAGTAGATCTATATACAGTCGCTGAAAAGGTCGACATGTTACTGTAGGTTTTCCCATAGGTGGACGAAGCGTAACATTCGGTGCTTTTGTCTCTTTACATGTATCACAATCTCTTATATATCCTTTGCTACACCTGGCCAAAATAGATTTCTTCGTATCCGTTCGTATACGTTCGGGTATCCAAAGCTTCCAAGCGTGGTTTTCCTGAGATATGTCCCCTGAATAATGTACAGTTCGCTTGTAAATAAATTTATCTATGACCTTAATATCTGGGAAATTGTTTAAATTCTCTGAAAACTTCTGTTTTAATGTTTCATAACTAGCATCAAGAAATGCGTCTGAATCTAAATCGACGATAGGTCCAATCTCTAATTCAGAAATTTCCTCTTCCCCACATAATTGGGATAAAGCGTCTGGGACAATGTGGTCACGCCCTTTGCGATGAGACATAGAAAACTTAAATTGTTGTAAACGAAAAATCCAACGAGCAAGCCTCCCAGAAACATTTTGCTGACGCATCAACCAGATTAGGGTAGAATGGTCAGTAACTACTTCAAATTCTTTTAGTTCCAAGTGACAACGAAACTTTTCCATTTCCAGAATGACAGAATGAATTAATGAGACATGTCCGTCTGTCCGTTCGTTTGTCCGTCCGTCCGTCCGTCCGTATGAACACGTGAATCTCAGAGCATTGGTGTAGTGTCTACACAGATCAAGTTTGTTTCAAATTTTTGCCACGCCCACTTCCGCCCCCGTAATTTAGGAAAAACAAATAATTAGAGTTATAAACAAGCTAGCGTATTTTTACTTGGTACACCCAATAACATGGCCAAAAGGTATCAGCTGACCAAATTTCGTTAAAATCGGACAAGACATATCAAAGTTATACCTATACCATATATTATTATTATACTAGAGTTATAATCAAGCTAGCCTATTTTTATTTGGTACACCCAATAATATGGCCAAAAGGTATCAGCTGACCAAATTTCGTTAAAATCGGACAAGACATATCAAAGTTATACCTACGTAATATTTGCACTTAAATGCCATGTGCGACATTGGATGGTAAGTGTGACCGAGATTGCATGCGTTTGTTGCTGCCGCTGGTAAGGGAAATTTTAGTTTGAACTGATGGCAAATTTTAAGGAGTTTGATTTAATATAGTTCCTCTACTTGGTACAGGGTATACTCAAAGTTGGCAGGGACGACTTGCTTGCTTCATTTAGACATATAGGCTAAAAGTGTCCAATTAAATTTTCTTTTGGAAGATAATACTTCGGTAATTGAAAACGTAAGCTCTTAAAAATTCTTAATAAACCTTCGATACCAACCACATACGCCAAGGAATCCACGAACTTGTTTTAGATTTTTAGGCTTAGGCCAGTTTAAGATACAAGATATTTTTGTGGGGTCTGTGCAGATTGCTCCACTACCAATAACATAACCAAGATAGTTTACACTAGTAACACAAAAATGACTTTTTGCAATATTTAACGTTATGTTTGCTTTCTGAAATTGTTCAGATAAGCGAACCAGAACGGCGAGATGTGATGAAAAATCCTCTAATACAATTACAAGATCATCTAACGTAGGTCGGGTGGAATGACTTGAACCATTAGTCTACACATAGTTGAAGCAGCGTTACAGAGACCAAAAGGTATAACGGTATAACGGTCTACCTGGCACAGTAAAGGCAGTTAAAGGCTTCGATATGCGTCCTTTAAATCTAATTTAGAAATAATGTTGCATCTAAGCAAAGTCTAACTTTATTTGGTTTAAGCACTAGTCGCATAGGTGAACTCCACGGACTGGATGAAGGTTCTATTACTCCTAACGATAGCATCCGATCAATCTCCGCAACTAACAGGGAAAAATCTTTGTTTTACCGGCTTTGCTAAACCAATGTCAATGTGATGATTTAACAAGCTGGTATGACCTAAACCCTTTTCACAATTTGGAAACATGCTTTTTACTAACTCTAACTGTTTTTTCTGAGCTGATGTCAAAGGACACAAGTTTTCCTCTATATTAATCACTTTCTTTTCTTCCGTGGCTTCAACTGAGCTAATTATATTTGGAGCAGGAGCAAAAATCTTCCAAAAATCAATACCAAGGATTGTGATTGTTTGATTGACGGGATTATATAAAGTTTCATTGGGCATTGCTTTTCCTTGTATTTCATTTGCACTAACAACATACCAATGACATCGTGGGCTCTGCCATCTGCAGTTCTCACTTGTGATTTTACCTGTCTAAACTCAGTAAAAGCTTTACATTCTTGTAAACCTAAAGTAGATCCAATACAGCTACCTGTAGCTCCGGTATCTAATAAGCCTGATTCCGTGAAGCTTAAAAATGAAACTTTAGCATAACTTCGTAGATCATTTTGGTCACTAAATATAGCAGATATCAATTTTTTATTGTTCTGTTCACGTATTCTAAAATGATTTCTAATCCTAATAATTTTTCTCTTAACAAGTCTTACACTAGAGACTTTATTAAATATTCTTTTTCTTGTTTTCAAATAATTTCTAAGTCTTACATGATAATTCTCCAAAATTGGGCTTATGTTTGTAACAGATTTCTTCATTATATTTTCCTCAACCATTTTGGGATAGGTTAGATCCTTTAAGATCGTTGGCTCTGATTCGGGAGCATCCGGCTGGTGTTGGATACGCCCATTGATTGGTTTTCCGAACGTCGACGTTGACACTTGGGACATTGGGGCTTGTATATATTCGGTGTGCCACATCCGTAACAAAAGACTTTTCTCTCCTCCATACAATCATCCCAAAAGTGATCATGTGAATGACAATTCCAACATGCTTTCATGGTTTTTTCTACAGCCGCTATTCTCAGAATTAATATTTTCTAATACGCAAACCTGCCATCGGTAAGCTTGGGGTTTCTGTATAACTTCAGCGCGCCAGCCTATTTCTGTATCTAGTTTTTCTTGCATTTGCACTAGTTTTCGTAAATGACTTATTGAATGAACGGGCTGATATAACAGTCTATGCCTATGTTCGGGCAGATAATTATTTCTAAGTATTTCCAAAAGTTCTTCCTCGTCAATTCTGACTGATGTTTTATCTAGTAAGGCTGTTATTGAGTCATAGAAGGAAGCAAATGACTCCTTTGGTTTCTGCTTGCGAGATCTTATTTGTTCCTTACTCATGAACTCAGAACGGTTATCTTAATAATGTTGTCGAAGTGCGACACAAATTTCTGACCAAATGATATTGCGGTTATTCACTTGTTTAACCTGCTTGTGGTAACGCCAGTACCAATCACGAGCTTTACCTACAAAGAGAACGTGCATGTTCCTACACAAAGCTACAAAATCGCTATCTACAGTTTCATCCGTGAGGGATTTAACTCGATAAATAAATTCATTAACTCCTAACCCTTCGGAAGATCCATCAAAATGTAGATTCCATTTTTGCATAATATCCGCTGTACGGCTTGGGGGTACATAATAAGCATTGTTTGAGCTCCTAGGATAATTAGAAGATACTTGCTCAGGTACTTCTGGGGGGTGAGCTGGTGCATTTGTATTAAACGGTATTAAATTGGCGATACCTTGTTCTATCATATTCTGAACAGCCGATTAATCAATTGTATTGTTATTATTTCTCGGTATACTGGCAGGACGACCTCTTCTTTGTCGATTAATAGCTCTTGTTGGGGCAGTAGCTCCGTTAGTGCTGTTGCTATTATCTAATGTTTGCAGATGTACACTACTATCTAATGTTGTTGTCTGTGCGTTAATGGGCACTGTTGCTTGATTCATGGCTTTGGCAAGATTTCGGGTAACAGGTCTTCTAGCAGCTTGACTTGTAGAAGGTCCTTGCTCAAGAATAGGTTGTGGAGTTGCCAAACCATTTACTATAACTAAACTTAAATTTTCGTCTTCTAAACTTTGAGAACAGCTAGGGCTTTCCCTTAGCGATGCTAAATGATTCTGTAAACAATCTTTATGAAATACATGACCACATGGTGTCATGAAACATGGCTGTACATTTGTCATTAACTGAGAACAAATAATACAGTAACTTCCAATCGGTGCGGATAAGTTTGATGTTCCTAGTGGGCTATGTTCTAACGGCATTGAATGAACCTGAAACTTATAAAAATTCCTAAATGTGACATTTAATGGCAATAATAAAAATTCGATAATCTAAAAATACTAATTCACCGCATTAATATTATTTCGAAGCTGGTATTAATATGGGCTATTGTGTTATTAAATAGTGCTGGGAGTAACAATTTGCACTAAGAAAAGGCTTCCCTTCCCTTCCTATTTATTTTATTTATTATTTAGAAACATTATTTAACTCACAGGATATGGTATCCGATCTCAGCCAAATACGCATATAGTCAACTATGCATTGAAAAATATTTAAATAAATCTAAAATATTACACAAAAGAAAATAAACTAATAATCTTCGAAAATAAAACAAGCTGTTATTGTCAGAGAATATGTTAAGTAACTGATGTTGAAGTGCTACTTTATTTCTAATATCCTTCTATAAATAGAATCAACAATGATCACGACATGGACTTCGACTCCGCCAAACTAACCAGATTCAAGTAAAACATTTAAACTCTATATAGAAAATACTTTATCTTTACGGCAATTAAATACTTCATATTCAAAGAAATCAACATAAATTTAGTAAGAGACATTATTTTAGTTTATTTTCTCTAAGAAATATGGGTATGTGATCACTAATTACTCTTTTGAGATACTCTTAAAACAAAGCTATGTCATAAACAGCGTCGGTGACGGCATGACTGGGAACCAAAATTTGCAGTAACAAGCTTCTGTAGTCCCGTGACTGTGAGTCAATGAAATTAGATTATGTACAAAAGTGGGGCTCCACGGTTGGGCGCCAAAAATTATGTAATGTAATTTATAGCAAAAATAAAGCCTCGTCCGCAAGTCGTCCCTGCCGACTTTGAGTATACCCTGTACCAAATTAAATAAAACTCCTTAAAATTTGCCAAACTAAAATTCTCCTCACAAGCGGCAGCAACGAACGCATTCTATCTCGCTCACGCTTACTACGCAATGTCGCACATGGCATTTGAGCACAAATTTTAACAAAATTTGGTCAGCTGATACCTTTTGGCCATATTATTAGGTGTGCCAAATAAGAATACGCTACCTTTAATTTTACTCTAGTTATTCGTTTTTCATAAATTGCGGGGGCGGAAGTGGGCGTGGCAAAAATTTGAAACAAACTTGATCTGCGCAGACACTACACGAATGCTGACACCAAATTTGGTTGCTCTAGCTCTTGTAGTCTCTGAGATCCACATGTTCATACGGACGGACATGTCTCAATCGACTCGGCTATTGTTGCTGATTAAGAATATATACTTCGGAAATGCTTCCTTCTGCCTGTTACATACATTTAGCGACTTTAATATACCCTTTTACCCTATGGGTACAGGGTATAAAAATGGGCCAAACTTTGGCGTTAAAATTATGTACGGCATAATGTAGGGTGATAAATTAAAGAGTACAGAAGTATACCCAAAATGTCTACGCTGAATCCTTTAATCAAACCATCCTATGAAAGATATTTTTTTAAAAGCAATATAGAAGCTTATCCAAGTATGATCAACACTGAGGTCAGTATACCCTAATTGTTGACCAACCACGGCCGGTTCTTATTAACCTTATCTTTCTGCGAGTCAGGATTGCTTAGCGGAGCGGGACCCTCTGGAACCTTAGCTCTTTCGGCGTGGGGTGGGTTTTTGCTAGAAACCTGTCTCTACAATTACAAATTTTAAAGTTAAGGATCCCTACAGAAACTACATTAAAACCTGAGATTAAATAGTCTTTAAAAAAAACACAACAAAACGAACTTGATGGTCCTCTGGTCTAAAAGAAAAGCAAAAATTTGGAAGGCTTCAATAATAAGGCGAATCATGCGGAATCACAGATTATATTGATCCGCTCGCTCTTTACCCTACCATACCTATGATTTTCATCGCGGATATTTTACTGAAAATCCCTTTAACGTTTTAGATCATCAATCTATCTTATTGCCATGTCACTAGGAAAAGAATTATATTAATACATCATATTAATTTCAAATTAACAATATTTATTTAATTGATGTTATATACAGTAGACTTATGCTGAATATTATAATAGCAAATTATTTAACATACTAAATTGGCAAAATTTAACAAACTTTTTATTTATAGTGAGGGCTAAATAGTAGTAACAAGATAATTCTCAAAATTTTTTTTTTTTTTTTAGAGCATAAATGTAGTAAACTAATTGATTTACCCTCGGTAATTCATTTTTTTTATTATTTTGTTTTCTAATCGGGTCACTATAAAGCTACTGATAATTTAATTATCTCTTCATGTTCACGGTATTAGATATTGTTTGAATTAAAAGAGTTGAATAATTTATATATACAAAAAAAAAATTTAATTTGTTGATAAAAAATTTAATTTGTTGATAAATTACGTTATGCGCCGACTTTCAATTTAAGAGCATATTTAAGAGCCAAAATATCAAACAAAAGAAGGATGCTTATAGTAATAGTGAAAAGAGATAATCATTTGGACAATCTTATGAACGGTTTATGTACGTATGTAAATCATAACCGAAGCAAAAAAAATCCATATGATTTGCTCAACAACATGGGGAGGTCTTAGAGTTTAGTAAACATTTTCACTCACGTGCTTTTTCATTTTTTTTCCAGCGGTGAAAGGCCTTCCAACGATGTATTGTACAAGGAATATCGGAGATATATCTATGTACAATTTGTACTGAAATGCTCAGTGCGAAATTGCGTCGTAAGTGTGAGCGAGATAGCATGCGTTCGTTGCTGCAGCTTGTGAGAAAAATTTTAGTTTGAGTTAATGGCAAATTTTGAGGAGTTTGATTAAATAAAGTTCCTCTACTTGGTACAGGGTAAAGAGGATCAATATCATCTGTGATTCCGCATGATTCGCCTCATTTATTATTGAAGCCTTCCAAAATTTTGATTAACTCTTTGCTTTTCTTTTAGACCAGAGGACCATCAAGTCCGTTTTGTTGTGTTTTTTGGAGACTATTTAATCTCAGGTTTTAATGTAGTTTCTGTAGGGATCCTTAACTTTAAAATTTGTAATTGTAGAGACAGGTTTTTAGCAAAAACTTACCTCACGCCGAAATAGTTAAGGTTCCAGAGGGTCCCGCTCCGCTAAGCAATCCTGACTCGCAGAAAGATAAGGGTTTTAGAAATACTCAGAAACACACAACATGTATGATAATACAGTTGAAGTGGCTACAGTTGGTTTATATTTCAGGGCGACTTATAAATCCAAGCTAAAAATTCTAGTTCTGTGTCTGACATCAATTAAAAATCGTATTAACAACGGCTCCTGTGCTACAAAACCCTGATTTGAAAAAAAATTTGATCTTCATTGTGATGCCAGCGATTAACAGTTAATTACAGTTAACAGAGAATAATGAGGAAATGCCCATCGCCTATATGTCTAAATGAAGCAAGCACCCTGTACCAAGTAGAGGAACTATATTAAATTAAACTCCTTAAAATTTGCCATTTTCGGGGGCGGAAGTGGGCGTGGCAAAAATTTGAAATAAATGCTCTGAGATCCACGTGTTCATACGGATTTGAAGTAGTTACTGACCATTCTAGCCTAATCTGGTTGATGCGTCAGCAAAATGTTTCTGGGAGGCTTGCTCGTTGGATTTTTCGTTTATTTTATCCCAATTATGTGGGGAAGAGGAAATTTCTGAATTAGAGATTGGACCTATCGTCGATTTAGATTCAGACGCATTTCTTGATGCTAGTTATGAAACATTAAAACAGAAGTTTTCAGAGAATTTAAACAGTTTCCCAGATATTAAGGTCATAGATAAATTTATTTACAAGCGAACTGAACATTATTCAGGGGACATATCTCAGGAAAACCACGCTTGGAAGCTT